>OU343225.1:100315343-100417558 GCA_910596185.1 Chrysanthemum makinoi
GATCCCACGGTTCCCTCTTTGGAGGGATCCGCTCTGCTAAACTGAGGGATTCGTCTATCTGTAGGCTTAAGACAGCAATGGTGATGAAAATTTTGATGTTAACATCAGGATGAGATATGTATTAAGGCACCCAACATATTCTCAAGACAATATGGCATATAACATGTAATTTCATTAAATAAAAATACGAGAAATGATCTACATATCTCTAAAAATAAGAGAATGACTTAAACATGAAATATGATTCCTAAACTATCTAAGTTAAGTGATGCGCGCCAAACCGTCAAGTTTTCTCACACAAGCTAGCCACTTGTGAATGGCTAACCGTAAGAAACTTAAAACAGTTCAGACACGAATGCAATGAAGATCAGGAGAGTATAGTGTTTCCCCAGGTCGTTATGTCCCAAATGAGCTATGCAATGGATTATCAAACGTAAAGTGATCGAGATTTGAACTAAAAGGAGATTGTGAATTATATTATAACTACGAAAAGCCAAATAAATTACAACGCTTAAAATGCAAATTAGGAATTAAGAAAACTATTAAACGCATCACTAAACGTGATGAACTTAAAACCAACCTACAGAATATAGAAAATACATTTTTAAAATCCTAATTATATAAGAAAATTATTAGAAAAGGAAAATTATTTTTAAAACTATTTAATTAATTATTATTAATTAAAAACTATTTTAAACTATTTAATAATACACTAAAATAAAAGAAAATATGAAATAAGACTAGAAAAATAAAATTAAGACTTAGAAAAAACTAAAATATGATAAAACTAATTTTAAAACAGAAAATATATTTTTTAGACTTTTTATGTATTTATTATTAATTTAAAACTAATTAAAATGCTAGAAAATACAAATTAAGCTAAGAAAATTATGGAAAAATACTTTTTATTACTTTTAGATTTATCTTAACCTAAAAAAATTGAAAACTTATTTTTTAGAACTTTTTCTTAATTATTTGTATTTAAAGCTAATTAAAAATGCTTAAAAACTAGTTTAAATTCAGAAAAATAGCAAAACAACTTAAAAAAATCTGAAAATTTAAGGAAAACTCTAAAATTATATTTAGAAGCTAGGAAAAATAGAAAAACATGGGCTTGTTTGCAAGATATAGAAACTGATATGAAAGTGCTTATGGAAATAAGCACTTGATAAGCCAAAAGCTCACCAAAAGCTACCAAACTGAAACACAAGCTAAGATAAGCTAAATGAACTGAAATGCAACAAGATTCAAAGCCATAAACTCTGAATACAAGCTCAACAGATTTGGGTATATGAAATTATGAGCTAAAAACAGTGAATAGGGTGCCTAGTTTGAGCTTAAAAACAAGCACCTAAATAAGCTGTAAACAGAAAACAAATTATTGGAACTAACACTAGACCTAGGTGAGAGTATCTAAACCAAATTACAGACCCATAGGAACTCAAGTGAAACCTGTGCAGGCCTTAGAAAACCTGCACAAACCTGTGCAGGCTGCTGTTACAGTAACAGGTACTGATGTAGAACAGTGGGTTTGGACAGATTTGTAAGGCAATTTTAAGCTAAATAAAATGATTCTAAAGGGAAATAAGCCACACATACATTGAAGTGGGTATGTGGAGATATAAGAAAAGCAGTTTGGAAAAGTTTTTTGATGAAAAATAAGCTTGGAAAAAGGGCTGCAACAGCAGCCTAGGCTGCTGTTTGTGACAGCAGGACAGAAAGCATATTTGATTTTTTTTTTTTTTTTTGTTAGCCAAAACTTGCAAAACTAGTAATCTAAGCTAAACACAATGTTAAAACTTACTCAAACCTTGAAACCACTTTGACTTTGAGAGTCAAAGTGGGTGAAAACAGTTTTTTCGATCTCAAATAAGCTTAAACCAAACACCCCTTAAAACTGATATACAAACTTAAAACAAGATAACAACTGAGCATACTTGTTTAAATGATCAAACTGAGTCTACAATACCTAAATACAACTATGTGAGCAAGTTTTACACTAATGGGACCACTAATACACATACAAGTAAAAACTGCAAAATGACTTAAAAATTGTAGAAACTGACAAACTTACTTACATTTGTCCAGATTATGCAGGACCAAAACCAAACCAAATATTACACTACATGAGCCTATTCCAACCCATACAAACTTCTGCAACACCCATTAATAGCTTCCATTCCAATTTTGAGTTCCTGTTGACTTTGGTTGACTGTTTTACAAAATTACTTAAAGATGAATCACAAGCTTATCAAAGACTATGATAAGCTTAACTAAACTTGTTTGAGCTTTCAAAGAAGCTAATAGAAGTTTGTAACTTAGAGAATGAAACTGAAGTTTTCAACAGTAACTAAGAAAACAAAAACTTGTAAAAACTTGAATTGAAAAACAAAAGCACACTTGCAAAGATGTTTTTAACTTAATGGTGATACATAAGAACTGAAACTACAACATTTTATTTAAGCTAATACATTTTAAAGAAAAATTGACATTAAAAGAAAAATTGAAAAACTAGCTATATCCTTTGCTTCCTCTTTTCTTCCTCTTTTATAGTCCCACTTGCTTTCTCTCTCTAAGATGAGCAGTTCCCACCTGCTTTTCAGGACTTTTTGATGACTTTTGTGATATATGGCCAAAATGTCAATTTGGCGGGAAATGTGGATTTAGCAGTGGAGGTTGAGTGAAGGGTGGAAGGAGGTGATTAATGTTATTTGGATGTAGGGAGGAGGGGGAACAAGGGTGAGTGGGGAATGGAGTTGTTGCTTGTTGCAGGGAAGTAGCAGGCTCAAGTGGGGGAGAAATCAATTGGCGCCAAAAGGGGTGTATTTGACCTGGTGGTTTGACCAGAGTTATTAATACCAGGGGGTTCACAATAGCAAATTGACAGGGGTCCAAAGTGTGTGAAAGGGTCCAAAATGGCTTGTAAAGACTTTAACATTAATAGGGACCATTGTTGTCAATTCTGAAAATACAAGGACCATAACTGCCAACATTTCAAAGTTTCTTCCAAGGACTAATACTGACAAGCTTCAAAAGTACAGGGACCAAATCTGTCATTTTCACATTTTCCAGGGACTAATTCTGCCATTTTTGAAACTTGAAGGGCCATTTTTGTATAATTTCTCAAACTTTTTTTTACATTTTTCACCAAAGGACTAAATTTGACAAGTTATGATTTAAAAAAGGACCTTTGGTGATTTTTCTTTTGAAATTTTGTGCTCAGGGACTGTTTTGACAACTTTTGAAACTTGGGGGACTAAAACTGCAATTTTTGCAAATTTGATATGTTTTTCATCTGATTTTGATAATTTTGCATTTGAAACACATAAAACACTGATTTGTGATATTTTGATCATTTTGATGTGTTTCTGAGTGTTTTCAGATGATTTTGCAGTTTATTTTGTACAAAAATGATGAGTATTTACACACTCATCAATCCCCCACACTAAACTATTGCTAGTCCCTAGCAATCTTTTGAGAAAAACTTAATGGTTTTGATCTCTTTACCAGAAGCCATTACTTCTGGAGTAGCCAAATGTTTCAGTTCAAGTAAGAACCATGGTACACCGATAACCATCTGATTTATTGGCAAATCATAAACCATATAACGGATTTGATGTGTTCCTAAGAAGCCGTACCCTTCTGGACTAGCCAACTCTTAGATAAATTATCTTTGGTGAGCTGAATACCAATTATGGATTTTCCACTGCCTTTACCACAAGCCATAATCTTGCGGGCTAGCCAACTCATTATCTTTTGAGGATGATGGGGAGTTGAGAACCATACAATTTTGGGCAAATTGCAAGCCATATAAACGGATTTGAGAAATCTTTACCAAGAGCCGTTTGCTCCTGGATTAGCCAATCCTTAGTCTTACGACATGGCGGATGATAACTGCTGGTAAGTGAACACTTACTCCAAAAAAAAAAATTTTGGCCAAAAAACGGGGAATTGGTATAATTATATGATAAAAATTCGTGAGAATTCCCCCCACACTTAGAAATGAATATTGCCCTCAATATTCAAAGTACCGGCGGTTATGCCGAAACAAAGAACGTAAAAGGGAAATATTACGCCATTATTTGAAGATTTTTTTTTTTTTAAACATGTGGGCAACCCCCCCCCACACTAGGGTGGTAGAAAATAGAAAGAAGTCAGAAATATGGGTGAAAACCCATATGGTGTGTGCTACTGTTTTTGATTTCCGAGTCGCTAGCTTGACTCGACCCCAAATTAATTGGTTCATGGGGAAGCAAAGTGGAAGAAACAATCTCCATCGGACTTTCATTCAAGATGTTTAGACAAACATATGAAGCATGTGAAAGTTCCACACCGATGAGATATACACAGAACCGGCTCACAAATGATAACTGAAAATGCCGGGGTCAAAGATAGTGTCCTCACCCCTAACGGAGTGAAGAAGAGAGGAAGTCACCGAGTAGGTGAAGAAAAGAAGGAAAATCATGATAACAAACATGACTAGATCTTCTTTTCTCGAATTAGTGCAGTTGCACTTATTTGGATTTTATTGGTTGAGCTCTTAGGTGGAAGGCATCTCGGTAGGGAGGATGGGAAGATTTGTCATAACTATGCAAATTGAGATTCTCTCCCCCCGATCATTATTTTTGCCATCCACGCAATCATATTCCAGCGGAGATATGATATGAGTGAGTTCACCGCAAACTCTCATGAAGAATATACGGAGGTGGGACATGTGCGGTATTGTATGGGTAAATATGCACCTCGTCCATTATAGTTCCGTGTCGACTCATCACTATCAAAGATTGGATTAACTGAATTTATAGTAAATTCAGAATCGAATTCGAATAAGGGATTAGTGATAGTCGTATGAAATGTTGTGGAAACAACATGGTCAAACATCCTCGCTTCTGTTGACGATCTCAGAATGTAGAAGTGATGCATCAATAAACTCTATGTCTATAGAATATAAAGAATCGGCATCACTATAATCACTGTCGAAATCTGAGAAAGTCTCAACAAGATTATTTGTAAGAGGAGAAGACACATCACACTCATGGTCAAGAATTTCCCACTCACTTGGGATCGGGATAAGGTTCTCAACATTAGACGATTCCGTTTCCGGAATAGTGCTGAGATGCTCATCCCCCATGTTCAGAGAGTGAGTAGGAGCTTCGGGTGTGATAGCAGTTGTTTGAGATGGAATCTCAACTGCTGGGATAACAATTGACTGAGGGAGTTGAGAAATAATATTCTTAAAAGGAATACTCTCCTCGTCATCATCATACATAGCGCCTTAAGAAATTGGAACGCTTTAGAGCAGATGCTCTAGGATTAATAATTCTTCCCTAGATTTGCGCGCCTCTCGTTCTTCGGCTAGCAATTCTCCCATGGTTTTTTCACCACCACTTGACTTAAGGTGTTGAATTATATCATCAAGTTTTTCATTGTGGTTTCAAATCTTGGGAAATTTCTTTAGGCAACGGCTCAAGTGGAGTTTGAACCGTATGGTGCTGTGGAGGTTGGAAATTGTCAAACCCGGAAGTATAGTAATTTTGATTCCACGGTTGACATTGAAAATTATCGTGAGGACCTCCACAATTTGTGCAAGAAAAATTCGGTACATTCTGAAACGATGTGTCATTAAAACTTTGATAGCACGGTTCTTGCTCAAATGAATATGAGGAGGGTGGTGGCTAAAATCGTTTTGAGGATAATTGGAAAGTTCGGATAAGTTTTCAATTTCTTCCGCTAACAAAAACGAACAAAATCCAACCGTAAGATCATTTCCACACCTCTCGCAAGAACATCGTTGACATCGAAAATCAACTAACGGATCCCCACAACCATAGCAATACTGCTGATTGAACGAAAATTTTTGGGGTTGGGGTGGGTAGTCGGAGAAATTTTTCGGCTCATTGAAAAATTTTTGATCATAAGAACATGAATTCCTCGAACCGCAAAACAAACAACTTCCGTTATGAATGTCATTACCGCATCGTGCGCACGTACACCAACGACACGGTAAACCGGAAAGCTTCTCCACAACCGACACAAGGAATACCGATTCCATCAGAATATAGGAAGTTAGAATCAAATGGATAGAGGGTAAAGGGATAAAGAATCAAAAAGGGTAAGAGGGTAAAGAGGAATATTTTTGGTATTTTTGAAAAACATTTTGTAAAAACAAAGAATGAAAATCTTTTTGGGTTTTGATTTTTAAAAGAGAATATAGACACATACAGATGGTATATCAAAGAGTGAATATTCAAATAACTAATCGCTAGACGTAAGATAATCAGCACAGCCCCAAGAATGTTTCGGGGTTTTGATGCGCGCAAAACCGCTCAAGTTTTCTCACCCAAGCTAGCCACTTGTGAATGGCTAACCGTAAGAAACTTAAAACAGTTCAGACACGAATGCAATGAAGATCAGGAGAGTATAGTGTTTCCCCGGGTCGTTATGTCCCAGCGAGCTATGCAATGGATTATCAAACGTAAAGTGATCGGGAGATTTGAACGGAAAAGGAGATTGTGAATTATATTATAACTACAGGAAAAGCCAACAAATTACAACGGCTTAAATGCAAATTAAAGGAAATTAAAAAGATAAAAACTATTAAATAAACGCTATCACTATATTTAAAGTGATGAACGTTTAAAACCTAAAACTTACGTTTAAATAAAAAGAACGTAAACGTACAAATAAAAACGTGAAACTAAAGAAGTAAAATACCTATGAATATAGAAAATACATTTTTACAATCCTAATTATATAAGAAAATTATTAGAAAAGGAAAATTATTTTTAAAACTATTTAATTAATTATTATTAATTAAAAACTATTTTAAACTATTTAATAATACACTAAAATAAAAGAAAATATGAAATAAGACTAGAAAAATAAAATTAAGACTTAGAAAAATCTAAAATATGATAAAACTAATTTTAAAACAGAAAATATATTTTTTAGACTTTTTATGTATTTATTATTAATTTAAAACTAATTAAAATGCTAGAAAATACAAATTAAGCTAAGAAAATATGGAAAATACTTTTATTACTTTTAGATTTATCTTAACCTAAAAAAATTGAAAACTTATTTTTTAGAACTTTTTCTTAATTATTTGTATTTAAAGCTAATTAAAAATGCTTAAAAACTAGTTTAAATTCAGAAAAATAGCAAAACAACTTAAAAAAATCTGAAAATTTAAGGAAAACTCTAAAATTATATTTAGAAGCTAGGAAAAATAGAAAAACATGGGCTTGTTTGCAAGATATAGAAACTGATATGAAAGTGCTTATGGAAATAAGCACTTGATAAGCCAAAAGCTCACCAAAAGCTACCAAACTGAAACACAAGCTAAGATAAGCTAAATGAACTGAAATGCAACAAGATTCAACAAGCCATAACCTCTGAATACAAGCTCAACAGATTTGGGTATATGAAATTATGAGCTAAAAACAGTGAATAGGGTGCCTAGTTTGAGCTTAAAAACAAGCACCTAAATAAGCTGTAAACAGAAAACAAATTATTGGAACTAACACTAGACCTAGGTGAGAGTATCTAAACCAAATTACAGACCCATAGGAACTCAAGTGAAACCTGTGCAGGCCTTAGAAAACCTGCACAAACCCTGTAGGCTGTTACAGTAACAGGTACTGATGTAGAACAGTGGGTTTGGACAGATTTGTAAGGCAATTTTAAGCTAAATAAAATGATTCTAAAGGGAAATAAGCCACACATACATTGAAGTGGGTATGTGGAGATATAAGAAAAGCAGTTTGGAAAAGTTTTTTGATGAAAAATAAGCTTGGAAAAAGGGCTGCAACAGCAGCCTAGGCTGCTGTTTGTGACAGCAGGACAGAAAGCATATTTGATTTTTTTTTTTTTTTTTGTTAGCCAAAACTTGCAAAACTAGTAATCTAAGCTAAACACAATGTTAAAACTTACTCAAACCTTGAAACCACTTTGACTTTGAGAGTCAAAGTGGGTGAAAACAGTTTTTTCGATCTCAAATAAGCTTAAACCAAACACCCCTTAAAACTGATATACAAACTTAAAACAAGATAACAACTGAGCATACTTGTTTAAATGATCAAACTGAGTCTACAATACCTAAATACAACTATGTGAGCAAGTTTTACACTAATGGGACCACTAATACACATACAAGTAAAAACTGCAAAATGACTTAAAAATTGTAGAAACTGACAAACTTACTTACATTTGTCCAGATTATGCAGGACCAAAACCAAACCAAATATTACACTACATGAGCCTATTCCAACCCATACAAACTTCTGCAACACCCATTAATAGCTTCCATTCCAATTTTGAGTTCCTGTTGACTTTGGTTGACTGTTTTACAAAATTACTTAAAGATGAATCACAAGCTTATCAAAGACTATGATAAGCTTAACTAAACTTGTTTGAGCTTTCAAAGAAGCTAATAGAAGTTTGTAACTTAGAGAATGAAATGAAGTTTCAACAGAACTAAGAAAAACAAAAACTTGTAAAACTTGAATTGAAAAACAAAGCGCCACCTTGCAAAGATGTTTTAACTTAATGGTGATACATAAGAACTAAACTACAAATATTTTATTTAAGCTAATACATTTTAAAGAAAAATTGACATTAAAAGAAAAATTGAAAAACTAGCTATATCCTTTGCTTCCTCTTTTCTTCCTCTTTTATAGTCCCACTTGCTTTCTCTCTCTAAGATGAGCAGTTCCCACCTGCTTTTCAGGACTTTTTGATGACTTTTGTGATATATGGCCAAAATGTCAATTTGGCGGGAAATGTGGATTTAGCAGTGGAGGTTGAGTGAAGGGTGGAAGGAGGTGATTAATGTTATTTGGATGTAGTGGAGGAGGGGGGAACAAGGTGTGAGCTGGGGGAATGGAGTTGTTGCTTGTTGCAGTGGAAGTAAAGGCCTGGCGGGGAGAAATCAATTGGCGCCAAAAGGGTGTATTTGACCGGTGGTTTGACCAGAGTTATTAATACCAGGGTCACAATAGCAAATTGATGGGGTCCAAAGTGTGTGAAAGGGTCCAAAATGGCTTGTAAAGACTTTAACATTAATAGGGACCATTGTTGTCAATTCTGAAAATACAAGGACCATAACTGCCAACATTTCAAAGTTTCTTCCAAGGACTAATACTGACAAGCTTCAAAAGTACAGGGACCAAATCTGTCATTTTCACATTTTCCAGGGACTAATTCTGCCATTTTTGAAACTTGAAGGGCCATTTTTGTAATTTTCTCAAACTTTTGATATTTTTCACCAAAGGACTAAATTTGACAAGTTATGATTTAAAAGGACCTTTGGTGATTTTTCTTTTGAAATTTTGTGCTCAGGGACTGTTTTTGACAACTTTTGAAACTTGGGGGACTAAAACTGCAATTTTTGCAAATTTGATATGTTTTTCATCTGATTTTGATAATTTTGCATTTGAAACACATAAAACACTGATTTGTGATATTTTGATCATTTTGATGTGTTTCTGAGTGTTTTCAGATGATTTTGCAGTTTATTTTGTACAAAAATGATGAGTATTTACACACTCATCATTAAGCTTAAGACTAGGACACCACTTGAATTCTTAAGCTTGAGGTTGGTTAGGTTTTTTGACCTCGTCGAAACGTTCGAGGAGGTGATAAAACATGAAACGTTGATCTTTACGTAATTCATGTATCAAGCTTTTAACATGTTGACAATGATAACAATCTTTGTCATGGTTCGGAAATGGTGATGGTAGAAATGGAATGGCTTGAGATGGAAAGTTTGGTTGAGGTTTCACAAGAGAATGAGGGATTTGTGGAGGTATAATTGGAGGTGATTCAACCAAAGGTGGTGGTAGTGGAATATATGTCAAAGATGGTGGTAGAGAGGTATCTACTTTTATGTGATCGGGTGGTTGACTTTGATGATTCCTCATAATCCAAAAGGGACTATTTGAGGGTGAAGGTGGAATGAATGCCGATGCTTGTGTCGATTCAACATCTTGATTTCGTTGCGCTATTTTCTCTATAGAAGATAATGTTGGCAATGGTGGAGGATGATAGGGCCTAGAAGGTAAATCATCTTATGAATCAGTTTCATAGCTTAAATCAGTGTTAAGCTTTGAAAAGCTTCAAAACAGTCACTTAAAGGGTTGTTTGGTTTTCTTGTGTAAACTGTGTTAGAGGGTGTTCAAGATATTGTTCTTGTTTGTTATTTGTCATACTTAGTCCTAATAACTCAAAGAAGCAATAAAATCCAGACCTCACTTGTTAAAAAGTCAAAATTACCTTCAATCTCACCTTGTTAGTTAACTTAGTAGATTTAGCTTGTCAAAGTAATCATAGTAGCTTATAATTTGGTCACATAGCTTAATTTCATCTTATTTTAGGTTAATATAACATAATCAGCTAGGATCAATCCAAAGTTCATATTAGTCAACATGTTAGTGTAATATAAAAGTCAAAATTTCACTTTAATCAGTTTTGAATAAACTAGATAATTTTATATAGGATTTAATATTAAGTTTCAAGATTTGAGCTTTTGGGATATTAATATTCAACAGCTCATCTTTATCATAATATTTTTTATAATTTCTAGTTAGCTTATTAAACTGCTTATTTTTTAGTTTCTTTTAAGCCCTTGTCTGAAAAAGTGTCCTGTGCACAGTTTTACAAGCTTTTTCACAAGCTCACACATAGCTCATTAGTTAGCTTTAGCTTGAGTATCTTAGCTTTTTGGAAAGCTAACCTAGCTGTCTTAAAGTTCCAAGCTTAATTTTTTACTTTCTAGCTTATTTAATAGGGCTGCAAGTAGCTTGTACCTTGTCCCATTTCTGTGTACACATAACTAATCAGTGTTTATATGCCTTTCATAAGCTTGTCATAAGCTTATTAGTGGATCACAGTGTGTGAGCTTGGACTTTTTAGAAAGCTCACCAACCATTCTCAATACCTCACCCTTATTTTGAGCTTTTCAGCTTATTCATGAGCTTAATTTGCTCTTAGATTTGACCCAGCTCCTGTTTGTACAAAGGGTATTTTGTAAGTGCTTATTAGCTTATTAAAGCTTATCATGGTGGATCTGTGCTTTTTAGCTTAATATAAGTAGCTTCAGCTTATTTATATCTTATTTTAACTTTGGTTCCAACTGTGAAGCTTGTTTGAGCTTAAAAAATCAAAATAAGCCATAAGCTCCACTGTTGAGCTCATAAGCTCATTCTCAGCTTATTTTTAAGTTTCAAAAATTTTGTTTTTATTAAAGTTGCTTAATATTAGTAGTATAATAGGTTTATAAAATAAAAAACACAAAAACATCATTTTAAAAATAGTGATAGCGTTTATTTAATAGAAATTAGCTTTTTGTTTTCTTTTTTAGCTTATTATTAAGCACTTTCTGTTTTTATAATTTTCTTAGCTTTCTGTCATCATAAGATATTTATAGAAAAAAGTTCATAATTTTCTTAGTTTGTTTAGTATTTATTAGAATTTAAAATAGTTAAAAAGTATTAAATAATTAATAATAAAAAAATAAAAAACATAAAAAATATCTTTTCAGTTTTAAAATTAGTTTTCTAATATTTTAGATTTTTTCTAAGTTAAAATTTTATTTTTCCAGGTTAATTTTATATTTTCTTGTATTTAAGTGTATTTTAAATAATTAATAAATAGGAATTAATTAATAATAAATACATAAAAAGTCTAAAAAATATATTTTCAGTTTTAAAATAAGTTTTATAATATTTTAGATTTTTCTAAGTCATAATTTCACTTTTCTAGCTTTATTTCATATTTTCTTATATTTTAGGGTATTATTAAATAGTTAAAAATAGTTTTTAATTAATAATAATTAAATAAATAGTTATAAAAATAATTTTAATTTTCCAATAATTTTATTTTATTATTAGTATTGTAAAAATATCATTTTCATATCCATAGGTGTTTTATTCTTTTAAATTTACGTTTTATTTTATACGTTATTTAAAAAATTTAATAAACGTATGTATTTACGTTTGTTTAATCTGATTGTTGTGCTTTATAATTATGTATCCAATTACCATTCCAATCAATCAAGAGTGTAATTATAAACCAAAATCCTAACAGATCATTATCCTTAGTGATCATTCGACATCTGAACGTTTTTAACCACCATTAATCCTCCGTGGGACTTAACGACCCGGGAATCCACTATATTCCAAGGGATATTGCATTGGTTTTAGAATGTTTGAATTTTTTTACGGTTGACCATTCACAAGTGGTTGACTTGTGTAATAAACTTAACAGTTTGGAACCCAATCAGTAGGAATAAGGATTGTTTTTAGAAGTGTTGTGAATTTCATGAGGTGTGCTTGTAGTCAAGATATAATTTGCTTTCTTTGAATTTGTTTTGAATTATAATACTACTAGGCTCCTCGTATGGTTGACAAGATGTTTGTATGGCCATACGCAAGATCAATCTGGAATAAGTCTTGATGATTTGGTAAATTTGATCAATCGAATTATAAAAGTGCTTCGTTAAACCACACTCTAGTTGTTCTGGGGGCATTGGCGTGTTTCTAGACAATAGCGAATGTCATTACGTATATTAAGATCTTTCCAAGTAGGAGTTGTTACTTTATGGACACATTTAATAAACATATGACCGATTTCAAACTTGAGACTATGGGATTGCACACATTGCGTATGAGATTCAATATTAAATAATTAACGTATAAATGTTATGATTTAATTATTATTTCACAATAACGTCTAACGGTCTTTAAATGTAAATAACAAGAACTAAAGAGAAAATAGCAAAAGAAGGTTCTAGAACACCTTGTGGGTTTCTAGGGTCGATAGGTTAGGATCCCATAAGGGAGTCCTAGGCTAGCTTTGACACCAAGTTTTACACACTATAAATACAAGGCTTTGTATTCATTGTTTATAATCTTGGATCTCCATATCTAGTTTTCTCTTCTCCTCTTTCTCCTCTTTTGTCCAATCGGTCGAAGTATACACTACTACACAAACTGGTTTTTTCCACAAACATTTTCCCACAGAAACAAAATTGTGTGAAATTTCACAGGGGATACCAACAAATTACATACCAAATTGTTGACCAAATTTCGATGGGAAATATGTAGTAAATTTCCAACGGATTTCTCACTCTTTACACACTAAATTGTTGACCAAGTTTTTGTGGGAAATTCGTCGCAAATTTCCCACAGATTTGCGACCATATTCACACTATTTGTGTTTATTAGATACCTGGAAACTTGTGGCACATTTCACACATATTAGCCACGGCCAAAAGTATGTGGCAAATTTTAGTTCCATTACTCACGAATTTCACACGATATTTTTTTATAAAGTAACTATTTAACCGGTTTGTGAGAAATCAGTGGGCCACTAGCCACATATTTCACACAAAATGTTGTGCTTGTGTTTGTCGTAGGAAATATCGACATGACAAACCATTGTATATGTGTATATGTGTGGACATCTACACGTGTATGTTTATGTTTGTTTATGACTTTCATTGTATCTATAGATGTTTTGTATCTAGGTATATCGATGTTTATATGAGTGAAAGTGTAACAATATATCAAAAAAGTGAAAGAAAACGATTATGTCCGTGGGAAATAATGTGTGTACTTTCCCACAGATTACCAACCAATTTAATAAATCCGTGGGAAATACGTGTGTAAAATACCCACGGATGTCCCACAGAAAATATCATTTTTGTATTTTGTCTACTTACACATTCTCACATTATTTAATATGTCTTCATATGTGTTTGTAGTTTCATATTTCTTCGTATGTTTGTTTATGACTTTCATTGTATCTATAGATATTTTTTATCTAGGTATATCGACGTGTATATGCGTGAACGTGTAACTATATCAAAAAAGTAAAAGAAAACGATATGATTATGTCTGTGGAAAATATGTGGGTACGTTCCCACAGATTACCTACCAATTTAATAAATCTGTGAGAAATACGTGTGTAAATACCCACGGATTTTCCACAGAAAATATCATTTTTGTGTTTTGCTCACTTAAACATTCACACATGACTTAGTATGTCTTCATATATGTTTGTAGTTTCATATTATATGTGTTTATCTATCAATGGAACTATTTCTGCCAGTATCACAAGTGTATGTTGATGAGTATGCAAATACTCATCATTTTTGTACCTTTTATACTGCCAAAAACATCCAAAAACACCCGTCAAAGCATCAAAATGATAAAAATATCACAAATAAGTGTTTTATGTGTTTCAAATACAAAAATACCAAAAGCAGGTGAAAAACGTATCAAGTTTGCATAATTGGCAGTTTTAGTCCCCCAAGTTTCAAAAGTTGTCAAAACTAGTCCTTGGTAAATCAAAATAAAGCAAAATATCATTTAAGGTCCATGGGATTCAAAAGTTGTCAAAATAAACCCTTCAAAGTTTAAAAATTACAAAATGACAACTTTAGTCCCTAAAGTTTAAAAATTATCAAATATAGTCCTTGGTGAATTTAAAAAGTGAAAATAATCAAAAGTAAACCTTGTACTATTCATATATGGCATAATTGGTCCTTGTGTTAACTTTGGAAAAACTACAGTTTTGGTCCCTCAAGTTTGCCAAATTACAACAATGGTCCTTGTGTTATTAATAAACAAAACCAAACGGACCCTTTTTATTAACCCAAAACCAAAACCCAAACCCAACCCAGCTGGCCCAGTCACAAGCCCAACCCAATCCACTTGAACCTTGGACCTTGACCCTTGAGCTTTTTGAACCAGTTCAAAACCCATTTGAACCCCCCAATTGAACCCTTTCCTATTATTAAAAACGGGGTCAAACCCAGTTTGACCATCTCCTTCCCTCCCACACACCTGCTACCACACCATCAACGCCACCTGCTCCTACCACCTCATCACCACCTTTCCACCTCACCTTATCCCCCCAGCTGTCTACCCACTCTCCTACACCTCACCCTAAAGCATTAAAAGCCCCTAATTTGCTTTACGCTATCTACAACTGTCAAAATGATTTTTCCCGCCAAAAGTGGAAATCAAAGGTCAGGATGAATTAGACCACATCAAAGGCTGAAAACAAGTGGGAAAGTCAAAGAAGTCTTCCAGGAATCCTAATATTGTCTATAAAGAAAGAAAAGAAGCTCAGAGAAGAAAAGTAGTAGAGTAGCTTAGTGTAAACATGTCGACTTAATGTAATTTTAACTTTCAGTCGTATTTCTTAGTTCAAAAAGGTTGTAACCAGTATTTCTAGTGTAATATGAATCTTGTTTAACTTTAATTTCAAGTGATCTTTGTTAAAAAATCAGAATTTTCATTTTTACCTTTAAATTCTCATATTAGTTAAAGATTATTAAAAGTAGTGTTTTATAGTTCTTACAAGCTCATATTAGCTTATTACTAAGTTTTTATAAGCTCAGTATCATTAAAACCGTTTTATTTACTTTAATCAGAAATAAAAAATAAAAAAAAAAAAATAAATAAAAAAGACAAAGAAAAGAAGAAGAATGTTGAAGCAAAGTTGAAAGCAGATGGATATGGTTAGTGGTTCGTGGGGACCTTTAGGAATGTTTTATGGTCCTTGTTTCAGTCTTGTGCTCTGGAAATCCTTGTAAGATTTTTCTTTTTGCTTAAGTTTTATCATGCTTTGCTCATTGGTCTATTTGCTGCCTATTCTTTGTGTATTATGCTTAGTTCTAGCTAGTTATGATAAATAATAGATAATTCAGTTTTAGAGCTTGAAAACTTTTTTTTTGCCTTGAAAATCATCAAAATCCTTCAATAGGAGGTTTGGATTAAGGTGTATTCTGTGTTCTAGGATTTTTCAAATTTAAAACTAGCATAGGTAACTCACTTTAGGCTTAATTAGACCTTTCAAGTCATAAAACCAAGTGGTCTTTTGGAAAAAGTCAAAATCCACTTGAATTGCACCTTTACAGTCCACTGTTGGACTTTTAGAACCATTGATCATGCTCCTTAGCTTATAAGTAGATAACCAAGCTTATTCTAGTCTTATAATAGCTTATAATAACAGTTTAAGTTAATTAGAAGCAATCATAATTCACATTAGTCAACTTAGCTTATTAATCTAAAAAGTCAAAATTGCATCTTTGTATAGAAATCCAAAAGTTCTAGGATTTTTTGTGATTTTTGTGTTTAGATTCAGGACTTGAAGCTTTTAGAAGTTAAAGCCCCCTAGCTAGTCTTTGTAATCCAACCTTTGGCTTAATTTTGTGATTTTTTTTCATAGCTTATTTAGTGGCTTAAAGAGGCCTGCAGGGCACAAGTATACCCTGCACCAGGGCATCATTCCAACAGGCCCCTTTCCAATTGTTCCTAGATTGTTCATTAGTAGGCCCCACCTCCTGTTTATTGGCTTATTGGAAAGCCAATAAGCCAAACTTTAAGGCTCATAGCTTATTTTCAATTTTTTTAGCTTATTAGGTAGGGATGCTTGTCCCTTGAACTTTGTCCAATTCCATCCTTAAGCTGAGCACTTAGCTTTTGTGCACAACTTCTAAGCCTTCCCCTGACTTCAATAGTGGTCCTAGAGGTTGAGCTTAGCTTTTTGAAAAGCCAATAAGCTCAGCTTATTGGATTCATTTTGTGTTGGGGTTTCAATCTCTCTGTGGCCCACAAGGCCTGGAAGTTGGCAATTAGGCCTGTTTGCTACTCAGTTTCAGCAAAGTGCTTATTGGCTTTCTAAGTTATCTTTCAGTGCTCTCTTTGTAAATTTTTACTCATTACCAGTTCCTTTTTCTTATTTTCATCTTATTTCAGTTTGTTTCTTTTTTTGTTTAGCTTATTTGGCCAATTATTTGAACTAAAAATCAATTTAAGCTCATAAGCTAAACGTTAAGCTATTAAGCTTTGTTTGCTTATTTTCAAGTTCCAAAATTTTTGTCTTTATTAAAGTTGCTTATAATCAGTAGTATAATAGGTTTATAAAATAAAAAACACAAAAACATCAATTTTAAAAATAGTGATAGCGTTTATTTAATATAAATTAGCTTTTTAATTTTCTTTTCAGCTTATTATTAAGCACTTATATGTTTTATATTTTTATTAAGTTTCTGTCATATTAAAGTATTTTTAGAAATTTTCTCAGATTTTTCCTTTGTCATCTAGTATTTTAAATAATTAATAATAGTTTCATAATAATAATATTAAAGTATTAAATAGTAAAATTAATTTTATTAAGTAAAACCATGTTTTTATATTTTTCCTAGCTTTTATATAATATAAATTAATTTTAGGAAATTTTTCATAATTTTTACTGTTTCATCTTCTTTTTCTAGAATTTAATTAAGTTTAAATAGTTTTAAATTAATAATACATAGATAAAAAAGTGTAATAAATATATTTTCAGTTTAAAATAAGTTTTCTAAATTTTAGATTTTTCTAAGTCAAAATTTACTTTTCTAGCTTTATTTCATATTTTCTTATATTTTAGGGTATTATTAAATAGTTAAAAATAGTTTTTAATTAATAATAATTAAATAATAGTCATAAAAATAATTTTATTTTTCCAATAATTTCTTTTATATTATTAGGATTGTAAAAATATCATTTCATATCCGTAGGTGTTTTATTCTTTTAAATTTACGTTTTAATTTTGTACGTTTACGTAAAATTCAGTAAACGTACGCGTTTTTAGGTTTTAAACGTTTTTAAGTATTTTGCTTTCACGTACTTGTTCTTATAGCTTGTTTAAGCTATTTTCTTTTATTCCTTAGTATAAATCACTCAAAACTTTTTTTTCATTCAATATCACCCGATCACAGATTCGTTCTATTACAGTGTTCACACCTCGTTGGGACTTAACGACCCGGGGAAACACTAAACTCCTCTGGACTTAATTGCATTTTGTTCTGAGATGTTTGACTTTTATGGTTGACCATTCACAAGTGGTTGACTAATAAAAGATAGACCGTTCGGAGCGAATCAAAATTTGTACATTGCCGGGAGGTGTGCTTTAGCGTACTACGAATTTAAAGCATCAGTGTTGTTGAATATACATCCATTGTATATTTACCATCCTTGTTCATATTTTCTTATTATTATCATATAAAACAAAAAACGGTTCGAAAACATTTTAAAATCAGTTTTCAACGAACACAAAAACCCAAAAAGATTTTCTTTGTTTTTACAACATGTTTTTCAAAAATACCAAAAATATTCCTCTTTATCCTCTTACCCTTTTGATTCTTCATTTCTTACCCTCTAGAACCCTTTGATTCTTTCTATGTCTTATCCTCACCTTCTTGGTTGTCAATAGTGTGGTGGCCCTCATAATGATGATAATTGTCTCAGTTTTAGCATGGTAGAGTCGGAAATGGGTTGCAATCTATAACCAAGATCCTATTCTTACCATGACGGCGACTGATTCCATCAGCTACCACATCATGAGATTCATACATGTTCATGTGAATTTTGTGGAGGTCCTCATCAAGGATTTGAGTGTCAAGCCGGGAACACGTTTGTCTATGAACAGTTTACGGTAACACTCAGGACTTTGGAAATGACCAAATTCCATATTATTCACGACCGGCCACAACAATCATTTTGTTGTGAGTACTTGTGAGGTCCACACTTTAGCTCCGTGATTGTCAAACGGCAAGGAATCCATTTCCTTGTAACAATTACGACTCTTCGTATCATAACCATCCTCTACAGTACCAAATGAATCAGGAACCACCTACGGCTAAGCCACTTCCTCAAAATCTTCTCCTGATCTTTTGGATTTAGTGAAAGATTTGAAAGAATATATAAACATTCCCAAGATAATCCAAATCAAAAATCCATGGAAAAATTGTTAGCGAAGAGCGGCTGCTAAATTAGATTCCCAGATTGCCGTGAAAACTCTATTGAGGGAATTAATTAAAATACAAAAGCGCCAAATCTAGCTCTCGATTCCGTTTCATTCCTGATGACGATATTGATGATGAAGTTACCCTTGATATTCGTCAATTTTATACAGGTTCATCAAGTTCATCAGTTGAAATTCCTTCCATGAAAAATCGGGAGAAAAAAAGACTATGATGGAATTACTAGCGAAGAACAAATGGAAAGTGTAAAAACATATGTATGCTAGTCATTCTCAACTCCCTCGGTCTGTTGTTATCACACCCGATATTCCCTACTCTCTCTAAACATGGGGATGAGCATCTGACACTGTTCACTGAAAGGAATCGGGCACGAATTCATAAAGTCTAGTGTTGAGAACCTTGTCTGATCAGAGAGTCTGAGGGAACCGATCATATGTGTGATTCTCTTTCTCTCTTGAGTGTTCAAAAGATCATTTTGAAACTTTCTACGATCTTAGCACGATTGGCAGCTTCCTATGGAAACATCGGTATGTTGAGGCATCACTCCCTTGTCGATCCTCTTCAAGGGAGTTCACCGACTGGCCACATCAATCCAGCTTTCGGAAAGTGATAATGATCTCTTTGATTTCAGAAGCCGACCTAGGAGAACTTGAAAGTCTCGCTTTATAATGATGTTACGCTCACTTCTCACCCTAACAGTCCAATAGAGAATGTTGATCATTTTGTTCCCGAAACATTCAAAGCTATTTTCACCAATCCTCTATTTGAATTCGAATCTGAATTCACTTTAATTTCTGATAATTCACTCTTTGATATTCAGAACGAGGTAAGTGATGATTCCATAATAGAACAAGGATTCACAGACTTACATCACGTGAATGATTCTCTTTACGAGGAGTTCTCCCTTGAACTCACTCATATCACCAGAGTATGATAACTTCCACTTTGATCTAAATAAAAATGATCTTTATGTTCCGAAGGGAAATGTTCTCAACCATGAGAACTTGCTTGATATCAAAATCCCATCCCTCCCCCCCAGAATATGTCTTGATCAAATGAGCTTAAATGATGAGATTAATGATCCAGAAATTATGAATTCCCCTTTTGATGATGATGAGTTAGTCATGATGTTTATCATGATTTTCTTTCTCTTCTTCACCTATCCCGTGACTTCTTCTCTTCTTCACTCATTCGGGAGTGAAGATACCATCTTTGACCCCGGCATTTCCATGTACCATTTGTGAGCCGAGTCTGTCTATGTATATCTCGTCGGTGTGGAACTTTCGCGTGCTTCAAATGTTTATACAAACATTTTGAATGAAAGTCCGATGGAGATTATTCTTCCACTCTGCTTCCCCATGAACAAATTAATTCGGGGTCGAGTCAAGCTAGCGACTCGGTAATCAAAAACAGTAGTGCAACATGGGTTTTCACCCATGTTTCTGTCTTCTTACCCCTTTCTACCACCTTAGTGTGGGGGAGATGCACCACATGTTGTATATAGATCTAAAAAATGAATGAAAATTGTAAATATTAAAAAAGAGAATAATTGTTGTGTTTCTACACTTGGCTAGTAATGTTATCTTTTTACGTTCAAGGAATCGGCATATAGCCGGGACTTTGAATATTGAGGACAATATTCATTTCTAAGTGTGGGGGGGAAATTCTGGCGAATGTGATCCCTTTTAGTCCCTTTTTCCCCCAAAATGGCCAAATTTTAAAATTTTTTTTAGTGGAAGTACTATGTACTAAACACAACAAATGGTAATCAGTCCACCATGTCTAACCCACATAAGGATTGGCTAATCCAGGAGCAAACGGCTCTTGGTAAAGATATCTCAAATCCGTTTATGGCTTACAATTTGCCTAAAATTGTATGGTAATCAACTCCCCATATCTTTAATTAGTGAAGAGTTGGCTAGCCCGCAAGTTTATGGCTTGTGGTAAAGGCAGTTGGAAAACCATAATTGGTAATCGACTCACCAAAGATATTTTATCTAAGAGTTGGCTAGTCCAGAAGCAAACGGCTTATGGTAAAGACAAATCAAAAGCCGTTGAAAATTTGGTGATTTGCTCAAAATCATTTGGTTATCATTGTGCCAAGGTTCTTACTTGAACTAAAACAATTGGCTACTCCAGAAGTAATGGCTTTTGGTAAAGAGATGAAATCCATTAAAGTTTCAAAAGATTGCTAGGGACTAGCAATATCTTAGTGTGGGGGATTGATGAGTATGCAAATACTCATCATTTTTGTACCTTTATCTTGCCAAAACATCCAAAAACAACCATCAAAGCATCAAAATGATAAAAATATCACAAATAAGTGTTTTATGTGTTTCAAATGCAAAAATACCAAAATCAGTTGAAAAACGTATCAAGTTTGCATAATTGGCAGTTTTAGTCCCCTAAGTTTCAAAAGTTGTCGAAACTAGTCCCTGGTAAATCAAAATAAAGCAAAATATCATTTAAGGTCCATGGGATTCAAAAGTTGTCAAAATAAACCCTTCAAAGTTTAAAAATTACAAAATGACAACTTTAGTCCCTAAAGTTTAAAAACTATCAAATATAGTCCTTGGTGAATTTAAAAAGTGAAAATAATCAAAAGTAAACCTTGTACTATTCATATATGGAATTATTGGTCCTTGTGTTAACTTTGGAAAAACTACAGTTTTGGTCCCTCAAGTTTGCCAAATTACAACAATGGTCCTTGTGTTATTAATAAACAAAACCAAACGGACCCTTTTTATTAACCCAAAACCAAAACCCAAACCCAACCCAGCTGGCGGTCAAGCCCAACCCAATCCACTTGAACCTTGGACCTTGACCGCGAGTTTTTGAACCGTTCAAAACCCATTTGAACCCCCCAATTGAACCCTTTCCTATTATTAAAAACGGTGTCAAACCCAGTTTGACCATCTCCTTCCCTCCCACACACCTGCTACCACACCATCAATGCCACTGCTCCTACCTCATCACCATGCCTTTCACCTCACTTATCCCCCCAGCTGTCTACCCACTCCCTACACCTCACCTAAAGCATTAAAAGCCCCTAATTTGCTTACGCTATCTACAACTGTCAAAATGATTTTTCCCGCCAAAAGTGGAAATCAAAGGTCAGGATGAATTAGATCACATCAAAGGCTGAAAACAAGTGGGAAAGTCAAAGAAGTCTTCCAGGAATCCTAATATTGTCTATAAAGAAAGAAAAGAAGCTCAGAGAAGAAAAGTAGTAGAGTAGCTTAGTGTAAACATGTCGACTTAATGTAATTTTAACTTTCAGTCGTATTTCTTAGTTCAAAAAGGTTGTAACCAGTATTTCTAGTGTAATATGAATCTTGTTTAACTTTAATTTCAAGTGATCTTTGTTAAAAAATCGAATTTTCATTTTACCTTTAAATTCTCATATTAGTTAAAGATTATTAAAAGTAGTGTTTTATAGTACTTACAAGCTCATATTAGCTTATTACTAAGTTTTTATAAGCTCAGTATCATTAAAAACCAGATTTATTTACTAATTCAGAAATAAAAAATAAATAAATAAATAAAAAAGACAAAGAAAAGAAGAAGAATGTTGAAGCAAAGTTAAAAGCAGATGGATATGGTTAGTGGTTCTGTGGGGGACCTTTAGGAATGTTTTATGGTCCTTGTTTCAGTCTTGTGCTCTGGAAATCCTTGTAAGATTTTTCTTTTTGCTTAATTTTATCATGCTTTGCTCATTGGTCTATTTGCTGCCTATTCTTTGTGTATTATGCTTAGTTCTAGCTTAATTTATGATAAATAATTAGATAATTCAGTTTTAGAGCTTGAAAAATCTTTTTTTGCCTTGAAAATCATCAAAACTGCCTTCAATAGAAGTGTTTGGATTAAGGTGTTATTCTGTGTTCTAGGATTTTTCAAAGTTTAAAAATAGCATAGGTAACTCACTTTAGGCTTAATTAGACCTTTCAAGTCATAAAACCAAGTGGTCTTTTGGAAAAAGTGAAAATCCACTTGAATTGCACCTTCACAGTCCACTGTTGGACTTTTAGAACCATTGATCATGCTCCTTAGCTTATAAGTAGATAACCAAGCTTATTCTAGTCTTATAATAGCTTATAATAACAGTTTAAGTTAATTAGAAGCAATCATAATTCACATTAGTCAACTTAGCTTATTAATCTAAAAAGTCAAAATTGCATCTTTGTGCAGAAATCCAAAAGTTCTAGGATTTTTTGTGATTTTTGTGTTTAGATTCAGGACTTGAAGCTTTTAGAAGTTAAAGCCCCCTAGCTAGTCTTTGTAATCCAACCTTTGGCTTAATTTTGTGATTTTTTTTTTATAGCTTATTTAGTGGCTTAAAGAGGCCTGCAGGGCACAAGTATACCCTGCACCAGGGCATCATTCCAACATGCCCCTTTCCAATTGTTCCTAAATTGTTCATTAGTGGGCCTCACCTCCTGTTTATTGGCTTATTGGAAAGCCAATAAGCCAAACTTTAAGGCTCATAGCTTATTTTCAATTTTTTAGCTTATTAGGTAAGGATGCTTGTCCCTTAAACTTTGTCCAATTCCATCCTTAAGCTGAGCACTTAGCTTTTGTGCACAACTTCTAAGCCCTCCCCTGACTTCAATAGTGGGTCCTAGAGGTTGAGCTTTAGCTTTTTGAAAAGCAAATAAGCTCAGCTTATTGGATTCATTTTTTGTTTGGGCTTTCAATCTCTCCTGTGGGCCCCACAAGGCCTGGAAGTTGGCCAATTAGGCCTGTTTGCTACTCAGTTTTCAGCACAAGTGCTTATTGGCTTATCATAAGCTTATCAGTGCTGCTCTTTGTAAATTTTTACTCATTACCAGTTCCTTTTTCTTATTTTCATCTTATTTCAGTTTTGTTTCTTTTTGTTTAGCTTATTTGGCCACTTATTTGAACTTAAAAATCAATTTAAGCTCATAAGCTAAACTGTTAAGCTATTAAGCTTTTGTTCTGCTTATTTTCAAGTTCCAAAATTTTTGTCTTTATTAAAGTTGCTTATAATCAGTAGTATAATAGGTTTATAAAATAAAAAAACACAAAAACATCAATTTTAAAAATAGTGATAGCGTTTATTTAATATAAATTAGCTTTTTAATTTTCTTTTCATCTTATTATTAAGCACTTATATGTTTTTATATTTTTCTTAAGTTTCTGTCATATTAAAGTATTTTTAGAAATTTTCTCAGATTTTTCCTTTGTCATCTAGTATTTTTAAATAATTAATAATTAATTAATATTAAAGTATTAAATAGTAAAATTAATTTTTATTAAGTAAAACCATGTTTTTATATTTTTCCTAGCTTTTATATAATATAAATTAATTTTAGGAAGTTTTTCATAATTTTTACTGTTCATCTTCTATTTTCTAGAATTTAATTAAGTTTAAATAGTTTTAAATTAATAATAAATAGATAAAAAGTGTAATAAATATATTTTCAGTTTTAAAATAAGTTTTCTAAAATTTTAGATTTTTCTAAGTCATAATTTTACTTTTCTAGCTTTATTTCATATTTTCTTATATTTTAGGGTATTATTAAATAGTTAAAATAGTTTTTAATTAATAATAATTAAATAATAGTCATAAAAATAATTTTTTTTTCCAATAATTTTCTTTTATTATTAGGATTGTAAAAATATCATTTTCATATCCGTAGGTGTTTTATTCTTTTAAATTTACGTTTTAATTTTGTACGTTTACGTAAAATTCAGTAAACGTACGCGTTTTTAGGTTTTAAACGTTTTTAAGTATTTTGCTTTCACGTACTTGTTCTTATAGCTTGTTTAAGCTATTTTCTTTTATTCCTTAGTATAAATCACTCAAAACCTTTTTTTTCATTCAATATCACCCGATCACAGAGTCGTTCTATTACAGTGTTCACACCTCGTTGGGACTTAACGACCCGGGGAAACACTAAACTCCTCTGGACTTAATTGCATTTTGTTCTAAGCTGTTTGACTTTTATGGTTGACTATTGACAAGTGGTTGACTAATAAAAGATAGACCGTTCGGAGCGAATCATATGTGTAGGTTCAAGTATAACCTTTTTCTGTAACAAACCGTTGTATATGTGTGGATGTCTAGACGTATATGTTACATATCTCTGTTTATGGCCTTCATTGTATCTATAGATTTTTTGTATCTACGTATATGGACGTGTATATGCATGAACGTGCAACTATATCAAAAAAGTAAAAGAAAACATTATATCCGTGGGAAATATGTGGGTACTTTTCCACATATTACCAACCAATTTGATAAAATCCGTAGGAAACTCGTATGTAAATACTCGCGGATTTCCAACAAAAGTACCATCTTTATGTCTATGCATACTTAAACATTCCCACATTACTTATTATGTCTTCATATGTGTTTTTAGTTTCATATGATATGATTTCGTTTATTAATGTAACTATTTATATGAGTATCATAAGTGTATGTGTAGGTTATGTATACCTTTTTTGTGTATCAAATCAATGCATATGGATGAATATCTACGCGACTATGTTTTGTTTGTCCGTCATGACCTTCATTGTATCTTTAAATGTTTTATGTGTAGATATACAAGTATGGGTTTGTGCGTGAACATCTAACTATATCAAAAAAGTAAGAGATTGACTAGGTCTGTGGGAAATTCGTCGGTAATTTCTCACAGATTACCCACCAATAGTAGAAGTGTGTGAGAAAGTGGTGGGTAATTACCCACTGATTTCCCACATAAAATCAAATTTGAGTTAACGAATTCATAACTTTTAGTAGAGACATGCTACATGTACGAGTTCTAAAGTCAATAATTTTATTCGGGTCAACTTGACTAACCTGAGTTCTAATTAATACGGTCGGCTACGGGTATTTATTTTAGCCTCAACCCGAATTGACCCAAACCTGATCAACCCGACTCGACTAACACTTTTACAATGTAAACATATTGAAGTAAGAAATTTTTTAATAGTTTTTCTTATATTCGGGCTGCCCAAATTGACCTAAACCCGACTAACCTGAGTTCTAAATAGGGTCGGGTTCGGGCATGTTTTTTAGCCTTAACACGAATTGACCCAACCTAAGTTGACCCAGACCCAACTAACACCTCTACTTGCTACTAATAATCAACTTAATATTAAACAATGACCTTGTCATTTTTATTATGTATATAGCTTGACTTTGTATTTAAAGAACGAAAATTCGTTCACCAACTACAACATTAAGCCCACATTCCGAGTTTTATGGGCTGTGAAGTCATGACAATATTTTATTACACTTTTTATCATATTATGTAGGGGTGAGCAAAAAAATCAAAATGACCGAATAAACCGAAAAATGAAATCGAACCGAACCGAAAACAACCGAATCAAACTAATAACCGAACCGAATTTGCTAAAACCGAACCGAACCGAACTACTAATTCGATTCTCGGGTTGGATATGGGTTTAGCAATTTGAACCGAATACCGAACCGAAAACCAAATTCATATAAATGTATATATATATATATATATATATATATATATATATATATATATATATATATATATATATATATATATATATATATATATATATATATATAGATTGGATTATTTAAAAAGTTGATCTCAAGAGAAAAGTGAGAGAAGTGATCTCAACCGTTAGATCACCCCTCTTCCCCTCCTTTTTCCACAACTCAAGGGGCCTGTTTGGTTACTTTTTTATTTTATAAGGGTTGTTTCGTAACTTTTCAGAAATTCACGGATTGATCATATATAATGCCCATTTGTTTCTCATTTTTTTTCTTCTTTCTCTCCCCTTACAGTTCAGACCTTCACATACACCAGCTTTCACCACCATGCCATCGTTCACCATCATCTCCAATCGCTCACCACCGTTCCCCATCGTTCACCATCATCTCACCACCATTCCCAACCGCTCACCATCATCTCGTTCAACAAATCATCTCGTTATAATTCTTATATTGTTGAACAAAGTAAGTTTCTTAACTTATTTTGATTATATATTTGTTAGTTTTATTCTCTAAGATCAAATATAATGATGATATACATGTCTGTTATGAGTTATGGTTTTTTTTACGAGTTTTGATTCAGTAATCATAATGTTTGTTCATATATGTATCAATTTTAAGAGTTTGTGGCATGATGCACTATATAGATGAGTTAATTGAAACAAATTTGAGAAAAAAATGACTTGGAAACGTGTTTGCAAAACTTGCACATAAGGTATTTGATAAAATGCCTAAATGAAATTTCATAACTGTGATGCACTGATTTTACATTATGTTTTATGCTTCTGATTTTCAGGTGATTACTCTCTATATGGGTCTACTTGTTGTTGGCACAAGTACCGTGGAGAGTTCGAGAAAAGATGGCAGATGAAAATTTGTTTTAGAGGAATTGCATGTTTCAATTCATGCTTAAACATATCTTAATATAATTTGATTATGCATTCTTGAACTTAACCAGTGTCCACTCGCTTAGTTTTCATTGCTCTTTTTTGTTGATGTTCCTGGCCACTCAAGTCTTCGCCTTAAACCGGATGAGTACCTACATCAAGTAGCTGGCATTGTATTTGTTGTGGATGTTGCGGAATTTTTGCCCAAGTGTCATGAGGCTTCAGAGTAAGATATGTTTAATTATGGTTTTATTTCCAAGGCTGCATGTGGCTATTTGCGTTGCACCAAATGGATTTAACACCTGGTTCTTTTCTTTGTTTGTAAAAGGTATATGTATGACATATGTAAAAGGTATCTGTATGGCATATGGTTCTTTGCTTTGTTTGCAAAATTTATTGACTTTCTTATAATTATCTGTTATTCGTTATTAAACGTATAGAAACTTATCCAAGCGAATGTTTTTAAATGTCGTCTCAACTACAAAAATCAATCGAACCAAAGCTCAATATGATACATTAACACCATATTAGCCAAAAAGACAGTAAAACTACAAAGTGTACAGCTTAGAATAGCTCAAGATTCTGCATATAAATGTAAAATTTAAAATAGACAAACATTTATTTGAGAGTTGCTTAAACAAGTATACTTTGGAGGACTTCGCCATTTTGGCTACATTTACTTTGACTCGCAGAAAACAATAGCCACCGTGACAAAATTATTGTTGTTTAAAGGTATGAAGCATTATATAACATTTTCGACCTACGCCGAAATTACACGACCAGACAAGTCCTTCATCCTTGAGAAATAACTTAGAAAATTGTTCTTTTTCATTTGAACAAAGAGCTTGAACTCCTACCATAGTTCTCCAGCAAAAGACTAATCATGGGGACCCACCAGCGGTAGATGGCGAGCCTTCGTGTGAAGAATCTGAATTTACCTCAGAATCTTTCATGTCGGAGTAGTATGGCATATCCGTTATGACATATCCACATGACCGGAAGGACTTTTGTAGTTGACTGTTGATGTTGTACTTAACTTCATAATTCTTTCTAATATATCGATATAGTGATGCTGGAGGATTTCCGCTTGGGTAGATGGATACCGATGCACGAAAAAGTACACCTCAACGTTCTTTACTGGTCTAAGATAAGCTCTGAGACCACCTTTTGTAGAAGTATCAAATCATCAAACATCCTGAATAAGCTATAACTGAAAAAAACGAAAATATATATTAATTCACTTGATATGACGATCATATTGGGTCAATCATCTGAAAAGTGCTTATAGGTAACAACATGCTTATTTACTATTGTATAAAGTAAGCAAATAAGCAGTATCATCAAACACTCAAAACTAACGACTTCTCGAAGAAAATTACCTTTGCTAGTGAACAACCATGCACACATTTCTTTAGCCGTGTGCTTCACGTCAAATTGCTTTAAGTAGTAACTGAGAAGAAGAAATTTTGAGACCAGAAGTTGGTTCATCTAAGATTAATAAAGAAGGTTCCATAACCATTTCCAGCCCAACATTTACTTGCTTTCTTTGTCCACCAGATTATGATGATCAGGTTTAACCTGAATTCATTCTTTCACATATTAAAGGCCCTAATTACATGAAACAAATGGATGCACTAAACATACACGTTGATGCACTAAACATACATGCTGATGCACTAAACAAATGGACCCATAATTATTGTACTTAAGTTCCTAAAACCTTTTGAATCATTTTATTCAAAACAAGACATTTAGCATAAGTTAGTTAAAAAAATGTAATATTTATAATCATATTTCCCCCACTTATTTTAAAAAAAAAAATAAAAATGGTGACCAAAAAGTCTTCCAGTCAACCCGTACGAAAAATGCCTATTCTGACCCATTACCCAGCCCACCATACCTTCTCATTTTGCCATCTCTAACACATAAGGTCAACAAAATACAAATACACCGATACAGAGTCAAAACTATAATTATCTGCGAATGGCACATCATTCCATACAGATGCACTAAAGTACGTCAAACGGATGCACTAAATCATTCCATATAGATGCCATAATATCTACCTTTTGATGCACTAATCATACTCATAGATGCCCTAATATTTACCTTTTTGATGCACTAATAATATTTAATCTACCTTTTAGATGCCTTAATTCCCATTTAATCTACTATTGCAAATTTGCCATTTTCATCTATTTTCAACCCGTTTGCCTCGTAACTCACCTATCTTTGAAATGACTACATGTATTATTCTGATGTCCTGAGGTTAGTGGCAGGCATTTCAAATTACAAATCTTAAGATGCTAAGATTTTATTTGTCCATGTTACTCAATACCATCAATGAGAAGACACTTATTTGTCCCATACTGCCAATAGACTAGACTTTTACTTGAGATTTTATAAATGCCTCTTCCCCTAGAAAATGTACAAACATGTCATTCTCATAAACTTCATTCCATATAACTACACTCACTTATGGGAATGTAACTCCAAAGAATCCAATTTGGAAATTTGGTGTGGCTTAAAAGTACATTGGACTTGGACCAAAACTAACTAGTATAACAAGTAGGATTCCTATTTAATATCCTAAGGCTTTGTCATTGTTGATTATAACCTTGTGATATTGGCATTTATTGGGCATCTAACAGCTTATGAAGTTGAAAGAGAAGAACAACATATATGATTTGTTATACAAAGATATAATGTGAAGAACAAACCTTGTTGGATTGCAGAATCTCAATGAAAGCCTTGCGTTAGACGTCTTGATCAGTAGAAGGGACAAATAAATCAAAAGGATTGTCAAGGCAAGTGGCAGTTGTAAGTGGTGTATCCTCTCTGATCTTAGCGAGATATTTGGTCAACATATTAGCCCCGTAAGCAAATCCAATAACCATTAGAATTGTCTAGGGTTTGAGAATGAGTCAACTATCAGAAGACATTACAAAAACCCGTAGCAGCTTGCATCTTTACTCCAAGTAACCTGACCGAATGAGAGATACCAATACTGGAACTTCCTGAGAATGAGTCAACTAGAAAAAGACATTACAAAAATGCAAAGAGATTATGATTCATTATATATTAAAGAGTGGCAAAATGGAAGTCTTGGGTAATGGGTCAAAATGAGAAACGGATGCACTAAAGTACCTCAAAGGATGCACTAAAGGTCCTCAAACGGATGCACTAAAGTACCTCTAACATATGCAATTAAATTAGTCCATTTCAAAAATCTTTATATGTTTAATGACGAGTTCATTTGGCAAGGAAACAATTCATCAACTCCAAAACTATTTGTACTCAATATATTTGTTACATCAAAACATAGTAAAGCACATACTTCTCGTAAAGGTCCTTCAGTTTTTCTTCTCCTGCATCATCAAGAACAAGTGGCTTCAATCGTTTACGCGCTCTCTTAGGATGTTCACTGCAAACTCGAGCTAATAGTCAAAAAAGAAGACTAAAAATAGATAATTTTAAAAGTAAACATAAAAGGTAGGCAATTTGTACTTGGCGAATTCTTCTACTGTGTCGGTTCCTACTTCAATGCTTTATGTCCCTTCTCCAACATCTGAATTTCTTATTTTCGAGGTTTTTTGAATCTGGACTTCCCCGAGATTTTCCTCACTGAGCAGCATTGAAAAGGAAATTATCCCAGAGAATTGGACGATCAAAAAATTTGTTAAGCATATAAGACCATATAAAAGAACAGATACTTACTGCCTCTCATCTTGGAAACATTATAAAGCTGGAAAAAAATTCTTTCTGGAGTAAGAGTTAGCAGGCCCTACCTCGATAAGTCCAGGTGGCAAAATGGGCAACTCGGCATGTTCGTTAACCGCTCAAAACAGATAACTTTCATACAGGCCAGATTGGGTTAACTCAAACACTTTTTGTCCAAAATATTTATAAAATTTACTAAAGATTATCTAGCAAGTATGATTTCAAAGCTTATATTATTTCAACAATGATCAAACTTTTTAAATAAATAATTTTTGAAGGTTTACCCATTTGCAAAAAAAACATAACCCGAGTCAACCTTTTTATGAAAGAATATTGATAAATTGGTCAAGCAACCAGGGATTTGTGCTTACTTGTTGCCATTACCAGAACCTGATAAAAGCATAAGTTCGATATGGAAATGCTGAAATCTTTTCAATCTCGCAAAATGGGGCAAAGGAGTTCCATAGACCGTCTTCATCTACCCTTAAGGATTGTGTATACCCGACCCATAAGACATCACTGGGTTGTTCTTCTGTGTTTTTACTGTTTGTTTTAGGATTTTCGTTTTGATAATATGGGTCAGCATTGATGTGCCGGGGTCTTGAGTCGCGTTGAGGGAATGGAGATCCCCTTACTGAATACCGAGGTTCTTCTCGAGAGCGCAAGTAGCCTTCACCATGTAATGATGCTACTGACTTTTCCTGATATATCAAATTACATGAGATTTATTAATTTTGCAGAAAGATGCAAAATACGAGCATCGTCATAATATTTTATTCATGTTTTTGACTTTGCATATCCTTGCTGCTGATTCCAACAATCACTCGGCTAACAATCATGAAAAAATTTATATCCTGTGCAGGACTGCATGATGCTCAGTTTCCTTTTAGAACAATTAACATATTCATAACAACTTAGTTGGATGTTTAGACACTTAGTTGTAGTGTATTGAAGTAATTTTATGACAGGATGACACCATGTACCAAGTTTAAAGTATGATTGGATATCAAAAGTCTGTTATAAGATTTAAATTATTATAATAAACTTTATGTTTTGCAGCTTGATAAGTTTATAGCTACGGAGTTGCAGCGATTCACGTATTTTGTTCTTACTTTTGACTTGCATCAAGTTGTGATTGAACGAAACTTTATGTGATTGTATCTCTTGCTTAGGACTTAAGGTATGGACACTCTGTAGGTAGCAGGTCAAAACAAGCTTATTAGGACACATTCAAAAAAACTTATGAGTCATAATAACTTATGTAACAGGTGAGTATTACTTTGGTATCAAACTACCTAGTATGATAATTATTTACAACGATGCATTAAATATACCAAATGGATGCCCTAATATGACCAACAATGCACTAAACATACACAATGATGCCTTAATATGTCTAACGATGCACTACACTAGTCATAATCATTGATGCCCTAATGTGTTCAATGATGCACTAAACATACGAACATATACCCAAGGTATGTCCAACGATGCACTAAAATACAAACGGATGCACTAAACACAAACACTTGTGCATTAGCATGTATAACGATGCACTAATCATACTCACGGATGCCTTAATATTTCATATGATTCAACACAAATACAACTTATGATTGGTTTACACATTTAATGCCCAAAAATGTTTAATGATTCAGTAAGCATACAAACATTTAAGGGAAAATATCAACCACAAACACAAATGCACTAATACAGTCTGATAATGTAGCCTGTAATCTCATGCCGAAAATATACACAAAGATGCCTTAAGATTTCATATCGTTCAATATACAAAAAATAGACTCATTACCTCTACCTAAACAATAAAATAAATAAATAAATAAATTTATATAAATTAAATAATTAAAAATGTCATAAATTAACCTGAAGAAGATTGACGGTGGCGGTGCAGTGGTGGAGTGAAGATTAACGTGGTGGTTACACGATGGAAGACGGTGGCGACGGTGTTGGTGGTTGTTGTGTAGATGGAGTTGCTCATCTCCAAGTTTGGGAATTATGATAGAGATGATGGTGGTGGTGAGGGTCGCGATGGTGGTTGTGGTAACGGTGCAAATGGTTGTAGTGGTGACGGTGCAGATGGAGTAATCTTCATGTGAATAAACTGAAAATGTTGATCAGATTTGAATGATATCTCTATTTTGTTTATTTTTTAATTTTTAACCTAAACTTTCAAGTATTTTCAAAATCTACCCTGTAACTTTTTTTCTCACTTTTCTATCTAATTATACTTTTCTCTAGAACCAGACTCTCTCTCTCTCTCTCTCTCTCTATATATATATATATATATATATATATATATAGGGAAGGGTTATTTTCAGAACCAAATAAAATGCGAGAACTACGAGAACCGATCCTAGCCTTTCAATTTTATCATCAATGGTTGAGATTCACAATGGCATTTCAGTAAATAATATGTCAAATTATAAGGCTTTTCTTTTACTTTGGAGGGCAAATCAGGGTTTTTGTATTTCATTTTTTTGGATAACTGATCTCATTGAATTGTAACTGGCACCAAAATCGGGGTTGTTAGTATCTTCAATATCTCTCTCCTATCAAATAAATCAATCTTAATTTCAGATTATATTTCACAAATCAAACCACACACGAAAATCATATCTTATAACCACTATAAAATCGACAATAAATTTAGGGTTTCGATTGGAAAAGGGGAACGAAAACACAAAGACAGTCGAAATGGAAGGTATTTTTTCAGTTTTGTTTCTTATAAAATCGTTATTAGCCGTTTCCAGTATGTGTGTTAAAAACTATATAATCCGATATGATGCATTGATGTTTGATTTTGTGGTTGATGGTTTGTATCTGGGATGTTTTGATTTTTATATTGAAGGTTTGTAATCTGGAGCTTTAATTTAATTGTATTTTGTGGTTAATGATTGGTACTTGTGCTAGTAAATAGAATAATTAGTATACTTGTGTTTTGATTTAAATTAATATATTTTTTGATTTAAGTTAAAATACATTAGTCAGGTGAGTATGAATATATATTTGTTTGAAAGTGATTATGAAGACACAATGTTTTTGTAAAAATTTCTGTGTTTGAGATAAGTGTGTTTGAAATAATTTATTTCATGGATATTCTTGTGTTTTGACATACAAGTGTTTAGATACTATTGTCTTTGATATACAGGTGTTTAGAGACTACTCGTTTCATATAAAAGTGTGTATATATACAAGTGTTTAGGTACTTGTCGTTTATATACAAGTGTTTTGATATACAAGTCTTTAGATATTTGTGTTTGGATACACAAGTGTTTTAAAACTATTGTTTGTTTGAAATAATACTTTTTTAGATCCAAATATTCGTCAACAACTATAAATACCAATGTTGACTCTTGTAGTGTGTGAAATACATATGTTTTATCTGCTATATGTTGGAAAACATATGTGGTTCTTTTAGTTATACAAGTGTTTAGATACTTAGTGTTTTGATTTAAGTTAATATCTGATTTAGTCTTTGATATTCAAGTGTTTAGATATACAAGTGTTTAGATAATATTGTTTTGGTGAAATAATAATTTTTACATATAAAAGTGTATTCAAGATTGTGAAATAATAATGTTGATTCTTGTAGTGTGTGAAATACATATGTTGTATTTGTTATATATTTGAAAACATATGTGTTTTTTTAGTTTAGTGTGTTGATTAATTGTATATGTAATTCTCTGGTGTGTATAGTGTTTGTGTGTGTGTTTGGATATTGAGGTGTATGAAAATGTGTGTGTGTTTGGATGTGTATGCATATTATTTGGGTGTGTGTTTGGATTTGTATATACATGTATAGTTAGTACTAGTGAATATGAAAGTAATATTTGATATGAATTAGCTGAAGAAATTTGATATAGACAACCAGTTATTTCTATATATCTATAGAATATATAATGATGTTTGAATTATAGTTGGTTGAAGTATGATTATGTTAGAGATTCTTAATTTCACAATGCATCTGTGTAACACTCTTATAATTTATATTTGCCGAACTAAGGAGAAGCGGTCAATTGAAATCAGTTGGTCCAGTTGTTGAAGAAAATACTCCTGACGAAGCAATTGATGCAGACAAAGAGATTAGAGATGATGACTTTGAACCTAGTACTATAGCTAAGCTATAGACGTCTACTAGCAGTGGTATAATGTATGCACATGTATTGTGTATTTTGTGTTGAAAGTTGTTATTTTGCACATGTATAGTGCAATCTGTATGTATATTGTTTGGGTGTGTGTTTGGATTTGTATATACATGTATTGTTAGTACTAGTGAATATGAAAGTGATATTTGGTATGAATTAGATGAAGAAAGTTTGATATAGACAACCAATTATTTATATAAATCTTTAGAATATATAGTGATGTTTGAGTTATAGTTGGTTGAGTATGATTGTGTTAGAGATTCTGAATTTCACAATGCATCTGTGTAACACTCTTATAATTTATATTTGCAGAACTAAGGAGAAGCGGTCGATTGAAATCAGTTGGTCCAGTTGTAGAAGAAAATACTCCTGACGAAGCAATTGATGCAGACAAAGAGAATAGTGATGATGACTTTGAACCTAGTACTATAGCTAAGCCAGAGACGTCTACTAGCAGTGGTATAATGTATGCACATGTATTGTGTATTTTGTGTTGAAAGTTGTTCTTTTGCACATGTTCACCATATATGTTAAGAGATATAATGTGTATAATGTATGCACATGTATTTTGTATTTTGTGTTGAAAGTTGTTCTTTTGCACATGTATAATGCAATCTGTATGTGTAAAATATAAAAGGTAAAGATTTAACATATACGTAGAGTAAAAATCACAAATACACATGTGGAATAAAATCGACAAATTAAATTAGGGTTTCGATTGGAAAAGGGGAACGAAAACACAAATACACATGTGTAGCATAAACAAGTAAATTAGTATGATGAATGACATAATGAAATAACAATGATATTAGAAATATCTAAATAAAGTTTCTATGTTCTGGAAATAAACAAAACATTAATAAGAAATAAAGTATCCAAAATATCCTCAACAGCTATAAATAAAATTAGAAGAAATAAAAGTTCATAAGGTTGTGTGTACGTAGAGTAAAAATCACAAATACACATGTGCAATAAAATCGACAAATGAAATTAGGGTTTCGATTCGAAAAGGGGAACGAAAACACAAATACACATGTGCAGTATAAACAAGTAAATTAGTATGATGAATGACATAATGAAATAACAATGATACTATAAATATCTAAATAAAGTTTCAATGTTCTGGAAATAAACAAAACATTAACAAGATATAAAGTAACCAAAATATCCTCAACAGCTATAAAATAAAATTAGAAGAAATAAAAGTTCATAAGGTTGTGAGTACACATCTACTCGTTGTCAGATGAGACATTAGCAGAAGCATCATTATCCAACCCTTCATCCTCATATCCTGAATCTTCATCAACAATCCTTTTACCCTTTGCTTTATCCTTTTTGCATGAGCGCATGTTGTGACCAGGCTCATCATAAATGCTACAGGTACGATTTTCTTTCTTTGTTTGTGCTTTGCTTTTTCACCTTCGTTTGGCTTTACATCAACAGGTACATCTGAAAGCCAATACTTATGTCCTTTTGGTGTGGGAATACGTTCATCATCAGATTCGCTATCATTCAAATCCGATAAATCTACACAATGTGATAACAATATTAACCTGCATGTTAATTATAATTGAATACAATAATAATAAAAATACTTCAAAAATTACGTATATATTATAACATAACTAACACATGTGCACAATCATTGTATACATAGCACAAATACAAATTTTAGAAAAGGAAAATAAGTGATGTGAGTCATTATACATATTCAGGTTATAAACCCTAACTACTTATATGTATTTCACGTTATATGGTTAAAATCAATGTGTTAAAATACTTAAGTTACTTGTAATATACAAAATTATTACGTGCACGTGTATTATTCAAAAAGTTATGCATTTTTTTAGTAATGATGAATTGACATAATGAAACTAAGTCTGAATACATAATAAGGTTACAATATATAAAACATGAAAATAAATGACTATTTATATGAACTTGAAATAACAGTTTAAAAACAAACAAAAGGAATGATAACCTGTGAATAAATACTAAAAATTTAACAACCAAATAAACAAAGTTAAAATACCTGATGTATCATTTTCATCAGAATTAACTATCTCATCAGCGATTACAGGTTGAATAACACCAATCGATTGTGTTTCAGCACGTGTTTTATCTGGAACATGGACATTATCTTGTTCATTGTTGAAACGATTGGATACCATTGTTTTTTTTTTTGAATACAATCTGGGTAAAACGATTTCTTAATGGATGGTGTCAATAAATTTGAAACAGACAATTAGGGTTTAATATTGAATGAGGGTGATTATGATAAAACTGTATATGATCTGTATTACTATAATAATGGGGTAAATACTGGTAATTAATGATTAATAATACAAAATACCAAATATACCCCTGCGAAAAAAGGATGGAAATAATTAATGGAATATTATTTATCTAACTTCTGATTGGTCCTTGTTGGTTCTCGCAGTTCTCGCATTTTTTTTGGTTCTCAAAATAACCCTACACTATATATATATATATATATATATATATATATATATATATATATATATATATATATATATATATATATATATATATATATATATATATATATATATTTTGCTAAATATTTATTTATTTATTTATTTTTTAAAAATAAATTGTGAAATTCAGGTTATTCGAGTCAACCCAAGAACCGAACCGAATTCAAATTAGGTTTTCGGGTTATATTAAAGTTGTCGCAAGAACCTCTTAAAAATAATACAAAACAATACTAGTACATTACAGTATTACACATCCAAAAATTCAAACATTAATGAACTAACACTTAATTAATTAATCTAACCTAAGCAGACATGACATCCCAGCCACCCAAAACTAACCCATGGTATATTAAACCAATAAAAAACTTTTTAAGAAAAGGAGAATACAAAACATTAACCATGAACCTGTGAAAACGTTACCATCCATCTTCCCCAACAATTAAAGTTGCCATAGACCACACCATCAAGATCCCCACCAAGCTCCGCTCGACCCCACCACACAGCTGCCATAATCACGAGCTAGTTGCCGGAATTAAAATTTGTGCTCCACCTGTCCGAATTTTGGGTATATCTTTTTTTCTCCAAAACTGATATGTGTTGTCCGAGCATTTATAAAGCTCAAAATTTTCTTTTATTATATGTAAATGTGTTTCTCTATCTTTAATAATGTTTTAGGATTTCTTTATTTGATACAGTATGTATGAATTTTTTAAAATAATGTTTCAGGGGTGTTTGGGTTAAGGACAAAAAAGGTTATAGTAGAGCACTGGAATAAACCATAACTGTCATGTTTCATTAGTTAATGTTAGGATCGTATATTATGTTGTTTAGATGATTCAGGTGGTCTAGGTAGATGATTAAACAAGTGAGCCATGTTAAGAGAGATGAAGAGAGGAGAGAGTGTTCTTGAAAGAGAGTTGTAAAACAACAAATACAAGGTTAGATTAATGAGAAGCACCACCCTTCCCTTAGTGGGAAGGGTATTTATAGTTACAAACTAAACGACCTCCTGACGGCCTGTGGATCAGGTATACTGTGGGTAAAGACCCGTCCTTCCTCCACGGTGTTGCACTAAACTAAACTACGCTAAAAACTAACTAATAAACTAACTAATAACGTAACAAACGATATGTCTACGAGCTAACTTGTGCTAGATAATATTTGGGGTGACCGACACTTCATTTATGGAATTTCTAATTCCTAACAATCTCCCCCTAAGGGAGGTCACCCCATGAAATACATTTTGCATCCTAGCATTCTATCTTTGTCTTTAGTTCTGAGCTCGTAGACTTCAATTCTTCAACATCTGTATCTTTGTGCTTTAGCCGTGATTCTTCAAAGTCCGATTACTTTGTACTTTAAGTGGAGGCCTTTAACTGATCCACATCTTGATGATCTTCGAGCTTTCTTTGAGATCATCAGCCACAGTAAATCTCTGGATCACCCTTTATTGTGTTGCCATCATGTGAAGTTGTGACTTTCGGACCGACATGCTCACACTTTAGGATCATGACATCTTTCCATCAGAGTAGCGGAAGCTTTCTTGGTTCATGATATTTGCGTAGCGAGAAACATAGTATAAAAATATCTCGAGCGGGGTTATGTAGATATGCACCAGTCATGATTTCTTCAATTAAGTGTGGATGTTGTGTGCATGCGGCTTTAGATTGACTTCTCAATTCTGATCAGCTGCAACCATCCAAATGTACCTGCAAACAACAGTAAATCTCTGGTTCATGATATTTGCAGCAGCGTAGCAGAAACATAGTATAAAAATATCTGAGCCAGGTTATGTAGATATGCACCAGTCATGATTTCTTCAATTAAGTGTGGATGCTGTGTGCATGCGGCTTTGGATTGACTTCTCAATTCTGATCAGCTGCAACCATCCAAATGTACCTGCAAACAACAGTTAGCAATAAAACACACGAAAGTGTCTTTGATCACTTCGTTGAATTCAGTACACGGCCCACGGTTCCCGTTGATCATTACAAGTCGACTGTGATCGGTATAATTCGAAGAATCTCCTTGACAGGGTTTCGCAGCTGTTCCAGCTGTTCTCAAACTGGAATGTCTCAAAGAAGACAACACGGAGTGAGTGAACCAGCGAATTGAGATTCACTAATTGATGAAAAATTGATTTGAAAACAATCGCGTATTGTTTAGAAGAAAGAGTTTTGTAATACGACGAAGGTTTTATGAGAAAGATCAATTTTCAATCAGAAATACTTTTTGTATTTGAAAAGAGTACACATTCGATGTGCTAGAGAAAAGAAGAGATTCGCACATCAAACGGTTTTTCCAAAAGTATTTTTTTCAATCAGAGATACTTTTTGAATTTGAAAATGAATACACATTCGATGTGCTAGAGATAAGAAGATTTGCACATCGAATGGTTTTTTCAAAAGTATTTGTCAATTCATTTCCTGGACCAAGGTTGATTCACGAGTGAATCGCCCCATCGTTTCTATCCAGTTGTCACAAGCTTGATCTATTGGATAGATCTCACACGCCACCCACTAAGAGCTTGTTTGATGTTGGCTCTAGAAGGATTTCCATCTTCATCGTGAATACTTTTACATATCACTCGGATGTTCTGGCAACACCAGAAGGATAATGCGTAGGACTCTCAATATATATACTTACTTTCCACATTGTGTGAAACAACAAGTCTTCATTATTTTTGTGTCCTAATGAGATATTGTGGATAATCGCTTGGCTCTAGACTCAATTGTGCACATTTGGTTTCCTATATCGGAGACTAGGGAGAGGGTCTCCTTCTACAATATCAACAATCTCTAAGAGAAAGTCGATAGATTATGTAGGTTCCCCGTGAGAATGAAGCAAGTCCTTTTAAGAGAACTTGAGTAGCTTGGGAAGTTAGGTGCAGTACGTCACTGGGTCCATGACGTCTTGTCTTCAATACCAGCGTTACCTTAGTAACCACTAGTAGCATATGTATTGAACCCGGTTTCCGCCCTAAGGTTGAATTATTGGAGGGCTATTTCTTTTCACCCTTTTCACATTCAATTATTTTTCATTCTTCAACCTCTTCAGTGCTTACCGAGACTTCATAACTAGAACCTTGTTGGGTTTATTCCAGTTCTAGCTCTATCTCAGTCCGCACTCTTCCCATTTCTCACTTTTCTCCTTTTTTCATCATACCTAAGGACTTCTACACTATCTAGTGGATTGTCCCTGGGTAGATCCCTCCGGCTCTGGCGGGATCGTGGGAATGAATACCTAACCTAACCATCCTTATAACACCATGCATAAAGTAAATTGGTCGGTCTTTTGGTATTGTTCTTACTCTTCTTGAAACCAATTGAAAAATCATTTGGAAAATCAATCAAGGTACTTGTGATATAATATCAAAGCATTTTGTACCTTAATTGTTTTGATCATTTAGAAATGCTCCCCCTCAACATGTGCATGTGATATTGAAATTGTTTAGCACATGGAGGCAAGAGTTCTTTGAAATATATTCTTGATCACAATTTCCGTGGAAAAAAACCATTTGATTTTCTTTGGTAAATTCTTCCCCTCAATATGTGCATAGGATATTTGAAATCATTTAATCATTTTATCACATAGAGGAAAGAGTTCTTTTGAAGCACATCCACGATCACAAAAGCCATTAAGAACCCATTAGAAAATCAATCAATGTACTTTATGTTGAAACATAGAAATCTTTGTACCTTGAAAGTTTGTTTTCTTATGAAATGCTCCCCCTCAATATATGCTTCGAGATTCGAAAGCGTTTAGCACATATGGGAGAGCAATATGCACACTTGAATCAAAACGATCACCTTTTATCAAATTTCATTATTAAATCACAAATTCTCCCCCGATCAAAAATATCAAACCCTTTGAGATTTTGGATCTCAAGTGATTTAATAAGGTTTAGAAAACATGGGAGAAAATGTGCCCGGTTTAAAAGCTCTTCTGGTTTATGGTTAAATGCTCCTCCACAATCATGTGCATAATGAATTTCAAAATCGTTTATCACATGAAGGAAGGAGTGCTTTTGAAACAATCACCCTTTAAAACCGATTTGAGATTTAAATCACGATCTCTCCCCCGATCAAAAATTTCAAACCAATTGAGATTTTGGATCCCGATTGATTTAAATCATTTAGAAAATTTTGGGGAAAGACGTGGCAAGTTTTAATTTTGAAAAATGATGGATAAGGAACAGTTTTTCGACATTAAAGATTGTTAGTGTCATGTATGATAGTTTTTAAGAGATCTTTAAGTAAAATAAAGCAATTTCACAATCAAACAAGAATAGAAAAAATTTCATTTTGAAATATCTTTGAGTTTTAAAGAGAATCATACCATGACGTAACATTAAATCTTTAGATCATCACTTATTTTGTACAAACCGGACTTTTTGTGAAGACATATCGATTGAAAATATTTTATTTTAAATCACTCTCCCCCTCAATCGATGACCGTAGTCGATGATTGAGTGACTTAAGTTTTGATAAAATGAAGTCCGGTGATTTCCAAAATTAAGTCCAATTTATTTTCAAAACAATATTTTTCCATTTTCAAAACAACATTTTCAAAATTGTTTTTAAGAAAAATGGTATCATTCACTATTAATCATGCACAAAGATACGTTAAATGGTTGAGCTGCTTTTGTTGTTGCTGCTGGAGGCTTGGAAGAAAACCATCTGCTGATGCAGTGAGACCTCTTACGTTGCATTTTTTCATGCCAACTCTCCATAGAGGTCAAATTAAGCTCCGTTTCTTCATTTGATGATGAAGAAAACCATCTGCTGATACAGTGAGACCTCTTATGTTGCATTTTTTCATGCCAACTCTCCATAGAGGTCAAATTAAGCTCCGTTTCTTCATTTGTCAACCCAAGATATAGTTACCCTTTCCTTCGGCATCCAATCATCTTCAATTGTGGGATCCGGATCGGGAACATTCTTATATACCAATATACCTGCATATGTTAGTGAACACACATACAGATATATGGTGGTCGACATCACCTAAATAACAATCGACTAATAAAAGTCAATTCAAGATATCAATCAGATCATATAAATCATGGGATTTATGTGTTCATCAAACTCTAATCATCTAATCCTAACAATCATATCCTAAATTCCTAGTCTTTCGACATAGGCAAATATCATTTTTAGTTAAGCACGTAGGATAATTAAGAAAGCCCGTTAGATGATGTAAATTTGAAAATATTCTCCCCCTCAATCAATGACTCATTTTATAAAAAGTTTTAAATGAGCTGAAGTCATTGATTGGGTTTTGCAAATTAATGAAAACTTGATTCTGATTGATTTTCAAGCAACTCGTTTTCCACCATTTTGTTAAAACAAATATTTTTCTGAAGAATTTTAGAAGGAAAAATATTTGAATAGGAACAGCAGTCCTTCGACATACTTTTCTCATTTTGTTTTAGGATAAGTGCACGAATTTTGTGAAAATAGTATAAGCGTAGCACTTTCCTTCTTTGAAAAATGGGTTGCTATCTGAAATAATAGCAAGCCATGGTTTAAGCACGGGTTACAGTCTGAAGTAACTGCAAGCCATAGATTTAGACATGTTATGAAAAAGAATATTTACACCTCTTGCTCGAACTTCATCTATGGTCCCGTGCTGTTAGGAATTGGAAATTCCATGTTAAAGTGTCGGTCACCCCAATTATGGTCTAGCATATGTTAGCTTGTAGACATGTTGTTATTTACGTTATCTAGTAGTTTATTAGTTAGTTTGTAGCGTAGATTAGTTTAGTGTAACACCGTGGAGGAAGGACGGGTCTTTACCCACTGTATGCCTGATCCACAGTCCGATAGGAGGACGTATTCATTGTAACTATAAATACCCCTTTCATCCATGGAAGGGATGGTGCTTCTCATAATCTAACCTTTCATTTTGTAAAGCAAGTCTCTAACAAGAACACCCTCTCATCTCTTTCTCTCTAAAACATGGCATACTTGTATTTCCATCATCCAAGACCACCCGAATCATCAACACAATAATATTTACGATCCTACAAATGGTATCAAGAGCCATGGTTATTGTGTTGTGTTGATTTGTGTGGTTTCGTACCATGGTTATTGTGTTTTTTGATGAGTTATTGTGGTTTGAATTCTGTGTTAAACTGCTTATTTTGCACTATTTTGTGGTCGGAAATCTACTTTGTTGTTATTGAGTTATTGTGCTTATTTTTGCATCCTTTTTGTTGGTCAAGAAACTGTTTTCTTTGTGTTACAAATGGGTTTTATGAAACTTTATTAGTATTTTATACAAATGGGTTTTATGAAACTGTTTTTGTGTTACAAATGGTTAAACTGCTTTTTGGTCAAGACACTTTATCTTCAAATGGGTTTTATGAATCTGGTCACTTTTCGTGGTCAAACTGGGTCAAAACGGGCATTACATGAAGCAGTTTTTATGCAGATTTCTGGGCTTGTTATGAATATGGTCAAAAACTTGGTCAGAAAACTCGCCGGATAATCAAGCGACTTATCCTCATAGCTGTCCAGATGCAATGTATTTTAAGTAGCGACTTGTCTTTTAAAATCATAGCGACTTGTCTTTACAAGTCGTAGCAACTTGTCATGAATGTTAGCGACTTGGACTCGTGTAGCGACTTGTTATTTAACAAGTTAGCGATTTGTTATGTAGCGACTTGTCATGAAGCTGTTATAGCGACTTGACCTAGCTACTTGACCTAGCGACTAAACCTAGCGACTTAACCTAGCGAGTTGTGACATGTAGCGACTTGACAGAAAGGATGAAGAAGAAAAGACCACAAGACCACAACCACAATATCAAATTAACCAAACATCAATCTAAACTCTCGACCTCAGGTTCATCTAGCCATCATCGGTCCAAGACTCAAAGCTAAACTCGAAAAGAAAAATGAAAGTGGAGGTTGAATGTAAACCATCACAGCCGAACCAACAACTCCAATACATCTATCCTATCCCAACTCATCTCATTCAAAACCAAGACTCAATCTAATTGAAACTCATGCAAGATCTCAGATTTGTCTCTCAATGTCTTTCAAGGTTTCATTAAGCCACAAGGGCCAATCACATGAGGAGAACAATAATCATCATAGATCTTGACCCAAAACAAACTAAACTGAAAATGAATGAATCTCAGCCTAGTCGTGGGTCATCTCTTTCACTACAAAATTAAAATGCTTCTGGATCTCAGAATGGGTTCAAATATGTGTTCATATATGAGTCCAATCGTTTGTTTGTGTAAACCCGTTTCATCATTGACCAAATCTGTTGGGTTTTTGGTTCCTTGAATCATGAATTACTCTAAGTACTGGAACCACGGACAGAGTTGATATAACCACGGACAGAAGGATGGAACCACTGATGATGACAAACCACGGCTAGTAGTAGTGTGTAACCACGGACAATTTATTGTAACCCTTTGCTAGTCTTGTATATTCAGTTTAGTTTATTGTATTAGATAAATATGGAAAAGATATTTATCTTGTAGGTTACGTATTGTATTATGTAAAGGACTCCTTAGTCTATAAAAGGAAGTCCTAGGTTAGATTAGAAATACGTAAGTTTTATATCTAAGGTCGATACACTTCAAGGTTGCAAAACCCTAATCCTGTAAGAGTATTCGTATTAATAAATAATATTGAGGTGTTGAATGTTAACTGTTCTTCTTCTTAAGATTAAGTGTTAAATTCAGCGTAATACTTAATAAGCTTTTATTCTAAGTCGACTTCTATATTAGATCGTTTGCTCAATGGGATCAACAAGTGGTATCAGAGCTTGTGATCTAGAAACTATAATCAAGAAGAGGTCAAGTTAAGTTTTGCTAAAAGTAAGATAAGATGTCTGACGAAACACACATGGTCATTTGCTTAAAGGTGCCCATGCTTAAGCATGGTGAGTACCAAATCTGGAGGATGCGAATAAGGCAATACATTCGCATGATTGATTATGCTCTCGGGGATGTTGTGGAAAAGGAGATACTCTTCCTAAGAAGGGTGATGATGGCAAAGAAATATCCATTGTTAGTGAGATTGATAAGGCTAAAAGAAAGATGGATATAAAAGCTCATAGTACTCTCTCTATGGGAATACCTAATGAATATGCTTTGGATTTTGAACAATATGAGTCGCTAAAGAGTTACTTGGATGCTCTTGAGAAAAGGTTTGCTGGTAATGAAGCTACAAAGAAATCAAGGAAGAATATGCTCAAGCATCAACTTGAAAACTTCACAGCTCTTAGTGGAGAAAAACTTGATGGCACTTACAACAGGCTTCAAAAACTGATCAGACAATTGAAGTCGATGGACTATAATGTTATTCAAGAAGATATAAATTTGAAGTTCATTAGAAGTTTATCTCGAATGGGGTTCATACGATTGTGAGGAGAAATAAGGTGGACTTTGATAAGATGACTCTGGACAATCTCTATAACAACTTGAAAGTCTATGAGTCCGAGAATAACATTCTTTGGTGCATCCTCTGCTAATCAGAACATTGCTTTTGTTTCAACTAATCACAAAATTTCACATGATGTATCCACTGCTGCCTATGGAATAACCACGGCTATTGCGAGACAATACCATGGTTAGTGATACTGTCATGATGGTGCAATTTGTGCTTTTACGTGCGATTTAACCACCGGTGTTGATGTATTGAATCAAGATCTAGATCAAATTGATCCTGATGATCTTGAGGAGATTAATCTTCAATGGCAAATGGCAATGTTGACTCTCCAAGCAAGGAAATTTCTAAGAAGACGGTAGATATGTCAAGTATGATGCTAAAAGAAGAGCTGGGTTCGACAAAAGCAAGATGGAGTGCTTTAACCGCAAGAAGAAGGGTCACTTTGCTAGGGAATGTCGAGCTCCTAAGAGGATTGAAGGTGTCAAGAAGACCACTGAAGAGTCTTCTCCTTCTTCAGCATTGGTGGCTCAAGATGGTCTTGGTGAGTATGGTGGAGTGATGAAATTGAAGGACCCAATGCAACTTTTCTTGCTAGTGAAGCTTCAAAAGAACATAACTTTGCTCTTATGGCTTATGCTTCATCTTCCGGTTCGGATTCGAGGTATCTAATGAGTTTACTTGTTCTTTTAAGTCATGTCAAGATAACTTAGAATCTCAAAAAGCTATCACGGAGAGTTTAAGAAAAGAAGTAGAAAGACTGTCTATGGACAACCTAGGTTATAGAGTTGGTCTAGAAAGTGTGGAAGAGAGGCTTAATTATTGTATCAAATGTGAGTTTGAGTATGTTGATAAAATTAATATACTAGGTGGAGAAATTGATCTTAAGAATAGGGAGATTAAGATGCTTAAAGAGAAACTAGAACAAGCTGAGAGTGTAAAAGTAGAAGCCCTAAAAGAAAAAGAAAAAACATGTTGTTAGGGTTGCTAAAACACAATATGCTTCTGATCTAGTAAATAAACCAATAGGTCAAAAATTGTTCAAGGATGGAACCGGCCTAGGTTACAATGATATGCCACCACCTACTCTTATGCAACATGCACCACCTCCAAAAGAGCTCTCATTTAGCAGTGAATTTAGTTTCAACAAACCTGTAGGTGAGACTAAGAATAAATCACCTAAGATAGGTTAGATAGGTCATCCGATGCTCCCATCATTGAAGATTGGGAATCGATTCGAGGAAGATAGTAAAGTATCAACACTGACCTAAAAGTTAGAAACTCTTAAGAAAGTTGATACTAGACAAGCCAACCTTGTACCTAGATTTGGAGCTCAAATTACTAAGAAAGTGGTAGAGTACAAGGAAATACCTAGAGGATGAAAAGATATATACATAGGGGAAATCAGAGAAACTTTAATGGCCTAATATCTAACAGGTTAGGTAATGAGTTTCAATGTGTCAAGAAAGCTTGTTATAACTGTGGTAGTTTTGAGCACTTACAGAGAAATTGTTATAAAAACAGACCACAAGTTTGGAATCATTGGAGGAGGGTAAATCACCAAAACCTTTCAAAGAAAACAAACCCTCATCCTAACAGAAACATGATTCCTAGAGCGGTGTTAATGAGGAATGAGAATACAAAATCAATTGTCACCGCTTCTCCAAAATGGGTTCCAACCATCGCTAAGCAAAGTGTAAACACGGCTAAGCAAAATCAAACCAACGATAAGCCAAAAATCACCAAAGATAACAAAGAAGTTTTAAAAATTCCAAAGGTGATAAGCTGACCACGGTGGTTGGAAATCATTTTATCTTTGTAAAGGCCTCAGCTAGTTGGCAATGGAAACCTAATACCAAGGTTTTACATCATGTCAATTGTGCATCAATGGACCTAAATAAATTTGATTATATTGATGCACAGGGCAGACCCAAGTCAGTATTGTCTTGGGTCCACAAAAGGAACTAACTTGTTTAATATCATATGCAGGGCAATCTACAAGATGAGCTAAAAGACAAAGGAGTTTTTGATAGTGGTTGCTCTGGGCACATGACTTGGGATAGGAGCAACCTGGAAGATTTTGAAGCTTTTGATGGAGGATATGTGGCTTTTGGCAATGATCCAAAGGGAGGAAAGATACTTGGAAGAGGCACAATCAGAACAGGGAATTTGGACTTTGAAAAAGTCTACTTGGTACAGGGACTTAAGTACAATTTATTCAGTGTTTCTCAAATGTGTGATAAGAAAAACTGGGTACTTTTTGGTGAAACTGAGTGTGTGTGTGGTGATCTTCAAAACACTTCAATTGGCGCTCACTCCTAACCCTAATCACTTATCTTTGCATAATTCACTAATCCCACATCATAACCATCCTTCATCACAATGGCTGAAAAGTATTCCACTTCACATAACCTTGTTGCTATTCTCACCAAGAATGATCGATCTGAAGGGTTTCATCAAATGATTGATTTTCTTGTTCACAGTTCTATTCACTATGCCTTAACTGTCACACCAACCATTTTAAAGCCTACATACATCAGTTCTGGAGGAATGCTAAGCTTGAAACGGTTGATGGAGTCGAGGTGTTTAGCACTGTTGTGGATGAGCATGCTATTTCATTCTTGAGGAGATCATTAGGGATGTTTTAAAGTTTGATGATGCCGATGGTGTTGATAATCTTTGATGTTGAGGTTGTTCTTTGGTCCGGAAAGGTTAGGTTATGCACACAAAGGTGATAAGGTACAATATTTTAAGAGTTTGTTTTCAAAACAATGGAAGTTTCTTATTCATACCTTATTGATGTGTATGAGTAATAAGACCACAGGATTTAATGACTTTCCTTCCAAAATTGCTATTGCTATTATTTGTTTGTCTGATGGAAGAAAGTTCAATTGGTCTAAGATGATATATGAGGGGTTAGTACAAAACATTAGGAAGAAGGGTAAATACTATTTATATCCTAGTTTTGTTCAACTGCTTGTGGAAAGTCAAATAGAGGAGCCTGTTGAGCATACTCGGGAGTATGAAGTACATCATATGCTTCCTAAGGTTTTTGCACATATGAGGAATCACCACAAAATGTACAACTTATAGATGTTCCTTTATTTCCTCATATGCTTACTTTGCCTACAGATCATGAGTTTGATGCGGATTCTGAATCTCAACCTATTGTCACTGCACCAACTGAAACCACTGCCGATGCACCTCAACACCCGATAGTCCATTTGTAAACACTGATAGTGTATCTCAACCCACTTCTAGTCAACCTCAAACCACTGATACACCTATTGTATTCACTAGGAGACTGAAGGGCAGTGAGCTACCTCAGGCTAGTGCTAGTGGTGTTGCTAATGAGGCTGTCACAGGTAGTAAAGGTGACATGATTGGAAGGGCTTCCACTACTGATTCATGCTTTGATCTGGGTCGTATAGTGGAAATATAAATAAGACCCAACCTTTGGCAACTCCTAATGTGGAGAGTTCCTTGGAACTTAACACAGTGGAGGAATCCTAGCCAATTGGCTACTACAGGGTGCATAGGTTGGGGCTAGGTCCGATGCTATGTTTTCTATATCCAAGGATTCACCTCTCGGAGCAGTAAACACAGCTCGAAGTGATGAGGATCGTTTGGAACATGCACATGAATTGGACGGATTCGAGTTTGTACATGATTACTTTTCCAATGAACCACCTCTCGGACCAGTTCACACAGGTCGAAGTGGGGAGGATATTCTTAAACGCTTAAATGAATTGACGGCTAAATGTACCAAGATGGAGGAGACGATCTCGAATCTAAAGGAGTTGGTTGTGTTTCATGGAAAGGATATTAGGAGATTGAAGCACAGAGTGATGGTTTTGGAAAAGTAAGATACAGGTTGCTGTTTTGAAATCCATGAGAAGAAAGAAAAAGAAGATGGACTCCTCTCCAGCTCTGAATATGGAGGATGTATCCAAACAGGGGAGGAGTGAAGGCATAAATACAGGGGAGGCTGTTGATGTAGCTGTTAATGTATCTATGGAAGAAGATGTTGATAGTGGAGATCAAACATTTTTGGTATCTGATAAAGATGGGAATGAGGCAGTTCTTGAAAATGTGAAGAAAGTTGTAGAAGATGTAGTACAGAACACAAACACTGATGGTATGTCTGAAACCACGGTTAGTACTCTTGTAACCACGGCTGCAGTATCAGACATGGCAACTATACCCACTACAATTATACCTACTGCTATCATAACCACTTCCACTGTTGTCACAACTCTCTCTGTATTATCACCTAAACATAAAGAAGTTGAGAAAGAAGCTGCAAGTACATTGATAAATCTAAGCAAAACTTCATCTATTTCTACACCTATCATTGCACCTGTTTTATCTGTTCAATCTACTGCAACTAAACCCAAACCCAAAGGAAAAAGTTTAGTTATTGGTGAACCTTTGAAGAAGAAAGTGGTTAAATCTGATATTGGAAAAGGTAAAGGGGTTGCAGGCAGAGTGAAGTTTAAATCTAAAGCAGAACAAGAAGCTTATGATGCAGAGTATGCAAAGAACATAGTAGAAGAAGAAGCGACTTTAGAGAAAAGAAAGCAAGATGAAGAGGAAGCTAGTCAGAGATGGTTAGCTATATGGTATGAATCACAAAACTATCTTCAAGCTTCTGAATTAATAAGTGATGAGTATACAGCACAAGAATGGAATTTGTTGGATGATAAGGAATGATGAGTGTCTAAATACTCATCATTTTTGTACCATCTAGACTGCAAAAACATCTGAAAACACTCAGAAATGCATCAAAATGATGAAAATATCACAAACAAATGTTTTATGTGTTTTAAATGCAAAAATACCAAAATCTGGTGAAAAACATATCAAGTTTGCATAATTGGCAGTTTTAGTCCCCCAAGTTTCAAAAATTGTCAAATTTAGTCCCTGGTAAATTAAAATAAAGAAAAATGTCATTTAAGGTCCATGGGATTCAAAAGTTGTCAAAATAAACCCTTTAAAGTTTAAAATTTACAAAATGACAACTTTAGTCCCTTAAGTTTGGAAAATGTCAAATATAGTCCTTGGTTAATTTAAAAATGGAAATTTATCAAAAATAAACCTTGTACTATTCAATTGTGGCATAATTGGTCCTTTATGATAACTTTTGGAAAATTACAAGTTAGGTCCTTAAAGTTTCAAAATTGACAGTTTTGGTCCCTGGACTTATAAAAAGGGAACTTTATGCAATATTGGTCCTTGTACTAATGAAACTTGGCAATTTTCACCCTTGTATTAACTTTATAAATGTTACAGGTTCAGTCCCTATACTTTCAGAAAGTTGCAAAATTAGTCCTTGTATTAAATAAAACCAAACAGACTCTTTTGTTATTATTAACCCAAATCAAACCAAACCTAAGTCCAACCCCAGCTGGCCCAGTCTTTAGCCCAAACCCAACCAAACCCGTTATTAACCCCGGTCAACATAAGTCAAACAACCAAAAAACCCGCCTCTGTACACCCTCTCCCCACACCGGTTAAACCAAAACCAGTGGTTTTCATCCCACCTTTCCACCTCTCACCACCTTTCCAATGCTAACCTTTCACCATCACCCTTTCCACCTTGCAAAAACAGCTCACTACCTCAATTAATGCAAAAACCTGCTTCAAAGACTTTTCCCGCCAAAATGCCACGTGGGTGGTTCTGATGATTTCAAGAGTAGAAGCAAAGTGGGAATTGCTTAGAAGTCGACAAGGAACAGAAAGAAGTCAATAAATAAGAGAGGAAACAGAGAGAAGAGTACTTTGGATTAGCCATTGGTCACGTAGTGTAATCTTTAAAAAGCTTTCTTTAAATCTATTGTCTTTTAATGTTTTAATGCTGTTATATTTCTTAAATTAGTGTAATGAAATGTTATTTCCAGTTTAATTTCAAGTAATTTTTAAGTTTCATGATTTGCTAAATTTCCTTTAATTTTTCATGTTCTTTAATTTCAAGTTTACTAGTTGTTTATTGGATTCTATAGCTCTCATAAGCTCTTGACAAAAGCTTTAAGGCTTTAAGATTCATTAAAACAGTTTTAGTCTTTAAAATTCAGAAAATATAAAAATCAAGAAAAAATCAATGGAAGTCATTATATGGTCCAATAAGCAGTTCTGGGGATGAATAGAAGTCGATCTGGATGGATTTTTCGGTTTCTAGCTTATTGACAATAAGCTAGGAGTAGTTTCTAAACCTTGGTACTTAGTTTTTACCTTGATCACTTGTGAGTTCCATTTTTACCATACTTTACCATTTATTGTTTCATTATTTTTCATGCTTAGATTCTTAAGTTTTCATGTTTCTTTGTTATTGTTTAGTGTCATTATAGCTTAATACTAGCAGTTTGTTCATTAAGATTCACTTGTGCATAAAATTGAAACAATTCAGTTGAAATGCAAATTTGACAAGTTTGTGTTTCTTGACTGTGTTCTTGAAGTTTTATACTCAATTAGTCTTATTATGTGATAATATTATGTATGGAATCTAGTTTTTATTCAAATTCATTAAAAACTTTGAAGTTCATGTGACAAGTGAAAATCAAAGGATTGTTTGGATTTGATGATTTAATTAGGATAAAAATCAGTTGTGTTGTTGTTTATTGTTGTTCTAAGTTCCATTAAGTCACAATAGCTCAATTAAGTCATAAAAACCAAGCCCTGTTTGCATTAAAGTCAAATTACCAAATCTTATTCCTTGACAGTTAACTGTCAAGGATTAACAAGGTAAAATCCTTCATGTTGGTGCATAATTAGTAGACTCAGCTTAATTTAGTCTTAATTCATCTTAATATAACATATTTAGTCATCTAGGATCATCATAAGTTCATATAAGTCAAACTGCTTCATATCTTAAAAAGTTAAATTTTCTCATTAGCAGTTTTTGAATAAAACTTAGAATTTTATTGTGTGTTTAATGTTGAGATTCAGCCTATAAGCTTTTAGGATTATAAAGTTTAGCTGCTTAAATAAATTAGAAAAATACTGGTTAACTTTTTATCAGCTTATTCAGTGCTTATTTCATAGTTTTTTTTTTGAGTCCTTATTTGAAAACATGCTCTGTGCACAGGTTTGATAGCCTTTTTCACAAGCTCTCACAGAGCTTATTAGTTAGCTTCAATTTGTGTATCTTAGCTTTTTGAAAAGCTCACCTAGCTTTCTCAAGGTTTCAGTTTTCATTTTTTAATTTCTATCTTGTTTAATAAGCACTGCAATCGACTTTTAGTTTTGTCCATTTCCTGTGAAAATCCATCAGTCTTGGTTTTCTAGCTTTTTCAAAAGCTTCTCATAAGGTCATCAGTGAACTTCATTGTGAAAGCTTTAGCTTTTTGGATAGTTTAGTTGGTTAACTAGTTAGTCCAAGTGTTTATTTTCAATTCCTAGCTTATTATAGTGCTTAATTATTAGCTTTAAAGTGCCTAGTGATTCAAATAGTGTCCTGTGTTCCAGTTAAGCTTTTGCTTATTTGGAATTTGTTTAAGTGCTTATTTTGAATTCATTGAGCTTTTTCAGTTGTGATTTTAGCTTATCATCATTCATCTAGCTTATTCTCAGTTACCCTTAGCTTATTCACTAGCTTATAGCCATCTTAGCTTAAATCCTTGTGCTTATTTCAATTTTTGTTAACTGTTAAGATTTTGAGCTTATTCTGTGCTTATTAGTTGATTTTGTAAAAAGTTGTAGTTATAAAAATTGTTTATCTTACTGTTCTTAATAAGTTTGTAAAAAGAAAAATCGAAAAAAAAATGTTTAGCAAAAAGGTGGGGAGGCAGGCTCGAACCTGAGACCTCCCACCTTTATGAGAGTGATATAGTGTGTACCTGTAACCAATTGCGCCCTTGGGTCTTTTGCGTTACATGTTACACTTGATAGTTATTTAAAGAGTTAGTGTATCTTTTAGCTTAATTGACTTAACAGACTTATTAACGACTTATCTGTATAGTTGTTGCTCCCATTTTATTTTTCTTAGGTCCACATTATCTTAAAGTAGTTTTCATAAATTTTTCAGATTTTTCCAAAATGTTTTAGTATTTTTAATAATTTAATTAGTGCTATTTGGTTTTTAATTCGTAATAAATAATTTAAGAGTCGAAAAAATACCCGGCTTTTCCCTAAAATTTTCTTTTGTCATATAGTACGTAATAAAATTGTTTTTACACTTGTAGGACTTTTATTTCACAAATTTTACGTTTTTGCTTGCGCACTCGCGTAATTTTTATACTTTACGTACGTTTTCATTTTAAATATAGTTTTTAGATAATTTAAGTTTACGTTTTAGTTAAAATAGTTTATTTAAGTTATTTTGTTTTATAAAATCACAAAAACATCATTGTAAAAATAGTGATAGCGTTTATTTAATATATTTTAACTTTTTAATTTTCTTTAATTTGGATTTAAGTCGCTGTAATTTATTAATCTTTTCTTTAGGTATAAATATTTCAAAATCCTTACTGATCACTATCCTTAGTGATCATTCGACATCTGAAGTTGTTTAACACCAATTCATCCTCCGTGGGACTTAACGACCCAGGAATCCCCTATATTCCTCTGATCTTCATTGCATTTGTGTCTGAACTATTTTAAGTTTGTTACGGTTGGCCATTCACAAGTGGCCGGCTTGTGTGAGATAACTTGACGGTTTGGCACCGATCAAATTTTGGCTGCGGGAGGTGTAAGCGTTGTTTTAAGCATTTCGGATCAATTCTTGCACATATACCACCTTTTTGTAAACAATTTTTAAAAAAATCAAAAATTTCATTAACACTTTTCCTAAAGTGTTAACTACACCAAAAATATTTTCATTCTTTGTTTTTATCAAATGTTTTTCAAAAATACCAAAAATATTCCTCTTTACCCTCTTACCTTTTTGATTCTTCATTTCTTACCCTCTAGAACCATTTGATTCTTTCTATGTCTTATCCTCACCCTCTTGGTTGTCAATGGTGTGGTGGTCCTTATAAGGGTGGCAATTGCCCCAGTTGTAGCATGGTGGAATCGGAAACGGGTCATCTATAACCGGATCCCTATTCCTACCATAACACAACTGATTTATTCCATCAGCTACCACACTGTGAGACTCAGCAGTTTTTCTGTTGTGAGTACTGTGGTGGTTCACACTACTGATTCGATTGTCAATCGGAAACACGCTTGTCTATGAGCGGGTTCCCGATAACAATTATGACTACAACACACATGACTCACAGCCACATCGGTTTACTTGTTGTGAGTATTGTGAAGGTCCTCACTCTAGCTCGGATTGTCAAACAGGGAATCCAATTCCTTGTAACAATTACGGCTATTCGTTTCAAGACCAACCTCCACGGTACCAAATGATTCAAGCGACTCCTCATGAAACTACGACAGACCTTCTCAAGACTCGGAGTTATTAAAGAACTTAAGGAGGAGTCGGCTATGTCGTTACAAAACTCTCATGAGAAATCCATGGAAGTTTTGTTAGCCGAAGAGCGGGCTGCTAAAATAAATTCCCAAATTGCCTTTGAAAAATCTATTAGGGAATCAATTGCAAAAGAAAAAGCAGCCTGATCTAGCTCTCAATTTCGTTTCATTCCTGATGACAGTGATGATGAGGATACACTTGAAGATTCATCAAGTTCATCAGTGGATATTCCAGCAGTTGAGATTCATTCTCAAGCAACTGCCATCACACCCGAAGCTCCCACTCACTCTCTGAACATGAGGGACGAGCATCTTGACACTGTTCCTGAAAAGGAATCGGACGAATTCATAAAGTCTAGTGTTGAGAACCTTGTCCCAATCCCGAGAGAGTCACGGGAATTCTTGATCATGTGTGTGATATCCATCCTCCTCTTGTCTTCCAAAATGATCATATTGAGATGTTCTCTGATTCTGATGAGGACTATTCTTTATCTTGTGGAGACATAAGTTATGTGGGGGAATTGCCTTCTGAGCTTGTCAGCTTAGGAGAAGAGAATGATGAAGAAATAATCCAAGACGAAGCTCTTCGTCTTACATTATTGAATGTCAATCTTCTCATTTCTAGAATCGAGGCTTTTAATGAAAAGCCTACTTCATATCCTATCCCCTTTGAGGATAGTGAACTTTTGTTCAATGATTCTATTCCCGAATTGCAAACGTTCCATTTTGATCATATGGGAGAGAAGATTAGTGGTATTACCACTTCTCATTCTCATAATTCTCTCCCCGATTATGAATCATTCACTTTTGAGGAGTTCCCCAGTGAACTCAGTCAAATCAATCCCGAATATGAATCATTCGCCTTTGAGGAGTTCTCCTGTGAACTCACTCATATCATATCTCTACCAGAGTATGATAACTTCTACTTTGATCTAGACACACTCGGGATATGTCTAGACCAATTGAGCTTAAAAGATGAAATTCATGCTATCATGAATTCCTCTTCTGATGATGATGAGTTAGTCAAGATTATTATCATGACTTTCTTTCTCTTCTTCACCTATCCCGTGGCTTCTCCTGTTCTTCACTCCTTCGGGAATGAAGACATTATCTTTGACCCCGGCATTTTCATTTATCATTTGTAAGCCGGTTCTATGTATATCTCATCGGTGTGGAACTTTCACGTACTTCAATGTTTATAAAAACATCTTGAATGAAAGTCCGATGGAGATTGTTCTTCCACTCTGCTTCCCCATGAACAAATTAATTCGGGGTCGAGTCAAGCTAGCGACTCGGTAATCAAAAACAATAGTTAAACATGGGTTTTCACCCGTGTGTACCACCTTAGTGTGGGGGAGATGCCCCACATATTGTATATAGATCTTAAAAATGAATGAAAATTGTAAATATTAAAAAAGAGAATAATTGTTGTGTTTCTACACTTGGCTAATAATGTTATCTTTTTACGTTCTAAGTTTCGACATAACAGTAGGTACTTTGAATATTGAGGACAATATTCATTTCTAAGTGTGGGGAAATTTGACTAATTTGATCATAAATATACCCTTTTAGTCCCTTTTTCCCCCAAAATGGCCAAATTTTAAAATTTTTGTAGTGGAAGTACTATGTACTAAACACAACAAATGGTAATCAGTCCGCCATGTCTAACCCACATAAGGATTGGCTAATCCAGAGCAAACGGCTCTTTGTAAAGATATCTCAAATCCGTTTATGGCTTGCAATTTGCCCAAAATTGTATGGTGTTCAGCTCACCATATCTTTAATTAGTAAAAAGTTGGCTAGCCCGCAAGTTTATGGCTTGTGGTAAAGGCAGTGGAAAAGCCATAATTGGTAATCGACTCACCAAAGATAATATTGATAATTTATCTAAAGAGTTGGCTAGTCCAGAAGCAAACGGCTTCGGGTAAAGACAAATCAAATCCGTTGAAAGCTTATGATTTGCTCAAAATCATTTGGTTATCATTGTGCCAAGGTTCTTACTTGAACTAAAACAATTGGCTACTCCAGAAGTAATGGCTTTTGGTAAAAAGATAAAATCCATTAACTTTTCATAAAAGATTGCTAGGGACTAGCAATATCTTAGTGTGGGGGATTGATGAGTGTCTAAATACTCATCATTTTTGTACCATCTAGACTGCAAAAACATCTGAAAACACTCAGAAATGCATCAAAATGATGAAAATATCACAAACAAATGTTTTATGTGTTTTAAATGCAAAAATACCAAAATCTGGTGAAAAACATATCAAGTTTGCATAATTGGCAGTTTTAGTCCCCAAAGTTTCAAAAATTGTCAAATTTAGTCCCTGGTAAATTAAAATAAAGAAAAATGTCATTTAAGGTCCATGGGATTCAAAAGTTGTCAAAATAAACCCTTTAAAGTTTAAAATTTACAAAATGACAACTTTAGTCCCTTAAGTTTGGAAAATGTCAAATATAGTCCTTGGTTAATTTAAAAATGGAAATTTATCAAAAATAAACCTTGTACTATTCAATTGTGGCATAATTGGTCCTTTATGATAACTTTTGGAAAATTACAAGTTAGGTCCTTAAAGTTTCAAAATTGACAGCTTTTGGTCCCCTGGACTTATAAAAATGAAACTTTATGCAATATTGGTCCTTGTACTAATGAAACTTGGCAATTTTCACCCTTGTATTAACCTTATAAATGTTACAGGTTCAGTCCCTATACTTTCAGAAAGTTGCAAAATTAGTCCTTGTATTAAATAAAACCAAACGGACTCTTTTGTTATTATTAACCCAAATCAAACCAAACCCAAGTCCAACCCCAGCTGGCCCAGTCTTTAGCCCAAACCCAACCAAACCCGTTATTAACCCCGGTCAACATAAGTCAAACAACCAAAAAACCCGCCTCTACTGTACACCCTTCTCCCCCACACTGGTTAAACCAAAACCAGTGGTTTTCATCCCCACCTTTCCACCTCTCACCACCTTTCCAGCTGCTAACCTTTCACCATCACCCTTTCCACCTTGCAAAAACAGCTCACTACCTCAATTAATGCAAAAACCTGCTTCAAAGACTTTTCCCGCCAAAATGCCACGTGGGTGGTTCTGATGATTTCAAGAGTAGAAGCAAAGTGGGAATTGCTTAGAAGTCGACAAGGAACAGAAAGAAGTCAATAAATAAGAGAGGAAACAGAGAGAAGAGTACTTTGGATTAGCCATTGGTCACGTAGTGTAATCTTTAAAAAGCTTTCTTTAAATCTATTGTCTTTTAATGTTTTAATGCTGTTATATTTCTTAAATTAGTGTAATGAAATGTTATTTCCAGTTTAATTTCAAGTAATTTTTAAGTTTCATGATTTGCTAAATTTCCTTTAATTTTTCATGTTCTTTAATTTCAAGTTTACTAGTTGTTTATTGGATTCTATAGCTCTCATAAGCTCTTGACAAAAGCTTTAAGGCTTTAAGATTCATTAAAACAGTTTTAGTCTTTAAAATTCAGAAAATATAAAAATCAAGAAAAAATCAATGGAAGTCATTATATGGTCCAATAAGCAGATTCGGGGATGAATAGAAGCGATCCGGATGGATTTTTTCGGTTTCTAGCTTATTGACAATAAGCTAGGAGTAGTTTCTAAACCTTGGTACTTAGTTTTTACCTTGATCACTTGTGAGTTCCATTTTTACCATACTTTACCATTTATTGTTTCATTATTTTTCATGCTTAGATTCTTAAGTTTTCATGTTTCTTTGTTATTGTTTAGTGTCATTATAGCTTAATACTAGCAGTTTGTTCATTAAGATTCACTTGTGCATAAAATTGAAACAATTCAGTTGAAATGCAAATTTGACAAGTTTGTGTTTCTTGACTGTGTTCTTGAGGTTTTATACTCAATTAGTCTTATTATGTGATAATATTATGTATGGAATCTAGTTTTTATTCAGATTCATTAAAAACTTTGAAGTTCATGTGACAAGTGAAAATCAAAGGATTGTTTGGATTTGATGATTTAATTAGGATAAAAATCAGTTGTGTTGTTGTTTATTGTTGTTCTAAGTTCCATTAAGTCACAATAGCTCAATTAAGTCATAAAAACCAAGCCCTGTTTGCATTAAAGTCAAATTACCAAATCTTATTCCTTGACAGTTAACTGTCAAGGATTAACAAGGTAAAATCCTTCATGTTGGTGCACAATTAGTAGACTCAGCTTAATTTAGTCTTAATTCATCTTAATATAACATATTTAGTCATCTAGGATCATCATAAGTTCATATAAGTCAAACTGCTTCATATCTTAAAAAGTCAAATTTTCTCATTAGCAGTTTTTGAATAAAATTTAGAATTTTATTGTGTGTTTAATGTTGAGATTCAGCCTATAAGCTTTTAGGATTATAAAGTTTAGCTGCTTAAATAAATTAGAAAAATACTTGTTAACTTTTTATCAGCTTATTCAGTGCTTATTTCATAGCTTTTTTTTTTAGTCCTTATTTGAAAACATGCTCTGTGCACAGGTTTGATAGCCTTTTTCACAAGCTCTCACAGAGCTTATTAGTTAGCTTCAATTTGTGTATCTTAGCTTTTTGAAAAGCTCACCTAGCTTTCTCAAGGTTTCGTTTTCATTTTTAATTTCTATCTTGTTTAATAAGCAGCAATCGCTTTTAGTTTTGTCCATTTCCTGTGAAAATCCATCGTCTTGGTTTTCTAGCTTTTCAAAAGCTTCTCATAAGCTCATCGCTGAACTTCACTTTGGAAAGCTTTAGCTTTTTGGATAGTTTAGTTGGTTAACTAGTTAGTCCAAGTGTTTATTTTCAATTCCTAGCTTATTATAGTGCTTAATTATTAGCTTTAAAGTGCCTAGTGATTCAAATAGTGTCATGTGTTCCAGTTAAGCTTTTGCTTATTTGGAATTTGTTTAAGTGCTTATTTTGAATTCATTGAGCTTTTTCAGTTGTGATTTTAGCTTATCATCATTCATCTAGCTTATTCTCAGTTACCCTTAGCTTATTCACTAGCTTATAGCCATCTTAGCTTAAATCCTTGTGCTTATTTCAATTTTTGTTAACTGTTAAGATTTTGAGCTTATTCTGTGCTTATTAGTTGATTTTGTAAAAAGTTGTAGTTATAAAAATTGTTTATCTTACTGTTCTTAATAAGTTTGTAAAAAGAAAAATCGAAAAAAAAAAATGTTTAGCAAAAAGGTGGGGAGGCAGGCTCGAACCTGAGACCTCCCACCTTTATGAGAGTGATATAGTGTGTACCTGTAACCAATTGCGCCCTTGGGTCTTTTATGCTTACATGTTACACTTGATAGTTATTTAAAGAGTTAGTGTATCTTTTAGCTTAATTGACTTAACAGCTTATTAACAACTTATCTGTATAAGTTGTTGCTCCCATTTTATTTTTCTTAGGTCCACATTATCTTAAAGTAGTTTTCATAAATTTTTCAGAGTTTTCCAAAATGTTTTAGTATTTTTAATAATTTAATTAGTGCTATTTGGTTTTTAATTCGTAATAAATAATTTAAGAGTCGAAAAAATACCCGGCTTTTCCCTAAAATTTTCTTTTGTCATATAATACGTAATAAAATTGTTTTTACACTTGTAGGACTTTTATTTCACAAATTTTACGTTTTTGCTTGCGCACTCGCGTAATTTTTATACTTTACGTACGTTTTCATTTTAAATATAGTTTTTAGATAATTTAAGTTTACGTTTTAGTTAAAATAGTTTATTTAAGTTATTTTGTTTTATAAAATCACAAAAACATCATTGTAAAAATAGTGATAGCGTTTATTTAATATATTTTAACTTTTTAATTTTCTTTAATTTGCATTTAAGTCGCTGTAATTTATTAATCTTTTCTTTAGGTATAAATATTTCAAAATCCTTACTGATCACTATCCTTAGTGATCATTCGACATCTGAAGTTGTTTAACACCAATTCATCCTCCGTGGGACTTAACGACCCAGGAATCCCCTATATTCCTCTGATCTTCATTGCATTTGTGTCTGAATTGTTTTAAGTTTGTTACGGTTGGCCATTCACAAGTGGCCGGCTTGTGTGAGATAACTTGACGGTTTGGCACAGATCAAGGAAAAATATAGGCTTTTGAGTGAATGGGCAAGGAAGGTTGGTAAAGAAAGAAAGCAAGTTATAAGAAAGAAACCTCCTTCAATGGCACAGATGAGGAATGTACTAATGAAAATTATTAAGAATTCAGGCATTCACATTTCTGAAAATCTTAGTAAATGTTCATTTGAAAGAATTCTTGAGATTTATAAAAGATGTATGAAGATTAATCATGATGATTTATGTCCAATGAATTCTAAAAAGGAAGAAGAGTGGATTAAAAAAATGATGAATGGATTCAAAATAAAAGAAAGAGAAAGTCTGAGATTCAAGAGACATCTGATTCTAAAAGATTGAAAGAAGTTGAAGATGTTAATTAAATTGTTTCTTATGAGTTTCACCTTAATGATGGAAGTGAAGGAGTTTGGAAAATTCAAAGACTCAACAATGAAGTTTATGAGTATAATAAGTTTTCACAAATGCTTCAGTATTTTGAAAGAGATGATTTGATGAATCTTTGGAGACTTTACAAGAATAAGTTTGGTGAAGTACATCCAAATGATTATCATGAGAGACGGTCTATTATAACTTGATGATTTTATTTGAACCAACTCATGATGAACCTGAGTGGAAAGTACTCTACAATGGTAATGTAACAAGATGGTTTTTATATCAAACCTGTGGAGTTCATGTTTTAACTGTTTCTGGAAAATTTATTCACATGCTTGTAGAAGGTGATTATCCTCAGTTGAATAAGTATCCAGGAATTATTACTCAGATGTTGAAGCCTGGTATTATCAAGATGCTGTTACCCTATGATGGTCAAGCTTATGATTTGTTGAGGAAATATGAGACAATTCTTAAAACACATAAGTGTTTGGGTACATCCTCTAATTCAGATGTTTTGAGCTTAAAGGAAACTTGAGAATTCTGTTGGAATGTATCAAGTTTAGGGGAGGATTGTTGGGTTTTTGGTTCCTTGAATCATGAATTACTCTAAGTACTGGAACCACGGACAAAGTTGATATAACCACGGACAGAAGGATGGAACCACTGATGATGAAAAACCACGGCTAGTAGTAGTGTGTAACCACGGACAATATATTGTAACCACTGCTAGTCTTGTATAGTCGGTTTAGTTTATTGTATTAGATAAATATGGAAAAGATATTTATCTTGTAGGTTACGTATTGTATTATGTAAAGGACTCCTTAGTCTATAAAAGGAGGTCCTAGGTTAGATTAGAAATACGTAAGTTTTATATCTAAGGTCGATACACTTCAAGGTTGCAAAACCCTAATACTGTAAGAGTATTCGTATTAATAAATAATATTGAGGTGTTGTATGTTAACTGTTCTTCTTATTAAGAGTAAGTGTTAAATTCCGCGTAATACTTAATAAGCTTTTATTCTAACTCAGTTTCTATATTAGATCGTTTGCTCAACTGGGATCAACAAAATCTCAGAATCAAAATGACTAGAAAAGATCTAAAGGATTTCAGAATCGCTCACTATCTCAATCATTTTAAAACTTGTTAAAATGAACGAATCCCTTCATTAATCCAATTTGATAATATACGAATTAAGGATATGAGCATAAAAAATTATGTTAACTCACATCCTTGGTTCGTTCATGTCTAAACAACAACTAAACATAACTAATCGTTTAATACAAACCTACCTGAGATTCGTGTGGATCATTGAAACCCATTATCTTGGTTAATAAATCGAAGCCTAATCAGTTCAAGCCATCCCTGTGGCGAACTTAGTTTGTTCATAGTAGGCGTCAATATTGGAGGAAGATTGATGAATGATTAAGATTGGGTGAGAGGAATCTTAGGAAGGTTTTGTGGTAAAGTGTTTTTTTTGTTGTTTGCTTCTTGGTCTAAATGCTGAAGTACAAAAGGGAGGCGGATAATAATAGATTAGGGTTTGAGGTATTCTTAAGTTTAGGGTAAGAATGAAATGTATGTGTCATTATATACCCCGTGTAATTAGGGTATTGTGGTTACTGGATCGGATCAACCTTGGGCCAACCATATGTTATCACTGTTGGACTTGGGTCCGGTTTAAGAGATAATGGACTTGGTTGTCTGCAGTTGGGCGGTCTTATTGGATCGAATGGTTTTTTATATGAATCTAAGGTTTTGTTTCATTTCATGGGCTGACATATATCATGAAGCTATTTAGAAAACGTTCATATGAACTTTCATGAAGCTACTTAAGTAAGGTTTAAGTAAAGTTTGTATTGGGACGCATGTTGGAAAATGATATACGTAATGGCGTGAGTTGGAAAATGAACCCAAGAAATTTTTGAACCATGGATCGGAATTAAATTGGAGTAGGCTTGACGGATTTGGGATAGACTTGGACTAGGACTTGGATTATTAATGGATCGAGTATTGGATTTTGAATGGGCTTGAATGTTCACCGGTTGTGTTAGTATATGTGATAACTTGAATTTGAATAATGGACTGATGGGCTTTCTAAATTGGATCATTTTTATGAGATTTGGACTAGATGAGATTTGTAATAATGAGATTTGATGATGAAATTTGGTGATGATGAGATTCGTCATGTAATGAGGTTTGATACTTTGGTTTATACATTATCACGAAGTTTTGTATGTCTCGGCTTGAAGTGTTTATTGGAAAATATTGACTACGGGGTTGTTTGTATGGTATTTCTTATTTGGATTTGAAGTGAAGTTTTCCGGGAATGTTTACTTATTTCGTCTTCTTTCTTTCTACCCTTCCGTGAAGATGACTTGTTTGGGCATTCATAGAGTGTGATAAAGACTTGGGTATGTAGCTATCACTTAGGTGTCTCACGCAGTTGAGGATTCGTCAAGAGGTTTTGTACATTGGGTACACCGTTTCTTCTTCACGAGGATTAGTACAAGTTTAAGTAACAAATCTGGGGAATTTTACTTCATGCTCAAGTTTGGCATATCGGGTTTACTTCTCCATGTTGTCACCGCATTAGCCGACAGAATGCGTGAATGATGTGTTTACCAAAGCGTATATTGGATGGTTGATGATAGTGTTGATGTTGGAGTAAGAATCGCTGATGAACCGCTGCGTGTTCCCCTAAAACAAATATTCACCGAAACCAAAGTTGTCATAACACATTCAAGCTGACATTGTTTACGGTTTTGTCTTGATTTTGTAAAATCCCGTGAAAGAATCTATTTCTCGGTTTAAATCATAGACTTGTAAAATCCCGTAACAATGGAAACATCCTGGTAATCGTAAAAGTGCATTTCCGGATCTATCTTACGGTTTATTCTTGGTTTTGTAAAATCCCGCGAAAGAAACTACTTCTCGGTTTAAACCATAGAATTTTAAAATCCCGTAATGATGGAACCATCTTGGAGAAAGGAAAGTGTATTTCGAGATCTTATTTGATGCTGGTGCTACGGTTTCTGTTTCAAAGAAGAGATAAAAGGGTTCACTTCATGTTTTGGATGTGTGTTTGGATCTTCGTCATGGCAGTTTGGTTATTACATGGTTTTATGGGGGTATGTGCTTTTAACCATGGTCGGGATGAAAACCATTATCATAGTTCACGTAAAACGTAAATGGAAGCTAGATTTGAGCTTTTAACCAGAAGATGTGACAACGGCGTTAATTCAATATTATCTATTTGAGGTTGAAGTGAAATATCACGGGCAAGTGTACTTAGTATCTGAAGGTATCGGGGATGGTTGGATGAAAATTCTTCAAGATCCTTGTTCGAGCTTATTACCAAAAACGAAGACTTGGAAATCTAGTTATTGTTGGGTGACTATTACCTTTTCTTTTACCACTGGGGAATTGGGCTCTTACCACCACAAAATAACTATCACTTTAAGGAGTTACGTTGTAGTGCTCAGTGTCACATTCAATTGTGGATTTTCAAGAGGTGGTGTACGTCTATTACTTGATGGTTGGTTGGATGAAGAGTGTAGAGTACTTAGAGATTCAATGGAGGATGAAGTCTCGGCACCGCTCTTTGTTACATATGTGCAAGTTTAAGTCACGAGTTCGGGCTAGTTTACTTCAGGGTCAAATTCATCATATTGGGTTTTCTCCATCAGCTGTCACTACAAAGAGCCTACTGAATGATAATGGGGTTGATTACAAGTTTTTCCAAGAGAGCTGAAAAGAGAGAGGTTATGACGTATGAACACAACAGTTCATGCCTCGTACTCTAAAGAAAAGAAAAGTGTACGTTTCAGTGCGCTTTATCTTCGAAAGAAGAGAAATCTTCTTATGATGTTTGAACACAACAGTTCAAGCCTCGCTCTCTAAAGAAAATAAAAGTGTACGTCTCAGTGCGCTTTATCTTCTGAAGAAGAGAAATCTTCTTATTATGACCATTCTCATCAACATGCTTCATACTTTTTCCATGCGCTTCAGTCATCAAGTGAACCGGACTACTGATAATTAATCTTATTCCACTTGCTCAATATAATGAAGATGGCGACATCATGTGCTAATTTTGCAGGGGAGAAGTGTGAATAGAATACATTTGGATGTTAATCACTTGTTTAATCAAGAATGGCATCTCCGTATGCAATTCTTGAGGGGGAGAAGAAGTGTGAATTTTCTGCATGGTTGATTGATATTTGAGAATATATGGTCAAACGACTCCTAACTCATGTAAGAACCGAGCTTCTTCTTATCAGATCATCTTCACATGTAGTTTCTTCTAAGAGCCGTTGGTTGACATCTTCACACGGGCCGATATGATTAATGACAAAGTGCTTCGAGTTGCGAGGCGGATTTCCTTGATGAACATCTTTCTGTTCTTGTTTGATTGGGAGGGATTTGAGTTAAGGGGATTTGCTATATATAAGTTAACGGGAATGCATTTGGTGAGTTGAAGATGTTAACTATCTATTCCCCAACTGGACAATCTTGAAGAAGGTCGAGTCTACAGTCGGTTCTACATTTTCTGCTACATGTTAGAAGACTAAAGATGAGTTGCATTTAACGATCTAAAGACTTCTTGTTAATTCAAGCATTCATCATAAAGATTGTCGGTTTAGGGGAGAGCACTAATTGGGGGAGAGTGAAAAGCCAAAGTTAATCCCCAATTAGACTTGCTCACACTTTTCTTCAGCAAGTTTATTCTCACAGATATATTTGTGCTAATGGTATTCTTCTCAAAAGATTTCGAGTATATGGGCTTACAAAGAGTTGCTGATTCTGAAGTATCAAAACCAGCAAGGGGGAAGGAGACACGTATCTAAACGCGAGTAAACTTGATGAGCTTAATACTTCTAAGTGATTGAAGAAATCCCGGGAAGACATATGTCATTACCGCAGAGAAACTCAAGGTTTGACTCATGGCGTTCAGTGTTCTTATTCCAACTACGTGGGGGAAGTGATGTTAGAGAAAGTTTCTGAAGATAAAAGAGGTACACAAGTATGACATATTCAGGGGAGTTAAATGTATAACATGAGGGAGGTGTTATCAGTTTTTCTTTCAGTGGGAATGTGTGTACTTCGGCTTCTTGAGCTTCATACACGATCATCAGGGAAGAAAGCCATTGTTTACCACAAACATTGGGGAGGTGTTTTCTTTCCGGGCATGATGTGTATTCGGGAGAGTTCTTGGATATTGGTGTACTTCGGGTTCTTGAGCTTCATACATGATCATCAGGGAAGAAAGCCATTGTTTACCACAAACATTGGGGAGGAGTTTTCTTTCCGGCCATGATGAGTATTCGGGATAGTTCTTAAGCTCTATTCTAAGAGACGGGCTGCATCAATTCAACTACTCGGGGGAAGTGGTCTCTTGAAACATTTTGGAATGGATTGCGTCAGACTTCAGTGGTTATGAAATTTGAAAATATTATTTATGAGTGGGATGATACGTTGCTGTTCTTGTTGATGATATAACCCCGAACGAAGAATCTCGACTATCGTTGTTAAAAGGAGCAGCGGGATTTATGATAATGGTGTGCTTCTTTGTGCACCTGGCTAAGGCAAGCTTGAAATAGATCTTTAAATCTGCTCAGCTAAAGGATTTTCGGTTTGGGGGGAAGCTGCCAAAGTCTCACATTCTTCAAGTGGCTCAATTTCTCTCTTTGATTCAAGAGCCTTGGAAGCTTTGGTGGTGGAAGTTTAAGAGATTACGAATTCTATCTTCTACGACGTGCTGCTCGATATCCTTATCTCGGTACTCGTATCATCATCTTCTTTAACTATATCATCTACTCTATCTGTATATATTTGTCAAAAACAAAATACAAAAATATAAAACCAACAAAAAGAAAATAGAAAAATATAAAACCAACAAAAACCCATAAAAATCAAAAAATTTAAAAATACCAAAAATAAGTTTTCTCAAGACATGTCTTTTGATATCGATAACATCTGTGGTCTTAGAAATGTCATTCAACAATGGCACGGGACCATAGATGAAGTTCGAGCAGAAGGTGTAAGTATTTCTTTTCAAAACATGTCTCAAATCAAATGGCTTACAGTTATTTCAGACTGTAACCCGCGCTTCAAAAATAATGGCTTGTAGTTACTTCAGACTGTAACCCGTGCTTAAACCATGGTTTGCTATTATTTCAGATAGCAACCCGTTCTTCAAGAAAGGAAAGTGCTGCGCTAAACCAATTTTCAAATATTTCGTGCACTTATCCTAAAACAAAACAAGGAAAGCATGTCGTCAAAAAGACTGCTGTTCCTACACAAATGTTTTTCCTTCTAAAATTCTTTAGAAAAATATTTGTTGTCTTTAAAAAATGGTGGTAAAATGAGTTGCTTGTAAATCATTCAGATTCAGAGTTTTCGTATAAATTGAAAACTCAATCAATGACTTCAGCGCTTTTAAACTTTTTAGAAAATGAGTCATTGATTGAGGGGGAGAATGTTTTCAAATCTATATCATCTAACGAGCTCATCTAATTATCCTAAATGCTTAACAGAAAAATGATGTTAAACTACGTTGAAGGACTAGGTGCCTAGGATATGATTGTTAGGATTAGATGATTAGAGTTTGATAAACACATAATTCCCATGTATTTGTATGATCTGATTGATATGTTGGTTTGACTCTTATTAGTCGATTCTTTGTTTGGGTGATGTTGACCACCATATATCTGTATGTGTCACTAACGTATGCAGGTATATTGGTATATAAGAATTTTCCCGATCCGGATCCCACATAATATGATGATTGGATGCCGAAAGGAAAGGGCAACTATATCTTGGGTCGACAAATGAAGAAACGGAGCTTAATTTGACTTCTATGGAGAGTTGGCATGAAATACAACGTAAGAGGTCTCACTGCATCAGCAGATGGTTTTCTTCATCATCAAATGAAGAAACGGAGCTTAATTGGACCTCTATGAAGAGTTGGCATAACAAATGCAACGTCAGAGGTCTCACTGCATCAGCAGACGGTTTTTCTTCCTGCCCTACAGCAACAACAAAAGCTTCTCAACCACCTAACATATCTTTGTGCAGGATAATTGTGATGATACCATTTTTTAAACAATTTTTAAATAATATTGTTTTGAAAAATGGAAAAATATTGGTTTTGAAAATAAATTTAACTTAATTTTGAAAATTACCGGACTTCATTTTATCAAAATTTAAGTCACTCAATCATCGACTACGGTCATCGATTGAGGGGGAGAGTGATTTAAAATAAAATATTTTCAATCGATATTTCTTCATAAAAGGTCCGGTTGTACAATAATAAAGTGGTGATCTAAAGATTTAATGTTATGTCATGGAATTATTTTCTTTAAAACTCAAAGATCTTTCAAAATGAAATTTTTTCTGTTCTTGTTTGATTGTGAAATTGTTTTATTTTACCTAAAAGATCTATTAAAACAATCATACCTGACACTAACAATCTTTAATGTCTTAAAATGGTCCTTATCTGTCATTTTTCAAAATCAAATCTTGCCACGTCTTTCCCCAAAATTTTCTAAATGATTTAAATCTTTTGAGATCACAAATCTCAAATGGTTTGAAATTTTTGATCGGGGGAGAGATCGTGATTTAAATCTCAAATCTGTTTTAAATGGAATTGGTTTTAGTCCTTCAAAGGCACTCCTGCCTCCATGTGCCAAACGACTTCAATATACATAATGCACATGTTGAGGGGGAGCATTTATCCAAAAACTAGATGAGTTTTTAAATCAGGCACATTTTCACCCATGTTTTCTAAACCTTATTAAATCACTTGGGATCCAAAATCTCAAAGGGTTCGATATTTTTGATCAGGGGAGAATTTGTGATTTAATAATGAAACTTGATTAAAGATGATCATTTTGATTCAATTGTGCATACTGCTCTCTCATATGTGCTAAACGCTTTCGAATCTCGAAGCTCATATTGAGGGGGAGCATTTCAAAAGAAAATAAACTTTCAAGGTACAAAGATTTCTATGCTTCATCATAATGAACCTTGATTAATTTTTTAAATGGTTTCTTAATGGTTTGTGATCATGGATGTGCTTCAAAAGAACTCTTTCCTCTATGTGATAAAATGATTTCAAATTTCCTATGCACATATTGAGGGGGATAATTTACCAAAGAAAATCAAATGGCTTTTTCCATGGAAATTGTGATCAAGAATTTATTTCAAAAGAACTCTTGCCTCCATGTGCTAAACAATTTATAAAATCATATGCACATGTTGAGGGGGAGCATTTCTAAAAGATCAAAACAGTTAAGGTACAAAATGCTTTGATTTTATATCACAAGTACCTTGATTGATTTTTCCAACTGATTTATCAATTGGTTTCAAGGAAGAATGAACTGTACCAAAAGACCGACCATTTTACTTTATGCATGGAGTTATAAGGATGGTTAGGTTAGGTATTCGTTCCCACGATCCCGCCAGAGCCGGAGGGATCTACCCAGGGACAATCCACTAGATAGTGTAGAGTCCTTTGGTATGATGAAAAAAGGAGAAAAGTGAGATATGCGCAGAGTGCGGACTGAGATAGAGCTAGAACTGGAATAAACCCAACAAGGTTTTAGTTATGAAGTCTCGGTAAGCACTGAAGGGGTTGAAGAATGAATAAGAAATGAATGTGAAAAAGGGTAAAAAGAAATAGCCCTCTAATAATTCAACCTTAGGGCAGTAACCGGGTTCAATACATATGCTACTGGTGGTTACTAAGGTAACACTGGTATTGAAGACAAGACGTCATGGACCTAGTGACGCACTGCACCTAACTTCCCAAACTACTCAAGTTCCTCTTAAAATGGCTTGTTTCATTCTCATGGGGAACCGACATAATCTATCGACTTTCTCTTAGAGATTGTTGATATTGAAGAAGGAGACCATCTTCCTAGTCTCCGGCATAGGAACCAAATGTGCACAATTGAGTCTAGAGCCAAGAGATCATCCACAATATCTCATTAGGACACAAAAGTAATGAAGACTTGCTGTTTCACACAATGTGGAAAGTCAGTATATATTTAGAGTCCTACGCATTATCCTTGTGGTATTGCCTGAACATCCGAGTGATATGAAAATATTCACGATGAAGATGGAAATCCTTCTAGAACCAACATTGTTGGGAATTCTACTAAGTAAGAATTCTGCTGAAGAATCTGCTGAAGTGCAAGGATTCTGCTGAAGAAGAGATTCTGTGGAAGTAGAAAAACCGCGTAGTTTGTTTCTGCGGAAATAGATATTCCGTGTTTTATATAGTTAGTTAGGATATGCATGAGCTTTATTAGGAAGTGATAATGTATATCTTCTTTAGTTTTATGTTTATACGTTTCTTGGGAAATGGTTTAGGGTTCCTTGTTTATAAAAGGAACACGTTAGTATGAATGATGTACGAGTTTTGAAAAACAAGTTTTAGTTCTATTAAAAGATCCATAGAGGATCAAAGTATTCTTAGTTATTATTGTTCTTACTTGTGTTTGATTTCCACTTTAGAATACAAGTTATAGAGACTGTCTATTAGTGTGTTTGTGATTACATAAGCATTACTAATGATCCACGACCGCTCAAAGATCTATCAAGGTCTTAGTTTCAACAAGTGGTATCAGAGCCTCGAGAGAGTCTCTGTGATACTAAGAATATTAATTTCTTTACTCCCACACAACCAAAACTACCTTAACCATGCCTGGGTCAGACGATGAAATTGAAGTCACTACCAATCAAAACACCACATCTTTGCAACAACTCAACCTCTCAAACAGCAACGCAAAGTTCCCATACCTGAAGAAGGAGGAGTATGATTTGTGGGCTATGAAGATGCAAAATTGGATTTCCAATATTGATTGGAATCTTTGGGAAGTTGTGAAGAAGGGTAACAGTTTGAAGAGGCATGTCACAGATCCTGATGGTACTGTTACCATCGTTGGTCCCAAAACTACTGAAGAGATACTAGCTGTTCAGAGAGAGAACAAAGTTAAAACTATTCTCCTTCGGGCTATACCTGATGATCACATGGGTGACTTTCACTACATGCAGGATGCTAAGGACATCTGGATGGCTATCAAGGCTAGGTTTGGTGGGAATGAGGAGTCAAAGCGAATGAGGAAATCAATGCTAAAACAGCAGTTTCAAGAATTCCAAATCCCTGAGGAAGAAGGTATCCACAAGGGATATGAAAGGTTCCATAAGATTTTGAGTCAACTGAATCAGATGAAGGCGAGGCCAGACAATGAGGACTGCAATTCAAAGTTCTTACGATCTTTACCTCCATCTTGGTTGCAAGTGAGCATTGCACTCAAAGCTAAAGGTGGGCTGGATATGATCACTTTTGATGATCTCCACAACAGGCTTAAAACTCTTGAGCCGAATGTCAGAAGTCCCTTTCGTTCATCCACTTCCAGTCACTCAGCATTTGTTGGGGCATCCTCAAATAAGATGACCTATGCTCCAAGCCCAATTTCCTCAGTATCATCATCCTACATCTCCACTCCATCAAATTCTCAACCTAAATCCAGTGGTGTGTTGGAAGATGTACTTCACTCTTTTGTTGCTGATTATGACAATCAGCAGCAACTAGCTTTTGAGGATCTTGAACAGGTAGATCCACTTGATATGGAAGAGATGAACTTGAAGTGGCAACTGGCCATGCTCTCAGTGGACATCAAGAGGTTTGAGCGTATGTCTGGGAGAAAATTTGGTTTCTAGGGAAGAGATCCAGCAAGATTTGACAAAAGGAAAGTCAAGTGCTATACTTGTAGGGAGATGGGTCGCTTCTCAAGAGAATGCAAGGATAGGAAGGTTGGTGATGAGGTTAGGTATTCTTCCTATCAGCAGAATCATATGGAAGCTGTAAATTCCAAAGCTGGATCCTCCAATGCTTTGGTCACTCTGGATGATCATGTCAACTGGAAGGTTCATGAGCTTGATAATGATGAGGCTCCTGGTTCTGAGCATGGTGTATTACTGGCATATTGTACTACAGAGGATCAGCATGATCAAGTTACCTTAATGGGCATCTCTCAGGTACATAATTGTGTTTTTGGTTATAGTGAAAGATATAATGAACTTAAGGAAGCCTATGATGAATTGAAACCTAAATATAATGAATGTTATGTCAAAGTCGAGGCTTATAAACAGGCTTTAAAAACATTAGAAAGACAAAAAATTTGGTTTCAAAAGAATCAACTGGCTTATGATGAAAAAATAAGGGTGTTAGAAAGTGATTTGGAATATACTAAAATTGATTTAAAACGTACTGAGAAAGAAAAAAGCTGATGTAGTCTCTGAAAACCAAGTGCTACAAACAAAACTAGATGAGGAAGTAGCTAGACATAAAGAATGGTTAGTGTCAGGTGAAAAAGTAGCAAAATATCTCTATGGTAGTCAATCTGTTAACTCTGGAATAGGTTTAGGTTTTAAGAAGTATGTTGCCTTAGAAGCTAGGAATGATATGCGTAAATCTACTCCAGCAGGATTAGCTAATTATGTAAAAGAAGGAGAATTACATGTTGTTCCTGGACCTATTAGAGGAGAACATATGCCCATTGACCTTTCCATCACAGTTGACTTTGATGGATCACACCATCTTTATGGCAAAAAGTCAAGAGACATGCCAGAGCCTGATTCTTCATCTACTGACTTTGTCTCTTGTTGTGACAGTGACAAGTCCTCTGACCAAGGGTCTACTACCAGTTGTGATTCAAATGAAAAGCCAGGCCTTCCCAAGACCACACCCAAGCCTAAACCCAAGACTCCCTACAAGCCTGTTAGAGTTGCTGTTGAGAAATCATCTTCCAAGACAGTTTCCTCTGAAGACTTGTCTTTTAATTCTTTGCACAATAATACTTTTAAGTCTGTTAAAAACAATTCTGTTAATGTTTGTGGTTTGAATGCTTTTGCATGTAATGAGACATCTTTCACTTTGAATAAATCTTCTAAAAAGAAGACATGTTTTGTTTGTGGAAGTAAATTTCATTTGATTAAGGATTGTAATTTTCATGAGCAAAGAATGGGTGTACGTGCTAGTCAAAAGAAACCTAGACCAATATGGAAAAATGTTAATGATATACCATCTTTTGTTCCACAAGCAACTCATAAAACCAGAAAACACAATTCTAGTTGGAGAAGATCAGCTGCTAGACCATATGTGAGACCAACTAGTTTACATTTTCAAAATGGTTATTGGCCTAAATGTTTTGACTCTATGTATGATGGAAGGGGATATTGGGATACTGCTGTGAAGCCCTCAGCAGGTTGTTCTTGGACTAAAAAGGGACCGAGTTTTCAATGGAAACCCAAGAACAATGGTGGATCTCATACATCTACTTGGCCTAAATCTTATGATCCACAAGGCATGCTCAACTTAGTAATGACTTGAGTCTCCATAGTGTATTAATATTTTGTATATATTATTGTTGTTGTTGTAGGATCATCCTCTGAGGAGTAAAGATGTTGGCATAGTAGATAGTGGTTGTTCTAGAAGCATGTCAGGAAACAAAGAGAAGATGCATGATTTTGTACCCATAGAAGGTGGAGGCAGTGTGACTTTTGGTGGAGGAGATGGTAGAATCACTGGGAAAGGCACCATTAGAACACCTCATTTGGATTTTGAGAATGTGTACTATGTAAATGAACTGCAACATTTCAACTTGTTCTTAGTATCACAAATTTGTGACACCAAGAACAAAGTATTATTTTCTGAGGATGAATGTATTGTGCTCTCTAAAGACTTCACACTTCCAGAAGATACATCCATTCTGCTGAGAGTTCCTAGAAGCCACAATTTATACACATTCAATTTGAATGATGTTCAACCAGAAGGTGATCTAACATGTTTGGTGGCTAAAGCATCCCTGGATGAGTCTACAAAATGGCATAGAAGGATGGCTCATGTGAACTTCAAGACCATTAAAAAGCTTTCTAAAATGGGTCTAGTTGAAGGACTTCCTTCCAAAGTCTTCACCAATGAACATAATTGTGTTGCCTGCTGATGAGTGTCTAAATACTCATCATTTTTGTATAAAATAAACTGCAAAATCATCTGAAAACACTCAGAAACACATTAAAATGATCAAAATATCACAAATCAGTGTTTTATGTGTTTTAAAAGCAAAAATATCAAAATCAGATGAAAAACATATCAAATTTGCAAAATTGCGTTTAGTCCCCCAAGTTTCAAAAATTGTCAAAAACAGTCCCTGAGCATAAAATTTCAAAAGAAAAATCACCAAAGGTCCTTTTAAAATCATAAGTTGTCAAATTTAGTCCTTTGGTGAAAAATATCAAAAGTTTGAGAAAATTACAAGTTTGGTCCTTCAAGTTTCAAATTTGGCAGAAATGGCCCCTGGAAAATTGCAAAATGACAGATTTGGTCCCTGTACTTTTGAAACTTGTCATTAATGGTCCCTTGAAGCAAATTTGCAGAAATGGCAGCATTGGTCCCTTAACTTTCAGATTTTACAAAAGAAGTCCTTATATTAAAAACCCTTATCACCCATTTTGGACTTGTCAACAAACCTTTGGACCATGCCTAACCTTTTGGACCCCTGTCACAATACATTTTGAACCCCCTCCCTTTTATTAATACCCGGTCAAATGTGGTTTGACTAACACCTACGCGCCAAACTCCACCTTCTTCCCCACTTGCCTTCTGATTCACCCCTGCACACTCAACCTTTCCACCCCCCTCCTCACCTTATCCCTTCTCTTGTCCCCCCACCAACACCAAACTCCAAAAGACATTGATTGCATCCCTCCCCCACACTCAATCTCAACCCAGTTGTTAAATACTTTTTCCCGCCAAAATGAACTCAATGGCCAAGATCACCTCTAATCCATCCAAAGGTCAGAAATGATGGTGGGAACTGCTTATGTTGGAGAGAGAAAGCTTTTGAAGCTATAAAAGAGGAGAAAAGAAGCAAGATTGAGGAGTAGCTAGTTTTAGTTTTTTCCCTTTAATGTCGTTTTTTTTACAAAATGTCTTAGAATAGTTTAACTTATGTAATCTTTTGTTTTTAAGATTCAAACTCAAGTTACTTTAGCATTGTAATCAGTTTTAAGAATCCATTTTAAGGTTTGGTTAACATTTATGTACCTGTGATTACTGTTGGTGTTTTCAAACTCAAGATCTTAGATTTAAGCTCAAATTAGCTTATTTGCTCCTTCAACCAAATTAACTTAAGTCATTTATAGCTTTTGAAAAGCTTTTGAATCAGTTTCAAACAATTTTAAATGATGGTCAACAAAAGTCAACAGGAGCTCAATTTGGCAATGGTGATGAAAATGGGTGTTGCAGACTTGGACATGGGTTGGATTAGACTAGCATAGAGTAGGTTTGGGTTTGGATTTGGCCTGCAAGCCAGCTGGGTTCATGTGAGTAGTTTCTCTTTTTCAAAATTTTAAGTTATTTGCATTTTATGGTCATTTATGTAACTGTGGTTATAATCTGTTTTTACTTGTTTGATTAGTTGTAATTAGATCATATAAGCTCAGTTGGATCAATGGTTTTTGCTGGTTCAGTTCTCTTTCTAGTTTAAGATTGCATTTCAGTTTTAAGAGGGTGTTTGGATTTGAGTCTTAACCTGTCTTTAAGGCCTGTTCACTGGTTCATACCTATTGGTGCATGTTTGTTATCTCTAAACAAACTCATATTGGTCTTAGTTTAGGTCTACAATAGCACAAAGTCAACTTTTCACCTTAATCCATCTCCACAGTTCACTGTTGGAGCTTTTGCAAATCCAAGTCTTATTTTGTGTTTCAATTTCATAAATACATCTTGCAGTAGTCTCATTTAACTTTAATATATCATTTCTAGTCCACAAATCAAGATCAAAGTTCCTAAAAGTCAACTTTTCATTTTCCTTCAAAAGTCAAATTATGCAAATTCAGTTTTGAGCCAATATGGAAAGATTTTTAATGGACTCATTTCTTGGTCAAATCAAATGATTCTTGTTGTTTTCAAAAGTCTTCCTGGTCTAGTTGCTTATCTCCATTTTATTATATTTTTGTGATTTTTCTACAAGCTTCAAAAGAGCTTAGCTTTTAGGTCAAAACTGCCCTGCTCCATGGGTCAGCTTATGCTGAGTTTTTCTCAGCTTTGCTTGGATTGCACAGAGCTCATTTGAGCTTGTGTGGGTCTGAAATTTGGCTCATGGCTAGTCACCCAGGTCATCTTTAGATCCCCATAATTTGTTTTTAGTATCTAGCTTATTTGGTTGCTTATTTGGTGGCTGCAAGTAACCCTAGAATCTGTTTTTGTGCAAAAGCTCATTAACATCAATTCTGTTCTAGCTTGTGATCCTGTGGTTAGAACTTGTTGTAACTTGTTCCATTTTGGTTTATTTAGCATATTAGAGCTTGTGTTTCAGTTTGGTAGCTGTTGGACTCCATTTGGCTTATCCAAGTGCTTATTTATAAGCACTTGGCTCATCAGTTTCTAATTCCTTCACATAAGCACCTATTTTTCTATTTTTCCTTTATTCCTTATATCATTTTAGAGTTTTCCTGAAATTTTCAGATTTTTCCAAGTTGTTTTGCTATTTTTCTTAATTTAAATTAGTTTTTAAGTATTTTTAATTAGCTTTAAATACAAATAATTAAGAAAAGCTTCAAAAAAAAATAATTTTTTTAGTTTAAGATAAATATAAATAGCCTAAAAAGTATTTTTCCAAAATTTTCTTAGCTTAAAAAGTATTTTTTAGCATTTTAATTAGTTTTAAATAGTTTTAAATTAGTAATAAATATATAAAAAGTCTAAAAAATATATTTTCAGTTTTAAAATTAGTTTTATCATATTTTAGATTTTCCTAAGTCTTAAGTTTATTTTTCTAGCCTTATTTCCTATTTTCTTTTATTTTAGAGTATTATTAAATAGTTTAAATTAGTTTTTAATTAATAATAATTAAATAAATAGTTGTAGAAATAATTTTCCTTTTCTATAAATTTTCTAATATCATTAGGTTTGTAAAAATGTATTTTTCATATTTTTAGGATCTATATTGTATTAATTTCACTTTTTATTTTGTACGTTAACGTAGTTTTTAATTTAAACGTAAGTTTTTCGTTTTAGGTTTTAAACGTTCATCACTTTAAATATAGTGATAGCGTTTATTTAATATCTTTTATCTTTTTAATTTTCTTAATTTGCATTTAAGCCGCTTTTATTTATTTCCTTTTTCAGTAGTGTAATTATCCTATCCGAATCTTTTCTGATCACTATCATTAGTGATCATTCTATCGTCTGATCTAGTGCTTGCACACCATTGAGTCTCCGTGGGACTTAACGACCCGGGAATCCACTGTATTCTCTGATCTTCATTTGCATTTGTGTCTGAGCTGTTTTAAGTCTGTTAGGACTTGACGGTTCGGACCGAATCAAATTTTGGCGCCGCTGCCGGGGAGGCTTTAGCGTGTGTTTAGCCTTTTTCAGACCCATTCTTGCACATACCCCATCCTTTGTAAAAAGTTTTTTGTAATGTTTTTCAAAAACACCAAAAATATTCCTCTTTACCCTCTCACATATTTGATTCTTCATTTCTTACCCTCTAAAACCATTTGATTCTTTCTATGTCTTTCATTTCTTGTCCCATTTCCGACTCTTCCATTTCTTCTCTCACTCCTGATGAGGAAGATGACAAATTTTGGAAGGAGGTCGATGATTTTCTTAGTGATGAGTCAATTCCAACGGGAATTGATAATACTTACTTTGATTCGGAGGAGACATCCTCTTTCTTGAAAATCTATTGATTGAAGAACCGTTTCCAGCTCTCCCTCCCGGAAATTTTGTTACCAATCACCATACAAGCTTCAAATTTAAGCTTAAAAATGTCAAAAATGGTGATTTGCTTCTTTCTGATGAGGAATGGACATGCATTGTGATGCACATATTTATTCCATTCTTCACAAATGGTGTGGTTGCTCTTTCCTTTTCTCCTTTGGGAATGAGGACACTATTTTGATCCCGGCATTTTCATTTCTCATTTTGAGCGGTTCTCTCTATATCTCATCGGTGTGGAACTTTCACGTGCTTCAAATGTTTATTCAAACATCTTTAATGAAAGTCCGATGGAGATAGTTTCTTCCACTTTGCTTCCCCATGAACCAATTAATGCGGGGTCGAGTCAAGCTAGCGACTCGGTAACCAAAAACAGTAGCACACACCATATGGGTTTTCACCCATATTTCTGTCTTCTTTCTATCTTTCTACCACCCTAGTGTGGGGGGGTTTGCCCCACATGTTATATATATATATATATTATTATTAAAAAAAAAAAAAAAAAAAAATTGGATGGTTTTGTCTTGGAACTCAATTGTGCTTTGAAAACTGTGTTAACTGTCATTTTACATAATCCTTGATAATCATAGGTCTTGACTGTTTGACCACTGGTTTAGACTAAAAAAAGGTTTAATTTGACACTTTAAATCTTCTGGATTGGATAGGATTTGTTTATGCAGTGGTATGGTATGGGAAGCTCAGTTTGGTAACATTTAAGGGTTGTTTGGATCTATGGGTAAATCTGAGCTATTGACTGTTATGAGTGTTGTCATTGTTTGATTTAGACTCAATATAGCCTAAGAAACTCAGCTGCACCTTAATCAATGAGTTTAGCATGGTAGATAGTCAATTTGACACTTGACTGTCTCATTATGAGAATTTTGAGATTGGTAGAACCTAGAATCCTGCATATATATATCTGGTTAAAAAAAAAAAAAAAAAAAATCTTTCTAAATAATGGCCGTAGTATTTCCCTTTCACGTTCTTTGTTTCGGCATAACCGCCGGTACTTGAATATTGAGGGCAATATTCATTTCTAAGTGTGGGGGGGAATTCTCACGAATTTTATCACATAATTATACCAATTCCCCCGTTTTTGGCCAAAAAATTTTTTTTTGGAGTAAGTGTTTTACACTTACTCATTTGGTTATCAGTCCGCCATGTCTGTAAGACAAAAGGATTGGCTAATCCAGAGCAAACGGCTCTTGGTAAAGATTTCTCAAATCCGTTTATATGGCTTGCAATTTGCCCAAAATTGTATGGTATTCAACTCACCATATCCTAAAAAGTGAAGAGTTGGCTAGCCCGCAAGTTTATGGCTTGTGGTAAAGGCAGTGGAAAACCATAATTGGTAATCAGCTCACCAAAGATATTTTATCTAAGAGTTGGCTAGTCCAGAAGGGTACGGCTTCTGGTAAAGACAAAATCAAATCCGTTGAAAGCTGGAGGTTTGCTCAAAATCACATGGTTATCGGTGTACCATGGTTCTTACTTGAACTAAAACACTTGGCTACTCCAGAAGTGATGGCTTTTGGTAAAGAGATAAAATCCATCAAGTTTTCTCAAATCATTGCTAGGGACTAGCAATATCTTAGTGTGGGGGATTGATGAGTGTCTAAATACTCATCATTTTTGTATAAAATAAACTGCAAAATCATCTGAAAACACTCAGAAACACATTAAAATGATCAAAATATCACAAATCAGTGTTTTATGTGTTTTAAAAGCAAAAATATCAAAATCAGATGAAAAACATATCAAATTTGCAAAAATTGCAGTTTTAGTCCCCCAAGTTTCAAAAATTGTCAAAAACAGTCCCTGAGCATAAAATTTCAATAGAAAAATCACCAAAGGTCCTTTTAAAATCATAAGTTGTCAAATTTAGTCCTTTGGTGAAAAATATCAAAAGTTTGAGAAAATTACAAGTTTGGTCCTTCAAGTTTCAAATTTGGCAGAAATGGCCCCTGGAAAATTGCAAAATGACAGATTTGGTCCCTGTACTTTTGAAACTTGTCATTAATGGTCCCTTGAAGCAAATTTGCAGAAATGGCAGCATTGGTCCCTTAACTTTCAGATTTTACAAAAGAAGTCCTTATATTAAAAACCCTTATCACCCATTTTGGACTTGTCAACAAACCTTTGGACCATGCCTAACCTTTTGGACCCCTGTCACAATACATTTTGAACCCTCCCTTTATTAATACCCGGTCAAATGTGGTTTGACTAACACCTACGCGCCAAACTCCACCTTCTTCCCCACTTGCCTTCTGATTCACCCTGCCACACTCAACCTTTCCACCCCCTCCTCACCTTATCCCTTCTCTTGTCCCCCCACCAACACCAAACTCCAAAAGACATTGATTGCATCCCTCCCCCACACTCAATCTCAACCCAGTTGTTAAATACTTTTTCCCGCCAAAATGAACTCAATGGCCAAGATCACCTCTAATCCATCCAAAGGTCAGAAATGATGGTGGGAACTGCTTATGTTGGAGAGAGAAAGCTTTTGAAGCTATAAAAGAGGAGAAAAGAAGCAAGATTGGGGGGTAGCTAGTTTTAGTTTTTTTCCCTTTAATGTCGTTTTTTTTACAAAATGTCTTAGAATAGTTTAACTTATGTAATCTTTTGTTTTTAAGATTCAAACTCAAGTTACTTTAGCATTGTAATCAGTTTTAAGAATCCATTTTAAGGTTTGGTTAACATTTATGTACCTGTGATTACTGTTGGTGTTTTCAAACTCAAGATCTTAGATTTAAGCTCAAATTAGCTTATTTGCTCCTTCAACCAAATTAACTTAAGTCATTTATAGCTTTTGAAAAGCTTTTGAATCAGTTTCAAACAATTTTAAATGATGGTTAACAAAAGTCAACAGGAGCTCAATTTGGCAATGGTGATGAAAAAGGGTGTTGCAGACTTGGACATGGGTTGGATTAGACTAGCATAGAGTAGGTTTGGGTTTGGATTTGGCCTGCAAGCCAGCTGGGTTCATGTGAGTAGTTTCTCTTTTTCAAAATTTTAAGTTATTTGCATTTTATGGTCATTTATGTAACTGTGGTTATAATCTGTTTTTACTTGTTTGATTAGTTGTAATTAGATCATATAAGCTCAGTTGGATCAATGGTTTTTGCTGGTTCAGTTCTCTTTCTAGTTTAAGATTGCATTTCAGTTTTAAGAGGGTGTTTGGATTTGAGTCTTAACCTGTCTTTAAGGCCTGTTCAGTGGTTCATACCTATTGGTGCATGTTTGTTATCTCTAAACAAACTCATATTGGTCTTAGTTTAGGTCTACAATAGCACAAAGTCAACTTTTCACCTTAATCCATCTCCACAGTTCACTGTTGGAGCTTTTGCAAATCCAAGTCTTATTTTGTGTTTCAATTTCATAAATACATCTTGCAGTAGTCTCATTTAACTTTAATATATCATTTCTAGTCCACAAATCAAGATCAAAGTTCCTAAAAGTCAACTTTTCATTTTCCTTCAAAAGTCAAATTATGCAAATTCAGTTTTGAGCCAATATGGAAAGATTTTTAATGGACTCATTTCTTGGTCAAATCAAATGATTCTTGTTGTTTTCAAAATTCTTCCTGGTCTAGTTGCTTATCTCCATTTTATTATATTTTTGTGATTTTTCTACAAGCTTCAAAAGAGCTTAGCTTTTAGGTCAAAACTGCCCTGCTCCATGGGTCAGCTTATGCTGAGTTTTTCTCAGCTTTGCTTGGATTGCACAGAGCTCATTTGAGCTTGTGTGGGTCTGAAATTTGGCTCATGGCTAGTCACCCAGGTCATCTTTAGATCCCCATAATTTGTTTTTAGTATCTAGCTTATTTGGTTGCTTATTTGGTGGTTGCAAGTAACCCTAGAATCTGTTTTTGTGCAAAAGCTCATTAACATCAATTCTGTTCTAGCTTGTGATCCTGTGGTTAGAACTTGTTGTAACTTGTTCCATTTTGGTTTATTTAGCATATTAGAGCTTGTGTTTCAGTTTGGTAGCTGTTGGACTCCATTTGGCTTATCCAAGTGCTTATTTATAAGCACTTGGCTCATCAGTTTCTAATTCCTTCACATAAGCACCTATTTTTCTATTTTTCCTTTATTCCTTATATCATTTTAGAGTTTTCCTGAAATTTTCAGATTTTTCCAAGTTGTTTTGCTATTTTTCTTAATTTAAATTAGTTTTTAAGTATTTTTAATTAGCTTTAAATACAAATAATTAAGAAAAGCTTCAAAAAAAAATAATTTTTTTAGTTTAAGATAAATATAAATAGCCTAAAAAGTATTTTTCCAAAATTTTCTTAGCTTAAAAAGTATTTTTTAGCATTTTAATTAGTTTTAAATAGTTTTAAATTAGTAATAAATATATAAAAAGTCTAAAAAATATATTTTCAGTTTTAAAATTAGTTTTATCATATTTTAGATTTTCCTAAGTCTTAAGTTTATTTTTCTAGCCTTATTTCCTATTTTCTTTTATTTTAGAGTATTATTAAATAGTTTAAATTAGTTTTTAATTAATAATAATTAAATAAATAGTTGTAGAAATAATTTTCCTTTTCTATAAATTTTCTAATATCATTAGGTTTGTAAAAATGTATTTTTCATATTTTTAGGATCTATATTGTATTAATTTCACTTTTTATTTTGTACGTTAACGTAGTTTTTAATTTAAACGTAAGTTTTTCGTTTTAGGTTTTAAACGTTCATCACTTTAAATATAGTGATAGCGTTTATTTAATATCTTTTATCTTTTTAATTTTCTTAATTTGCATTTAAGCCGCTTTTATTTATTTCCTTTTTCAGTAGTGTAATTATCCTATCCGAATCTTTTCTGATCACTATCATTAGTGATCATTCTATCGTCTGATCTAGTGCTTGCACACCATTGAGTCTCCGTGGGACTTAACGACCCGGGAATCCACTGTATTCTCTGATCTTCATTTGCATTTGTGTCTGAGCTGTTTTAAGTCTGTTAGGACTTGACGGTTCGGACCGAATCACCTGCAACAAAGGAAAGCAACACAGAGCCTCATACAAAGCCATTACAGCTGTGAGCACTATCTCAGAATCTCTTCTGTTGCTGCATATAGATCTCTTTGGTCCAACCCAAGTCATGAGTATTGATCACAAGTATTTCTGCCTGGTAATCACTGATGACTATAGTAGGTTTTGTTGGGTATTCTTTTTGAGAACTAAAGATGAAACATCTCAAGTTTTAAAAGAGTTCATTACTCTTGTTGAAAACCAGCTGAACAAAAGGGTTAAAGGTATTCGGTGTGATAATGGGACAGAGTTCAAAAATGCTGTATTAATAGAACTCTGTAAGTCTAAAGGTATAAAAAGGGACTATAGCACTCCAAGAACCCCACAACAAAATGGGGTAGCTGAAAGAAAGAATATGACCTTAATTGAGGCAGCAAGATCCATGCTTGCAGACTCTAAATTACCCACTATGTTCTGGACTGAAGCAGTTAGCACAGCTTGCTATGTACTAAACAGGGTACCCATTACTAGACCTCATTTCAAGACACCTTATGAACTTCTCACTGGGAAAGTTCCTGCTATTCATTACCTCAAACCGTTTGGATGTCAAGTGACCATTTTGAACACTAGTGATCCACTGGGTAAATTTGATGAGAAAGCTGATGAGGGGTATATTGTGGGTTATTCATCTCATAGTAAGGCTTATAGGGTCTACAATTTAACTGCTAAGAAGATTGAGGAGACTCTGAACCTGAGATACTTAGAAGATAAGCCTAATGTTCAGGGACAAGGTGATGTTTGGTCCTTTGACCTGGATTACTTAACTGATTACTTGGGTTATACTAGACATGCTAACCAATCTGCTGGTACACAAGAGTCTCCCACTGACAATGCAGGTACCTTGGATGATGACTCAGAGAGTGAGTCTGAACATGATGAACAACCAATTCTTGTACCTTCCTTCTCCCTTACCCATTTTGTAGGTGATCATTCTAATGTAACTTCTGATGCGCATGAAGATGAGTCAGACTATGCAGAGGACCTTGCTAGACTCAAGAAGCAAGAGTATGCAGCCAATTTAGAAGCTGAGAGGCTTGGTGGGGAGTTTGTAAGAGAAGCAGTCAGTGGAAACCATGATTCTCCTTACAGTTATCCTGTTTCTCCTGACATCATCAAATCTGCTGACAGTCCTGCTACATCTACTCCCATTTCTACTAGTGTGTCCACAGACTTTGGAACACCATATACACGATTTCTAAGTCCTTCAGATCTTGGTAATAATCAACCCAAAGATGGAATCTTCACCTCACCTTCCTATGACGGTGATTTTGAACCAACTGTGAACAATCTTGACACCACAATTGATGTCAACCCCACTGCTACAAAAAGGATCAACATTACTCATCCTCAATCGAATGTTATTGGTGATCCTACAACACCTGTTCATACTAGAAGTGCTGTGACAAGTTCCAAATATGGTCAAGTTGCTTTTCTTTCCTATGTCTCAAACCAGCAAAGGGACAATCACACAGACTTTAAGCATTGTATGTTTGCTTGCTTCCTTTCTCAAGTGGAACCAACCAGTGTTACTCAAGCTCTTGAAGATTCAAGTTGGCTTGAAGTAATGCAGGATGAGATGCAACAATTCAAGAATCAGCAGGTTTGGATATTGGTACCACTACCACATGGGAAGATTGCTATTGGGACAAAATGGATCTTGAAGAATAAAAGAGATGCAAGGGGAATTGTGGTTAAAAACAAAGCACGATTAGTGGCTCAGGGTTTCAGGCAAGAGGAAGGAATTGACTATGATGAATTTTTTGCACCTGTAGCTAGAGTTGAGGCCATTCGAATCTTCTTGGCTTATGCATCTTTTATGGGGTTCATGGTTTATCAAATGGATGTGAAAGGTGCTTTTCTTTATGGTGAGATAGAAGAAGAGGTATATGTCACTCAACCCAAATGGTTTGAAGACCCAGATCATCCACAGCGTGTTTACAAGGTTGTGAAAGCTCTCTATGGACTCCATCAGGCACCAAGAGCATGGTATGCTAGGCTATCTGCATTTCTGCTGAAGCATGGTTACAGAAGAGGTGTCATTGACAAAAAACTCTTCCTAAATAAAAATAACAAAGACATCATTCTTGTGCAAGTTTATGTGGATGACATTATCTTTGGCTCCACTAAAGAAGCTTGGTGCAGGGAGTTTGAGGAGTTAATGAAGGGAGAGTTTCAGATGAGTGCTATGGGGGAGCTTACTTCCTTTGTGGGTCTCCAAGTTCAGCAGAAACCTGATGGAATTTTTATCAGTCAGGATAAATATGTGAGAGACATTTTGAAGAAGTTTGATATGGAAAATGTCAGAACTGCCACTACACCTTATGAAGCTCCAAAACCAAAGAACAATTTTGAACCAGATCCAGCTGTGAATGTTTAGTTATACAGATCTATGATTGGTTCATTAATGTATTTAACAGCTTCTAGGCCTGACATTACCTTTGCTGTGAGTGCTTGTTCTAGACATCAGGTCACTCCACTTACTTCCAACTTGAATGCAGTAAAAAAGATCTTCAAGTATCTAAAAGGCCAACCCAAGTTAGGTCTTTGGTACCCAAAAGAGTCTCTTTTTGTTTTGGAAGCTTATAGTGATAGTGATTATGCTGGTGCGAATCTGGATAGGAGATCCACAACTGGAGGTTGCCAATTTCCTAGTAGAAGATTGATTTCTTGGCAATGCAAGAAACAAACTATTGTTGCTACCTCATCTACTGAAGCAGAGTATGTTGCTGCTGCCAATTGTTGTGGTCAGGTACTATGGATCCAAAATCAATTGCTGGATTATGGGTTTAATTTCATGAACACCACAATCTTTATTGATAATCAAAGTACCATATGCATTGTTAAAAATCCAATTTTTCATAATAGAACTAAGCATATTGAGATCAGGCACCATTTTATACGAGATGCATATGAAAAACATTTGATAAAGGTGGTTAAGATTCACACAGATGATAATGTGGCAGATTTCAACACCTAGTTGTCCATATTGGGATGGTTAACCCTTAACTGCAAAGTTTGAGGGGAGGCATATGCCTCAGGGGAGGATTGTAGTTGTATATCTTGTAAACTTTTTAGATATTTGTTTATCTTTTTGTTTGCTAACACTAACCTGCTAATGATCTTTTAGTTTAGTTTGTCTTGGTTTGGTTTGTGTGCTACTTTGTGTCTGTTTTGCAGAAAGTCTCTTTAAGTTAAAGTTCACCAAGTTGGTAAATGGGAATATGGTCATGTAAGCTTAAAGTTTATTTCTACTGAAGAAAAGCACAAGTATTGTTACATGTTATCTCATTGATTCTACTGAAGGAAAGTACTGAAGTATTGATTAAGTGCTAATCATTGAGAGAAAGACATGTTGATCATTCATTCAAGAAACAATTTACAGCTTATAATCAACTTCAAATGAAATACAAGACCATTCCTATACAAGATCTACCAAACATATTCTAGATCCTATCATCTATTACAAAAGCTGGTGGATATGTATGACCAGTACGATGAAGAAGATGAAGATGAAAATGGAATTGATGGATTGATGAAAACGACGATGAAGATGCTCAAGAACCTAATTTTATATCTTTGGTCCTTGGCATGATGGATGCTTTTGTGATATGAGAAATCTTAAGTTGTTCCATCTATTCGTTCCACCATTGAGTATCACTCCATCTTCCCTTTTCCCTTTCCCATCACCTCTGCCCCTTTGCCTTTTCCCTTGCTTCCATGGTATGAAGAACCAGTTCCTGGAGTAGGAAGTGCAATCACCACCTTTCTAGTCTTTGGGAGTGGTGGATTTATGGCACTTGGCTCTAGACGATCTGGGGAGTCATCAGAACCTCTAGATGAATCACTTGGATCCACTATACTGTCATCTTCAGAAGAAGGGAGAAAGGGGGACTTTGAAGGTCGAGGCTCATCTTGATAGGGATATCAAAATAATGGGCGTGAATCATCACTGGATGATGATGATGATGATGAGGATGATGAGGAGGAGGTTAGATCAATGACTTCTGGTTTGGTAGACATGGTTGTTGCTGTTGATTGAGAAATTATTGAGAAATTAGGGTTTTTGGAGTAAATTGGGGGTAAATTATATATGCTTGTTGTGAATTGGAGTTATCTTATAGGCGGAGTCAGCGCTTAATGTTAATTAATGCGAGTTGGGTGGCACAATAAAACTCAAGATATTTATTGAAGATACTTAGTCATTTGAGTTGTTTCTGCTGATTGACCTCCTTCAGCAGATTGACCATCGTTTCTGTTGAAGTGTTAATTTTGAATTTGGTTGAAGTTATTTTACACGTTAGATATGGTCAACGATTAGTTCCGATATTTTTGACTATAATTGGGTAACTTCTATTAATAACCCACTTCGCATATCTTCGCTCAAAATCAATTGATTCCATCTTCACTTTATTCAAACGCACTTCCAGTTGCGCGATTCAAAATCCATACTTACAATTTCTCACATGGCGGCGCTTCAATTTAAGAAAGATCATAACATGGTTGTTTTTTTGGGAAAAGCGAAGGGACATGAATTGTATGAACCAATGGTGGATTTCTTGAAGCGTTCCAAGATTCATTATGTGCTTACACATTCTCCAAATGTGATATATGAATCATTGGTTGAACAATTTTGGGCATCTGCTACTAAACGGAGTGACACAGAGATTGTGGCAATGATTGATGAGACTGAATATGTTGTGACTGAGGAGCTGATTCGGACACAACTACGGTTGGATGATAAAGGTGGAGTTTATCACACCAACATAGAGGTGATACTTGCTGGGTTAAGAGGTGTGGGTTATCAGAGTACTAACACAGATATGTGGCACAAGAATAAGCTTTGCCCCATGTGGAGGTTTTTGGTACACACATTACTTCAATGCATTAGCAATAAATCAGGAGGATGGGATCAATTCTCTACCCAATTGGGTTGTGGTATTGTATGTCTTTCACAGGTTTTAACTTATAATTTTTCTAAGTTTATTTTTGATAATATGGTTGAAAATATTCAAAGGAAAAAACATAAGTTTCTAATGTACCCTAGGTTTTTACAAATGATTTTAGACATAACAACCCAAGACAGAGTCTTTTGTCCCATAGGAGCTCTAAGTGCTAAATTATTTGCTTCAATGAAGACTAATTATGTTGGGGCACATCATCCTTTGCTAGAAGCTATGTTGCCACATGGCAATGAGGCTGCTGATAAGGGGAATGTTGCTGGTGCTCCACCCTCTTCTAATGTTGCTGCTGATGGTCATCTATCATTTGCCATTGATGAGGGCCCTTCCATAACTGCTGAAGCATTACATGTTTCTCCTGACCAACCTCCACCTACACCTCTACCTCTGTCACCCAGTCCTAGTCCACCACCTACTCATGTTACTCCTGATGAGTTTGAACCTGAGTTTAATAGACTGACCACACCTAGTCAAATTAGAGAGACTTTTGTCGAAAGCTCTCCTATCCTTGAGCATGTCCATGTTTCTCCTGAAAGGTCCAATGAAGCTCCCATTACCACTGAGCAATCTGCTGGTGGAGCTGAGGACCCTATTACAGTTACATCTATATATGGTTTGCTAAACAGGTATATAAAAGAGGTTGCTGATCTCAGAAAGGAGCTAGATGATACGAAATCTTCACTTGGTGGTGAGATTGTGGGGTTGAAAAGAAAGGTTCAGGAGTTAGAGGATCAACTTGGACAAAGCAGCAAAAGGAAGTTTGTGGTTTCTTCTGAAGAGGAGCAAGAGGATATTCATTTGGATTCACTTGAAATCTTGGTTGATGTTGCTCAACAGACTCATGCTTCTTCTGCAGTTGCTGCTCAATCCTCAAAGCAAAAGGAACCTATTCTGTTTACTAGAAGAAGGAGAAGACAGTATTTGAGCAAGGATTCCTCTGAATCTTCAAAAGTGCCAAGTATAGCCAATGTTGCAACTGCTGATGAGCATCTTATTGCTGATGCTCAAATGGTGGATGTTGCTTCTGAACATGGTAAAGCTTCATCTGTGCAAGAACAACCATGTCCTTCACCTTCAGCAGATCATCATGAAGTATTTATTGCTGGAAGAATTTTTAACCTGGAGCATAATGCTGATGTCTCATCTGCACCTGTTGAAGACACTCCTCAACATATCACTTCGATACTTTCTTTCATGGGTGTTTCTTCTGAAACCATTAATATAGTTCCCATTGTTGATGTTCCTCATGCTGTTTCTGCTCATGAGACTGCTGATAAAGGGAAAGGAGTTATAGTTGATGAGGAGCTTGGTTCAGATCTTGTGAGTGAACAAGAAAGGCTACAGCAAGCAAGAATGATAGCAGAGTATGCAGATATGATGAAAAGTCAAGCTTTGGCACAACAGCTTGAAGCTCAATTTACTATAAATTTGACTTCTGAAAGACAAAGAGAATTGGATGCTCAATCCATTCATTTTACTGCTGAGCAATGGGATTCATATACTCTTCAAGCTGATTTTGATAGTGAAAATTTTGCTGCACAAATGATGGCTCTTGGACAACAAAGGAAGCAAGCTGCAGCTGCAAAGAGAAAAGCTCTTGCTGCACAACAAGCTAAAGCAAAGAGGGAGCAACCATAAACTTCAGCTCGGAAGAAAACATATATGAGGAATGTGGTGTATAACCAAAGTACTGCTCTTTATTAGTCTGGTTTGACAAAGAAGCAAGTCTAGGCTTTGTCTGATTTTTACTTGACTAATATGTATCATCAGATTAAGAAGCATATTACCCCATCTTCTAAATTGAAGAGGATTGCTGGTGGTACGGATGCTCCCAAAGCCAAAAGACCAAAGACTGTTGAAATTGTGGATTCTTTTGATGATAATACAGCACAACAAAGTTCTCATGCTGTTTCTGCTGAGGAACATCCTGAAGGTGTTCCATCGTCTGAGCAAGTACCATCTGCTGAACATCTTGTTGTTTCTCTTGAAGCTTCACATAGTACTGATGATACATCTGCTGAACAGAAAGGAGCAGATATGGTTAAGAGAGCTGAACAGGCAGCTGCTAGAGCTAAACAAGCTAGAGAATAGCTTGATAAGTTATATGCAATGGGTGGTCCTGTTTCTATTTCCTCTGTTTCTACTTGAAGATGTCCTGGTACATCTGAGAAGGTACCATCTTCTATTTCTATGGGCATTTATATACCGGGAGGGAGGGAAAAGGATGTCTAGAAGAGACATTGCAATCAGAAGATCTATGCGAGTGGCTGGGAAGAAGGCCGCTGGAGTATCTAAATCTAAAAAGAGTGGTTCTTCTAAGTATGTGGATCTAAAGGCTGCTGAGTCAACATTCATTAAAGAGGGATCTTCTGAAACCTTTCTTGAGGGGACTCATGGTGTGTTGACTTCATGGACATTGAATGATGGCCAGCTTAACACCATCTATAGGTTGGATAACTCTTCTATGCGGTTTACCTTCTTGAAAGAAATTCTTCATATGGTGGATAGGCAGGATTTGATTACTCTCCATGGTCTTGTCACACAGTATTATGCTACTCATACACCACAGGGTTCTGGGTTGTACTTATTGGGAGATCTTCAAGTTCTTTTTGACTCTCAATCTCCAAATGGTAAAGGGTATTCAATTTGGAAGGATTCACATCAGTGGAAGGTTGAGACTTGGAGATTTTATCATATCCCTAGTGTGCATGTTGTGGAGACAAAGTGTGGTATGGCTGTGTGTATGTTTTCTGATAGGCTTTATCCTTTGTCTGTGAAATTGATGCAATGAATGCTTAGAAGGAAATTAGAAGTTCCTCCTGATCCAGTGGGGAATGATATGCTCCATGCTGAACAATTGATTGGATTGATTAAGACTTAGCTTTTGCAAAACCAAGGTTCTTCTTGATTCTGGTATCTTGTATTATTTCTTTACTTCTTTGTTTCATTCTTAGTTAAAAAAAAAACTGTCTTGTATATTCTTTGTTTGTCTAACTTCTTTAATGTTTGTTGTATATGGCTCTGTTGATGGTTATCGACTCACCAGATGTGCCTTGTGTACCTTAAAGAGTTGGCTAGTCCAAAGGGTACAGCTTTGGTAAAGACACATCAAATCTGTTGATAGCTGTAATGATTTGCTCAAAATCATAGGGTTTGCAACTCACCCATGCTTCATTGCTGAGGGTTGTATGGTCATCAATTCACCATGGCTTATTCCTTTTTGGAATCCAATAATTGACTAGCCCACAAGTATATGGCTTGTGGTAAAGGCAGTGGAATACCATATTGGGTTATCAATTCACCAAAAGTGATTCTTTCCCGTAAGAATTGACTAGTCCTGAGCAAACGGCTACAGGTAAAGGCATCTCAAATCCGTTTATAGCTGCTGATTTGCTAAAAATTGATGGTTATCTGTGTACCATAGTTTTCGAACTTAAACATTTGGCTACTCCAGTAGTAATGGCTATTGGTGAAGAGACATCAAATCCATTATTTTCAATGATTCACCACTCACAGGAGTTAACACACCTGGATGTGATGAGAATAGTATGAAACTAATATGTTTTGATGTACATTTTGTCATTTGTTGCTGCAAAGATATGAAGTTTCAAAGTTTTGCCATCATCGATATGTGTTTGTTTTGGTTCTTTGCTATTGATGTTCGAATTCAATCCTCTGGTTCTACAGTGTTAAAGATCTATCAAGAATCTTGAACTTAACCTTGTCAAATTCAAGATTAGGGGAGGATTGTTGAGAATTCTACTAAGTAAGAATTCTGCGAAGAATCTATGAAGTGCAAGGATTTGTGAAGAAGAGAGATTTGCATGAAGTAGAAAAATCAGTAGTTTGTTTTTGCGGAAATAGTTATTCCGTGTTTTATATAGTTAGTTAGGATATGCATGAGATTTATTAGGAAGTGATAATGTATATCTTCTTTAGTTTTATGTTTATACGTTTCTTGGGAAATGGTTTAGGGTTCCTTGTTTATAAAAGGAACACGTTAGTATGAATGATGTACAAGTTTTGAAAAACAAGTTTTAGTTCTATTAAAAGATCCATAGGGATCAAAGTATTCTAGTTAGTTATGCTTACTTGTGTTTGATTACTTGTGTTTGATTTCCACTTTAGAATACAAGTTATAGAGACTGTCTATTAGTGTGTTTGTGATTACATAAGCATTACTAACGATCCACGAGCGCTCAAAGATCTATCAAGGTCTTAGTTTCAACAAACATAAAACAAGATCTTGGTGGGTGACATGTGAAATCTTGCAAAAGATCAAGCTTGTGACAACTGGATAGAAACGATGGGGCGATTCATTCTTGAATCAACCTTGGTCCAGGAAATGAATTGACGAATACTTTTGGAAAAACCATTCGATGTGCAAATCTTCTTTTCTCTAGCACATCGAATGTGTATTCATATTTCAAATTCAAAAAGTATCTCTGATTGAAAAAATACTTTTGGAAAAACCGTTCGATGTGCAAATTTCTTCTTTTCTCTAGCACATCGAATGTGTACTCTTTTCAAATATAAAAGGTATTTTGATTGAAAATTGATCTTTCTCATAAAACCTTCGTCGTATTGCAAAACTCTTTCTTCTAAGCAATACGCGATTGTTTTTCAAATCAATTTTTCATCAATCAGTGAATCTCAATTCGCTGGTTCACTCACTCCGTGTTGTCTTCTTTGAGACGTCCGGGTTGGAGAACAGCGGAGCAGCTTGCAAACCCTATCAAGGAGATTCTTCGAATTCTACCGATCACAGCAGTACTTGTACTGATCAACGAGGAACCGTGGGCCATGTACCTCAATTCAACGAAAGTGATCAAAAACACTTTCGTGTGTTTTATTGCTAATTGTTGTTTGCAGGTACATTTGGACGGTTGCAGGTGATCATAATTGAGAAGTCAATCCAAAGCCGCATGCTCACAGCATCCACACTTAATTGAAGAAATCATGACTTGTGCATATCTACAGAACCTGGCTCATTTTTATACGATGTTTCCGCTACGCTACTGCAAATATCATGAGCCAGTAAAGCTTCCGCTACTCTGATGAAAAGATGTCATGATCCAGAAAGTGTGAGCATGTCAGTCCAAAAGTCACAACATCACATGATGGCAACACAACAAATGGTGATCCAGAGATTTACTGTGGCTGATGATCTTAATGAATGCTCAAAGATCATCAAAGATGTGGATCAGTTCAAAGACCTCCACTCAAAGTACAAAACTATGCGGAATTTGAAGAATTGAAGTCTACGAGCTCGAGAACTAAAGACAAAGAAAGAATGCTAGGATGCAAAATGTATTTAATGGGGTGACCTCCCTTAGGGGAAGATTGTTAGGAATTGGAAATTCCATGTTAAAGTGTCGGTCACCCCAATTATGGTCTTGCATATGTTAGCTCGTAGACATGTTGTTATTTACGTTATTTAGTAGTTTATTAGTTAGTTTGTAGCATAGATTAGTTTAGTGTAACACCGTGGAGGAAGGACGGTCTTTACCCACTGTATGCCTGATCCACAGTCTGATAGGAGGACGTATTCATTGTAACTATAAATACCCCTTCCATCCATGGAAGGGGTGGTGCTTCTCATAATCTAACCTTTCATTTTGTAAAGCAAGTCTCTAACAAGAACACCCTCTCATCTCTTTCTCTCTAAAACATGGCATACTTGTATTTCCATCATCCAAGACCACCCGAATCATCAACACAATAATATTTACGATCCTACACGTGCCATTATTGAATGAAATTTCTAAGACCGTACATGTTATCGATACCAGAAGACTTGTCTTTGAAAAACAATATTTTTGGTATTTTCTGATTTTCTGATTTTTATGGGTTTATGATGGTTTTATATTTTTCTATTTTGTTTTGCTGGTTTTATAATTTTGTATTTTGGTTTTTAATAAATATTTGCAAAGATAGAGAAGATGATATAGTTTAAGAAGATGATGATACAAGTACCGAGATAAGGATATCGAACAGCACGTCGTAGAAGATAGAATTCGTCATCTCTTAAACTTCCACCACCAAAGCTTCCGAGGCTCCAGAATAGAAGATAGAACCCGAGCCTTTGAGAAAGAGAGACTTTGGCAGCTTCCCCCCAAACCGAAAATCCTTATGTTGAGCAGATTCGAAGCTCTATTTCAAGCTTGCTTTAGCCAGGTGCACAAGGAAGCACACCATTATCATCGATCTTGCTGCTCCTTTAAGAATGATGTTTGTGATCTTCGTTCGGGGTTATATCATCAACAAGAACGGCACGTATCATCCCACGCTGAATGACTCTTCTCAAATTCCTTTTCCAATGAATTCGAAGCGATCCATTCCAAAAGGTGTTAAGAGAACAATTCCCCCAAGTAGATGAATTGATGCAGGCAGTCTCTTAGACTAGAGCTCACGAACCCGAATACACATATACCGAAGATAGAGAAACTTATACCATCGAAGTAGCAGATTAAGTCCAATAGCCAAAGAATAACCTCGATGTATACTTTTCTCTCCCCCTGAAGAAAGTGTATGACGCTCAAGAACCCGAAGTACCCGAATGCCCAAGGGGAGAATAACCGATAACATTGCAGAAGCAGGCCGAATCACTAATTATCTATGCGGATAACTATCTCTGCAGATGTCAACTCCGGAATAAGTGATTATATCTCTGAATCACTGATTAAGCACTCAAGTGAAACAGCTGAGCACCCCCAATGTACACAATTCTCTCTCCCCTGATGATTGTGATAATCAAAATCATCACACACTTGTGTACCTCTTTTATCACCAGAAACTAACTCTTCCATCTCTTCCCCCACATAGTTGGAATAAGAACACTAAACGCCATGAGTCAAACCTTGAGTTTATCTGCGGTAATGACAATAGTCTTCCGAGGATATCTTCAATCACTTAGAAGTATTAAGTTCATCAAGTTTACTCGCGTTTAGATACGTGTCTCCTTCCCCCTTGCTGGTTTTGATGCTTCAGAATCAGCAACACATAATAAGCACAAATACTTGAAATCTGTTGAGAAGAACACTTGAACACTTGTGAGAATCAACTTGCTGCGAAAGAATGCGAGCAAGTCTAATTGGGGATTAAATATGGCTTTTCACTCTCCCCCAATTAGTGCTCTCCCCTAAACCGACAATATTTTAATAAATGTCCAGAATAAGAAGAAGTCTTTTGATAATCAAATGCAACTCGTCTTTTAGTCTTCTAACATACAGCAGAAAATGTAGAACCGACTATAGACTCGACCTTCTTCTAGATTGTCCATTTGGGGAATAGAAACTCAACATCTTCAACTTACCAAATGCATTCCCGTTAACTTGTATATAGCAAATCCCCTTAACTCAAATCCCTCCCAATCAAAAAAGAACAGAAAGATGTTCATCAAGGAAATCAGCCCCGTAGCAGGAAGCACTTTGTCACTTAATCATATCAGCCCGTGTGAAGATGTCAACCAACGGCTCTTAGAAGAAACTCCATGTAAAGATGAACCGATAAGAAGAAGCTCGTTTCTTACATGAGTTAGGAGCTGTTTGACCATTTATTCTCATATAACTCAACATGCAACAGATACATACTTCTTCTCCCCCTCAAGAATTGCATACGGAGTTGCCATTCTTGATTAAATAAGTGAACATAATCCAAATGTATACTATTCACACTTCTCCCCCTCAAAGGTAGCATATGATGTCGCCATCATCATTATAATTGAGCAAGTGGAATAAGAGAACAAACAACAGTACTCCGGTTCACTTGATGACTGAAAGCGCATGGAAAAAGCATGAAGCATGTTTATGAGAATGGTCATAATAAGAAGATTTCTCTTCTTTAGAAGATAATGCGCACTGAAACGTACACATTTCTTTTCTTTAGGAACGAGGCTTGAAATGTTGTGTTCAAACGTCATAAGAAGATTTCTCTTCTTTCGAAAGATAAAGCGCACTGAGACATACACTTTTATTTTCTTTAGAGTACGAGGCTTGAACTGTTGTGTTCAAACGTCATAATCTCTCTCTTTTCAATCTACTCTTGGCAAACTAGTAATCAACCCCATTATCATTCTGTAGGCTCTTTGTAGTGACAGCTGATGGAGAAAACCCAATATGATGAATTTGACCCTAAAGTAACCTAACCCGAACTCGTGACTTAAACTTGCACATATGTAACAAAGTGCGGTGCCGAGACTTCATCCTCCATTGAATCTCTAAGTACTCTATACTCTTCATCCAACCAACCATCAAGTATAATACGTACACCACCTCTTGAAAATCCACAATTGAGTGTGACACTGAGCACTAAAACGTAACTCCTTAAAGTGATTGTTATTTTGTGGTGGTAAGAGCCCAATTCCCCCAAGTGGTAAAAGAAAAGGAAAAGTCACCCAACAATAACTAGATTTCCAAGTCTTCGTTTTTTATACTAAGCTTGAACAAGGATCATGAAGAATCTTCATCCAACCATCCCCGATACCTTCAGATACTAAGTACACTTGCCCGTGATATTTCACTTCAACCTCAAATAAATATGCTAGGTCACCATATTTGTAACACAAGCATCAATAGAAGAAATATATACAAGGTGATCGGTTGAACAAGTTAAACACACACACGTATGAATGAGACAAGTTTATGCGTAGGAGTGAAATGATTAAAATGAACAACCAACGCTCAAGTAAGGGTTTACAAGATTATTTATAGGAGGGAACTAGGGCAACACTCCAAGTTCCCATCCTTTACTTATTGGGCTTTGGATAGGCTCATGGGCTTTCTACATGAGCCTAACCTTGATTACTAACATAAAAGCCTTAATTAAGCTAACTATTACATATTAATTACTAACACTTGAATTCTAGTTTAGGAGTGATTCCAACAATCTCCCCTAAGTGTTGAGTGATAATATATAAACATTGTAGGTGCTGATGTAATAGTAGCTTTGACGTCTTCTGACATTCTTCTTCCTTGTGAGAAGAAGTGCCTTGATTCGAACAATCTCCTAGTGTAGAAAATTTCTTTGAAGTATTCTGCTTTGACGTCGTCATTTTCTTTGTTCTTTGATCTTTGTTCTTTGTGATGGAAGTGATAGCATGTTGTTGTTGCGTCGCAAGGTGTCTTCTTGCTCCAGTGTCTCCACGTCTTTCTCCAACATGCTCACATGCTCTTTAACTTTGGATTTCAGTCGATGTAGTTCTCTTTAGTCTTTAGACTTTGTAGATTCTTTAACTTGGATGAAGAATCATTCTGACTTTGTGTTGTCTTTTGAGAGAACTTCAATTAGTGATAATGTTGGCATGAGCATGTGGAGAATCTGCACGATCTTTTCTACCCGCAAGCATCCATAAGAAGAAAAGATAAAACATGGGTTAGAAATAGTCCAGCGCTTACAAGTTTGAACTTCGAGAGTGTGTTACAGATAGTGTGAAAACACAACTCTAATTCTCACAAAGGCGTTCCTGAACGGAGTCCCACAAAGTGAGATAACGCAATGTACCAAAGTACACCTACAGTTCAGATGAGTCGCTGAGGTACACCGAAGCATCACCTCACGACGTAGACCGTTGAGACACACTAAGCGTAATCCACGGGGAGTTACCGTAGTAACTGCTGTCAAGGCTGTTAGATGTTAACCCTAGCAGGAGTTTCCATTCAATCACGAGGATCACATTGTGAACCTCTCATAAATGTTCTCGACAGATTGCTAAGATCTGTGAAGGACTCGATAATGTACACTTGCGTCCTTATTTTTGAACGACAAGCGATGAATTGTCAAGTGTACCTAAGAGATCTTTTGATGAATCTCGTGGCTCTAGACTCAATAGTGCACTTTGGTTTTCCTGAGCGGAGACTAGGGAGAGGGTCTCCTTGCTTCAATACCAGCAATCTCTAAGAGAAAGTCGATAGTTTATGTAGGGTTCCCTGTGAGAATGAAACAAGCTTCTATTGAAAGAAACTTGAGTGGCTAAGAAGGTTTAGTGCATGCGTCACTGGGTCCATGACGACTTTGATCTTCAATACCGGGGTCATCAAGTGACAACCAGTAGCATATGAATTGAACCCGGTGTCTGCCCTAAGTTGAATAATCTGGAAGGCTATTTCTTTTCACCCTTTCTTTGCATTTCTTTTTAATTATTCAACTCCTTCTTTCTCCGATTCTAATTTTCTCCTTTTTATAATCATACCTAAGGACTTCTAATTCTAACTATTGGTGGTGTCCTTGGGTGGATCCCTCCGGCTCTGGTGGATCATAGGACGGTTATTCCTAACCTTGGTCACCTTATAACTCCATGACTAACCTATGTTGCCATAAAACCATTTTCATTGAAAATCTCTCACAGTGGTTATGAGTAAAAGCATTTAATACCACTGTTTGAGGGTTTTAAGATTTTGCATAATTACTCCCCCTCCACACGTGCTTAAGAGTTTTGATTGAAATCTGCACGTTGAGAGAAGAGCACGCACTTTTGAATTGATCAGCTCATGATAGACAATCCCCCGCGAGACATGGTTACGTTGCATAGTTAAGGAGTTACATTGTCATCTTTTAGGTGACAACTATCTCTAATAACTACCTTGAAGGTGTGGGACAACTCGAAAGGTTGTCAAACCCGTCAAAGTTCATGTCTACAAGAGTTTCGAATGGTACATTCTACTCGGACAAGTCCTTTGCGAGACACGTTACATCACTAGCGAACTAGCTTGAAATTATTACCCGTCCCGGACAAGTCTTTCGATTTACTAACATTTCAGAGTTCGTCAATTCGTTGGTTAAGTCTATTCACACGATGATTCTCTTGTAAGTTACAACATATTTCTTATCACATAATTTTTCTCCCCCTCAAAAATGGCATATAAATGTTATTTTTGATGAAATTTTGATATGGAATATGACCATTTTGAGTTTTGTGGGAAGATTTCCATGAAGAACGTTGTACAACAAAGATTTTGGTTGACAAATACTCCCCCTCAAAAAGTGATATTAACTTTTGAGGTTTTGAAAAATCATAAGGGAAAGTACTTGTTCTTTTGAGCAAAACTTTAAAAATTGAAAGTTTTGATAAGTTTTACTCAAAAGTAAGAAGCTTTCGCTCCTTTATAAGGATTGTGGCATGGCGTACCACGGGTCCTTTTACAGTACGGGTTGTACACTGTTATGTGTGCACAAGCATATAAAAAAAAAAAAAAAAAAAAAAAAAAAAAAAAAGATCTTGGTGCCAAGTTTTTTAAGGTAAGTCATCATGTCGTCCCATATCAGAGCTTCAACTTCTATGTCTTTCTAGTTGACCAAAGCCCAAAATATTTGTAGTTCCATGAGTTTGGGATGCTCATGACCACTATCACGTCTAGAAACGGATTTTGCAATCATAATGTAGAGGGTTATCCATGGCTGGGGAATGTTCTTGAGGTCCACAGATGAGTGCTTTGTGATTACCCCGGTAGCTTCATCATAGCCGATGTCGACCATGAAACGGAGTACGACCTCTTCAGTTGGAGTGGCATTGTATTGAGTAGGTTCGATGACAGGAATAAGAAGAATGGCCCTCAAATATGTGGTGTGTGAGGTGACTTGTTTGTTGTTAAGCGTACCGTCACAGCATTTTGACCTTGATCTTTTGCATTGTATGCCAGAATGGTGAATGTAGATCTTCGTACAAGTAGCAGAGTTAGTGAGCATGTTCTGATAGGGGTGAGTCTTCAGAATATCTACAACAATCTAACATGAAGACTCAGAGCAAGAGAAGGTATCAAAACAACTCGAGGTTGTTCTTTCCGATCTTCATAGGGTAACCATGAGGGAAGATATCTGCAATAGTGAGAAAATTTGGTGCATCCACATTTTGCATTTGAGCGTCCATGTCGTGATCCGAAAGATATTTAGCCAAAAGAACCAACATATAAAGAAGACATTACGCTAGTCAACAGTTGATTTTATTGTCTATTTATTGAATGTGATATGTCGATGATTGTGACAAGTCCAATGTCACTTGTTAGTCCAATAGTGCACAGACGTCGTGATAAATTTCGTGAGTAGATTAACTTTGAGTTTTAAAGTCCAAGTTTTCACTTATTTTTCATAACTTATTAAACATTTAAGCTTATTAGTGACATTTTGGTTTCGTGGCGTTATGATTTATTTATTTACAAGTTTGCACGCGTAACAATTCATAATTTTGGTTGTTCTTAGGCTTAGGTGTAAATATCTAAGTTTATGCATAAACAGTAAGGTTATACGAGTAAGCATAAGCTTATGCGTAGGTTCTTGACTTACGCGTAAGAAATGTTACGCGTAGGAAAAGAGGGCCTTAGGCGTAAAGCTTACGCGTAAGCGTATATGGACCTTACGCGTAAGGCTTACTCGTAAGAGTGAACCTTATGCGTAGAGGTTCTGTTTACGCATATCCTTCACAGGATACGCGTAGTCCCCATTGTAGAACCTTAAGCGTAAAGGTTATGCGTAAGATTTATCTTACTCATAACTTGCTACGCGTAAGGTGATCCTTATCCGTAGAATTTCTAGTAACATTGATTCTGAATTACACGCGTAATAACCTGAAATAAATTCACCATATCACCAATATTAACACATATATTCAATCCTTTTCAGTTTTAAACATGAATAATCAGTTAAGCAGTTATGCGTAGAGTATCATTTACGCGTAAACATTAAACCCTAGAGTTCAATTCCTACGAATAAGAATTCTAACCACAGGATTTGCACCAAAATGTTTCTGGGATATCTTAGAGGCCTAATGAGATGTTTTGTACAAGTTTTAACATCAAAGACGCTATGAATCAAAAATACCCAAAACGTATAAACTTAAACCCTAACTTTTAATTCTTTCATCGTTGATGTTTTTGGGTAAGTTTTGAGTGTGGATATAATCAATTCAACATATAGACAACATCTCTTAACCATCTAATTAACCTATAACACTCACACATGAAAATACCCAATTCACGCATAAAACCCTAACTTTCAAAATCATTCAATTTGAGTTTCTGGGTGAGTATTGATGATAGAAATGGTATCAATGTGATTAGATAAACGTTTTGACACTACCATTTTAACCAAAAACACTCAAACTTGATTATGTGTTCATACGCTTATGCGTAGAACACAAAATCACACCTAGATTAAAATCTAGCCGTTGGTTTTCAAAACGATTCAAAACCTATGCTTAGATAATTACAAAGAACGTTTTTTCACTTACAAATTGATGATCAAAAGTCCGGTTTTGAAGGTTGAATCTTAGGCGTAGGTTTTGGTTAGTTGGGTAATAAATGTGATTAGAAAATGTGTTTATGAAAGTTAGGTGGGAGTTTGTAAAAATTACTTGAACTTTTTGACAAATTCAGACTTCCACCTTAACATTTACATCCAACGCCCATAACTTCCATTTTGGTTACCAAACGAGAGATATTGGAAAGAAACTTGGACTCACTCCCCCTAATTTAAGAAATAATAAAATTTTATAAATTTGAGTCCGAGGAGTGTCAGAAACCATAAATGTGACCACCTTTATCAAAGATACAACGGGATGAGGTAACATGCAAGTACAAGGTTTTATTAAACG
>OU343225.1:100417658-100561297 GCA_910596185.1 Chrysanthemum makinoi
TTTATATGATTTCAAAACACATCAAACCATAATCATATGGGGCGAGATACAAGTTTGGTAGAGAGAAAGGGAAGAGAGTTGGGAACTATGTGAAACAAAAGAAAAATGGTATTGAAGCTCTAACCCTCTACCTTGGGAGGTAGAGGGTATTTATAAGCTATACAAGTCACGCCTCTTACGGCGTGGATCGCATACAAATGGTAAAGACCCGTCCGCCCTCCACCTAAGTGTTACTTAACTAAATACTAACTAATATTAAATGATTACGACTACGAGCTTTCTAACGATTACATATACTTGAGGTGACCGACACTTTAATGACTGGATTTTCTAAATCCTAACAATCTCCCCCAATGGGAGGTCACCTTAAATTACACAGAATACAAACAGATATTACATTAAGATTGTTCTTGGATTCTTGATTAATTTCATTGCTCAGAGTCCGTAGTATTTGATTCTTCATGTTTTGCATGTTTGGATAATTCAAGTGGAGGTCTTTAACCGATCCACGGATGATGAATTTTGAGCCGCCTTTGAGATCATCGCCTTCCATAAATCTCTCTACTTTTCTTTGTAGTGTTGACATTATGTGATGTTGTGACAAATGGACCGACATGCTCACATTATGGATCATGATTTCTTTTTATCGAGTAGCGAAGCTTTAGTTGATTCATGATATTTGCAAAATACAGAAAGCGTAAGCATGGAGTAAAATATCGTGTTGTAGATGCACTTATCATGATTTCAAAGTTGAATGTGTTGGTGAGCATGCGCAATGGATTGACCTCTCACCTCATCAGCTATAAAAGTCGGGTGTACCGCATACAACAAGCATAATAAAGCACACTAAAGTGTCTTTGATCACTTTCGTTGAATTGAGGTACACGGCCCACGCTCGCTGATCGCTACAAGTACCGCCTGTGATCGTATAATTCAAGAATCTCCTTGACAGGTTTCGCAAATGCTTAGCCGCTCTCAAACCGAACGTCTCAAAGAAGACAACACGAGTGAGTGAACCAAAGAATTTGAGATTCACCGATTGATGAAAAGAGATTTGAAAAACAATCGTAACGCTTCAATATAAAGTTTTTGCAATACAACGAAGGTTTTAAAGAAAATCAATTATCAATCATAAACACCTTTTATTTTAAAATATTAATACACAATCGTGCTGTGCAGAGAAAAGAATTTTAAGCACAACGACCGGTTTTACAAAGGTATCCGTCAATCCATAACCTGAACCAGGATAGATTCATAATTTTGAATCGCCTCATTGTTTCTTTTTAGTTGTCACATGGTTGATCTATTGGATAGATCTCACATGCCACCTACCAAGAGCTTGTTTGATGTTGGCTCCAGAAGGCTTTCCATCTTCATTGTGAGTATGTTGCATATCACTTCATGTTCCCGCAATACCACAAGGATAATGCTAGGACTCTAAATATATTCTCTTTCCACATTGTGTGAAACAGAGAGTCTTTATTAACAGTGTCCTAATGAGATTTATTGATGATCTCGTGGCTCTAGACTCAATAGTGCACATTTGGTTCCTATGTCGGAGACTAGGGAGAGGGTCTCCTTCTTCAATATCAACCATCTCTAAGAGAAAGTCGATAGATAATGTAGGTTCCCTGTGAGAATGAAACAAGTCCTTTTAAGAGGAACTTGAGGAGCTTGGGAAGTTGTAGTAAAGCGCATCGGGTCCATGACGCTTGTCTTCAATACCGTTACCTTGGTAACCACCAAGAGCATATGAATTGAACCCGGTTTTGCCCTAAGGTTGAATTAATGGAGGGCTTTTTTCCTTTTCACATTCAATCTTTTTCATTCTTCAACCCCTTCAAGGCTTACCGAGACTTCATAACTAGAACCTTGTTGGGTATATTCCAGTTCTAGCTCTTAAGTCCCAAGACTCTTCCCATTCTCATTTTTCTTTTTTCATCATACCTAAGGACTTCTACACTATCTAGTGGATTGTCCCTGGGTAGATCCCTCCGGCGGGATCGTGGGAACGAATACCTAACCTAACCATCCTTATATCACCATACATAAAGTAAATTTGGTCGGTCTTTTTGGTATTGTTCATCCGCCATTGGAACCAATTGAAAACCATTTGAAAATCAATCCATGTACTTGTGATATATTATCAAAGCATTTTGTACCTGAATTGTTTTCGATATTTTAGAAAAAGCTCCCCTCAACATGTGCATCATATGTTTGAAATCATTTTGGCACATGGAGGCAAGAGGAAGAATTCACTTCTTTGATCAATTATTTTCTAAAATATCACATCACTTTCCGATCAAAAATAGTGTTTCTCTACGTTAAAGTTATTTTCGAAAGAAGGATGTGGTTTCAAAATTTGCTCCCCTCAATATGTGCATCAGATTTGAAATTGTTTTGCACATATTAGGGAAAACCTCACTTAGAGATAAATCAATCACTTTCAATCCATTTTGGTTTGATATATAAATGCTCCCCCTTAACATGTGCATGGAAAATTTGAAATCGCTTTGCACATGTAGGGAGGAGAGCATTAATCACTTATAAAACCATTTATCGAATTATCGCTTAAATCCAATTTAAATCACACATTCTCCCCCGATCACAATTTTCAAATCCTTTGAGATTTGTGATCTCTATTGATTTAAATTAAATTTTGAGAACTTTTGAGGAGAATAGTGACTTGCTTTTGAAAACATTTTAACTGATAAGGATCGGATTTTGAGACTTTAAACTCCATTGATCAATCATGCATAAATATCTTTTGAAAACATAACATTAGCCAATGTCTTGAATCAATTGTATAAAACATTGTTCTTGTTGATTTTTCAAAAGTAGACCTTGCTCTTTTACGTGTCAATTGTTTGAAAATAACCTTTTGATTGAATTGAAATTATTCTCCCTCAATCAATGACATAAGTTGTTGATTGAGAGATAGAGATTTTGACAGATGATAAGCCCAGATGATTTTCAAAAATAGAGTCCGAGGTATTTTCAAAGCAATTTTGTTTTCATTAGATGACAAATATTTTTCAAAAGAATCATTAGAAGGAAAAATATTTGGAAAGGAAACATTTGTCTTTTGGTGACAAACATTTGTTTTAAGAATCAGAGCATGAGATTTGAAAAATTTGATTAAGCATGGCTCGTTTTTCCTTTTAAACGGGTTACGCTCAAATGACAATAAACCACAATTTTTCTCCGCCTTTTTTTTAAACAATTTATGTACATTCGAAGAACATCTAAAGACCCGTGACATTCTTTGAATGTCAACACAAAACCGTAGATGTTATCGAATAAAAAAACATAAAAAAGACAATATTTTTGGATTTTTTTTGAGTTTTTCAATATTTTTTTTTTATGGATTTTAGAAATTTTATATTTTTCTATTTTCTTTTGAGGGTTTTATAATTTTGTATTTTGCTTTTTGAAAAAAATATATACAAGAGATAGATGAAGAAAAACATTTACTCCTCATCTTCCTCTTGAAGACGTTTGAGTGTTTCCGGTTGTAGACTCTTTAGACCAAGTCGTGGAAGGATAAACTCAAAACGTTCTCTAGGAAGAGCTTTGATGAAGATGTCCGCTAACGGTATTCAGCCCTCACAAAATAGAGTTCTCACCACACCTTTTCCACTTGTTCCCTAATGAAATGATGTCGAATGTCGATGTGCTTTGCTCTTGAATGTTGAACGTTGTTGCCTGAGAGAGCAATGGCACTTTTGTTATCACAATACAGAGGGATTTTGTTGAATTCAAAGCCATAGTTCGATAATTGGGATCTCATCCATAGGATTTGAGCACAACAAGATGACATGGCTATGTATTCAACTCTTGTAGAGGATATAGAAGTACTCATTTGTTTCTTTGAAGACCAGCTCACAAGCTTATCACCCCAAAACTTAGCACCTCCGCACATACTTCGACGTGTATCTTGACATCTCGCATGGTCGACATCTGCATAGGTCGTTAGTGACATACCGTGTCCTTCGGATACCAAAGTCCCATGTTGATGGTTCCTTGAGATACCGAAAGACCCGTTTAACCGCTTCAAGGTGCTTTTTGGTAGGCTTAGCCTATCTAGCACACATGCATACAAAGGAACGTAATATCATGTCTTATCTGGTGTGAGGTACATCGTGGATCCAATCATACTTCGATATTTCGTTTGATCTACCAAGATCCTTGAGTTGTCCTCATCCAGCTTTAGTACTCACCACCATGGGAGTGTCAACGGTGTCACAAGTGTCAAATCCAAATTTCTTTAAAATTTCATTTGCATATTTAGATTGATAAATAAAAATGCCTCCTGACTTTGTGAAATTTGTAATCCCAAGAAAAATGACATTTGTCCCATCATTGACATTTGAAATTTGGAGCCCATCTCCTTAGAAAAACGGTCACATTCATTGGGGTCAATCGAGGCAAAAATAATATCATCAACATAGATTTGAACGTGAATTAAATGTTTGCTTGACTTTCTGGTGAACAATGTCGGATCAATCGCTCCTTTGTTGAATCCAGAGATAGAAGAAACTTTGATAGCGTATCATACCATGCCCTTGGAGCTTGCTTCAAACCGTAAAGAGCCTTCTTCAAGTGATAGACATGAGTAGGATGCTATGGATTCACAAAACCTTCGGGTTGGCCGTGACGATAACTTCTTTAAGATCTCCGTTAAGAAAAGCGTCTTTACATCCATCGATAGACTACCATGTTCTTACTTGCAGATTAGCCAAGAAGATTCGATTGCCTTAATACGCAAGTAACCGAGCAAATGATTCTTCAAAGTCAATACCCTCTCTTGACGGTATCCTTTTGCAACCAATCGAGCCTTGTTCTTTAATACATCACCATGCTCATCAAGTTTAACTTTGAAGATCCACTTTAGAGCAATGATCATAGCACGTCGGAGCGGTACTAATTCCCATACATCTAGTCGATCGAACTCATGAATTTCTTCTTGCATGGCATTGAACCCGCTATCTTCATTCATGGCAGCTTTTAACGTCTTTTGGTTCGACCTTGGATAGTACGGAGTTGAAGAAGCACCATAAGGCATCGGTTGCAAGTTGTTTACGAGTGGATACCGACGAGGGATTTCCAATGATGTTGTCCAATGGATGATCATGTGTCCATTTTCTAAGGTGGTCTTGTGGTTGTTGTTGAAACTGAACCGGTAGCAGAGTCGTTTTCTCGATGAAGATGGTTCGATGATGGTTCAGGAGCAAATATGTTCTCAAAGGGAGCATCTTCGGGAGTAGCAAAGGGTTATCTCCATCATAGGTGCCAGAAACAATTCCATGATGTACACTTGATGATTGAGGAATTAAAGATGATACAGAGTGATCATGTAGCTTCTTGACTCAATGACATAGAAACCGAAGGGTTATCTTACGTTGACAGGATAGAGCGTACCGTTGATGGATTTGACAGATCATTAGCAATTGGATCATAGTGTTCATCAAACATTGGATCAAACAATTTCTTCAAATCATCTTTTGAAGGTGGTACATATGGAGTTGCTGGTGAGGGATTTTGTACAAGAGTAGAACTGATGGGACTATTTGATGAAGGTTGTGATGCGGTCCGAATGGATTGTCTCCGGAGCCATTTGACCGGTCGTGTCATCGAACGTAACGTGAATTGTTTCCATGATATTTCGGGTTCTTTTGTTGTAGATTCGGTATCCTTTTTTGTTTGGTGCATATCCTACTAAAACTCCAATGTCCGCTTAGCTTTAGTTTACCTAAATCTTGACCCTCATTAGTTGGATAACACAATGCACCAAACACACCTAAGGAATGATAGATCAGGTTTTCGATTGTGGACAAGTTCATATGGAATTTTTCCATGAGATGTGTGAATTAGGGATCGATTTTGAGTGTAGCATGCAAAGGGCAATGGCTTCGCCCAGAGAAACATTGGAACCTTTGAGTAAATAAGCATTGTTCTTGCGGCTTCCACAAGAGTTCGATTTCTTCTTTCAACTACACCGTTCTGTTGAGGAGTTCGTGGAACACTTCTTTGATGACTGATTCCAACACTTTCATAAAACTCACTAAGTTCTTTATTAATAAACTCAGTTCCATTGTTCTGCTCGATGATTCTGACAGCTTTTTAAGTCGAACTCAAGTACTGCTTGATAAGTTTAATGATGATATTTGGAGTTTCATCCTTTGTCCTTAAGAACTTAACCCAAGTAAATCGAGAGTAATCATCAACCACAACTAACACATATTTCTTCCCGTTAATAGTCTGCACTCTCATGGGTCCACATAAATCCATGTGAATGGTATGAAGAACTTCCATAACCGAGTTTGTAGGTTTGGGTTTGTGGGCATACTTCTTGCTTTTCCCAATTGGCATGCTGAACAAAGATGATCCTTTTCATACTTTAGTCTAGGTAAGCCTATTACTAAGTTCTTTCTGGAAAGATCATTTATGGTGCCGAAGTTCAAGTGATTGAGACGACGATGCCATAACCATGACTTTTTTTTCGAAGCCTTTGACAGCAAGCAAATTGGAGAAGACTTCATCATATCTTCGATAGAGATGGTGTATAGGTTTTAACCACGTGTTCCTCTTAAAAGTTATGCACCATCAAGTTCTCTAACGAAACAAGTATGTTTTCTGAAGGCCACTTCTAGATCGAATCACGTAATTGACCAACGAAAAATAAGTTATGACCAAGACCTTCAACGTAATATACCCCGAGATTACACTATCACCAACAACATATCTCCATAACCCATAATTGCACCAAATGATCGCTTCCGAATCTAATTCCAACCCATGAATTTACTCAACGGTTCATGAGTCGTGGACCGTCTCCAGTCATATGCTTGGAACAGCCTAAGTCCAAGTACCACAGAACGATTTGAACGATCTGCAGTTGAACATAGACAAGAATGGATAATCGATAATTGGGATCCCCATGCAAGAATGGGTTCCATTTGGTTAGTAACAATGATTGGAACACCCACATCGGAAGAAGAAACAATGGAATCATCGGGATTGATGCGCTAGGGTATGCATTAGACCTATTCAAAGTATGTTCACTTCTTAAAGGAATAGTTCTACCAATAGGCATCCATTTCCTAATGGGCATTGATCTAGATAATTTAGGGCACAATCATTAAGACAATTTGTGTCCAGAGGTATCCATTGATAACCTACATTACTAAATTTTCTTCCCTGGGTTTCCAATATTTTCTAATCTTCTTCGCCTTTGCTTTTAGCCTTCTTAGCTCGATTTTTGGCATTAACAATTTTAACGGGTATTTAACAAGATTTATCAAATCATTCACACCACATACATGATTAGTAACAGAAACCAAGCAATCATCATTACATGTTTTGCTAAAAGTAGTAGAATTCAATTAATTACAAGCTCTTTATAGCTAATACTAGAATCAACACGATTCGTTTTATTCAACTCAAACTTAATGTTCCTAGGGTGGTCTTCTATTTTCTTCCATTGCACATTTTAGCTTCAGGTCCTATCTTGCTTTGTATTGCCCGGAGGCTTTGACCCGCTTGCTTTTATGTCACCTGATTACTCTAGAGAGAATTATGGGAACATTAGTTGGTTGGGCTACCTTTGCATTCCTGAACTAGAAGTGCAGGGATCTGAACTACTTGAAGGCACTTTAGAGTTCACTTTCTTAACACTTGGCATAGAATGGGTTGCATACTTAGCACTAGGCATAGAACAAGGCATCACAACTTTATCTTTCTCACATAAGGATTTAGGACATGTTGCTCTTAAACATTCTAACATCTCCTAAGATCGTTTGGCCTGAATGCAAGCAAACCTAATTTCACTATCAAGTGGCTTATTTATGAAATCCTCTTCTACAATCTCACGGAGACATTCTAGACTATCCTTAAGGTGAGCGAAATAGTTATGAAACACAAGTTCGCTATTTCTAAGATGAGGAGGAATGTATTTAACAGTCACAATATATTTAGAGTCTGCAGATGACTTTGATGCGACATTCTCATTAAATACAAGTGTCATTTTCCCTTTTACCTGACTCCTCAGATTCTCAATTTCCTTTTGTAAAGACGTTATTTTTTCGTTGTTCTTGTCACGAGTGACTTTCATTGAATCATATAACTCTTTAAAGTGTCGTTTAACTTTTTCATTTTCTTCTAGAAAACTCTCATTTTTCTTTTGTAAAACATTAACCAAGTTTTGAAGATGAAAAGTTTGAGAACACTGAGAATCTAAAGGAGGAGGCATTTGGGAGTCAGTCACATTGTTCTTTTCACCCTTTAATTGTGAAATTTGGGCTTTCAACTTTCCGATCGTGTTACAATGAGCTTGAATCTCGTCACACGCTTGTTTATTTCAAAAAGTGCATCAAACTCTGGAACATTTGAGGATGTCTTTATGTTTGAGGTTTTGACATTTTCTTTGAGATGTTGATATTTTAGTTGCAAATCAAAATGTTCAACTTCTAGCTTAGAAAGATGTTTTACCAAATTATCGTGATCATCCTGATCAATTTTCTCATTTAGTTTTAAGTTTTTGTTTTCAAGCTCAATGACACGATCATGGGAAACTTTCAAAGCAAAAGATAATTCATGAAATTGAGAAGCAGTAATAGAATGCTTAGTAATGATAAAACACATCTTGAGCCACACAACTCAATACTAAGTTCTCATTTAAGATATGCAGATTCTTCCTTTCAATTTCATTATATTTGAGTTCCCGCTCATAATCATTGACCTCAACTATCATTGCATCAAATTCCTTTTCCATTTTTTAATATCTGAGTCTATCCCTTTTGAAGACTCTCAAATTGACCTTTTAATTGTTTAAAGAAAGGCATGACCTCAGTTAAATAGCATTCTTTAGTTTGCTCAAAACCCCTCTTCCCCTTCAGTTATCCCAAGGGTGTGATCCTTTTCTTACATGTCTTCTCAAAATCAACAAATAGTTGATAAACAACATATTTGCTGATTAAGGTCTTGCTCTTAGTGGGAAACTAGGAATAGATCTAGGAACTAAATGCATTGGTGTATTCGGAGGATACACAGTTGTTGGGGGCATTTTCCTAAGGGGAGTGTTTGTTTTAACAAGTGCATTAGCTTTTTGCATATCTATGTCCTTTTTTCAAAAAACTTGTTCTCGGGTTAATAGAGTTTGAGGCTTAAACCTGTTCAGGGAAATCCAATTTTCTTTTGTGTAATCATGGGGTTTGAACGTTATGTTTTGCTTTTACACTCGTGATTTTTAGCTTCATATTCATTTTCTCCCTAGTGACTTCATCTAATTGCCTATCTTCTTCCTCGCACGCTCGCAACTAGGTTTCGCCTAGGCTTAAGGATTTCATTACCATCATATATTACCTTCTGAGCTTCTCTAGGCACTTTACCATATTCGTGATTAGGTTCCTTTACTAGGGAATGCTATGCTTATCGCTTAAAACTCTATGCTTAGTGATCATGTGAGCAAATTCTAATGGTATTCCCTTGTACGTATAACTTATTTTCAAGCTTGTTTTTCAAAGTTTTTAGATTGGAAAAGTCATTCAAAAGTTTTGATTCCTTAGCACTAAATTCTTGTTTAAGCCCTTTAACATTATCTTGGAGTTCTTGTTTTTGCTTACAGCTTTTAGAAAGCTTTTCTTGTAAGGAGTTTAACTCTTGTTTTAACACTTCTTCTCTAAAATTACTTTTTCTAATAATTGTAAGCATTTGGTCATCCATTTCCTCGCCACGGTAGTTAACTCAAACTTAGCACGTTGTTCATAAATAGCAACTTGTTCTATATAGGCATTCAGTTCGAGATAATGAATCATCGGGGCACATGGAGTGAATTCATCAAAAACATAGTCATCATTGACTGCAGAAGATGCATCACTTGGTACAATCTCACTTTCACTTTGTATCTCATATTGATAATATGGGACAATATTACTATTACCCACATTATCCATATCTGATTCATTGGTTACATGTGATTGTACTTTGTCATGCATCTCTTACTCATCAACTTCATCGTATAGTTTTAATACCTCGGAGATGATTGATTCTTTGGAAGGACCAGCCTGCTGTGGTGATGAAACCTTTGGAGAGACCATTGGTGAAATGCAAGCCATGAAGATTGTCCGGCAAGAGGTTCATCATCGACATCGAGTCAAATGCATCACAGCAAGAACTTGAAAGGCATTTTGATGATTGTGACCTATTTCCCTAATTGGCTGCTCATCCACATCAGGATCATAGGTTTTGGCATTTCCATCAGCAAGAAACAACAACTCTTCTTCATCCAAAACCGCTCCATCTGTCCCGAAGCTTGCACCAGCAGATTGTCCCCGAGTACTCGCATTTTGAGGGATGCGTTGGAGATGTGCGCCTTGCAATGTGTCCATCACCACCACGCTTGTAGCACTTGATTGGCTTTCCTTGTCCGATTGGCATTCCTTCCATGATTCTCGATTACCCACATACCTCCACTCGCCCAAAGATACCATAACCTGCTCCAATCATCCCTTGTTCATACCGTATTCCTTGCACATTCTACACCACTACCTTACCATCTCCTCGACAAGAGCTTGATTGTGTGGATTGGATGCTGTTCTGAGGTTATTGTTGGTGTGTGGAGTGGAATTCAGATTTTGACTAACCATGAGAGACAATTGATTGATGAAGTTTTCCATGAGTGTGTTTGTGTCACACCCCCAAATTACCTGTTTTGCAGCGGAATGGAATTCCTGGGGATTGACTGTCATAGCATCACAATCACAGTTATATTGAACGACCTAAAGTGTCGTTTTAGAAACACATCGTTTGATATTAATTTAAAACATTCAGAGTTACAAGATAGGTCCCAAAAGTTGATAAAGTTTCATGGAAATAAGTTTATTACAAGTCCAAACGATGTTTTGAAAATGCCATAATATACATGAGACGCCGCACGCCGGCGACTCTATGAGGTTCCTTATTCGCGCTCATGATGCGTAATGTCTTAATTACCGTAAAATACATTGCTAAAACGGTCAACAATAATGTTGGTGAGAAATCATAGGTTTATGAAAAAAATGTTTTATACGACCACACAAGTATAGACCATGTATGAAAATCATGCCACACAAAAATGTTACAATTGCTATAAGTCCATGACACCGAAACTAGACTGATCATGATGTTCGCCCCAACAAACAACTCAAATAATGATATTAAATGAAATGCATCCGTTTAACCATTTGGAATCCACCAACCCGGATGGAGGAGTCACCTCGATAGATCTATCCACTCACCCTCGCTTCTATGAAATTAACGGTTCATGTTATATAATGGGGACATTCAATTGGCATGAGGTAACTTAAGCAATGTAATGAATTTGATATACTTGGTATCGTAATAAAAATGATGTGCAATGTATTCTCCCTCGTAGGTTTGAAAAATAAGTATAAACGTGATACAACGGGCTATGAAAACTCACTTGATGAATTATTGCGATGACAAAAGTGTGTACACCGAAATGTAGCGTGAATCTCCAAACTTGACCTATTATGAATGATATGATACGTAATAAGTTATGATGTAATGTTATGCATGCAATTCGGATGATATCTATACCACTTATGAATTTTTGAAAATAATACTTTTCGTCGAAAAATAATCTTTTAACGTCTTGACCATTTCTAAATTACTCTGCATGTATTTACGTTGAAATGATATCCGACGATAATCATTTAGTGATTTATTATGAAATTATAACTTTTCGTCGTAAAATAATGTTGTTGAAATTTTCATGAAAGTGACTAAACGGTCTCGAAAAACTAGTCGTAAAATAGTGCACATCGAGTGTTAGGAAACGAACTCAACGGTTTTGGGAAGCTTGTATCATTATCTCAAAGTTTTAGCATTTAAGTTTTCATCCTAAAGGTCTCGACACGAGAAAAATATAGGTAAAGTATGGTACTTTTGTCCAAAATATCGTTTAAGGGTGGTTTTCGCCAAGTTTAAGGACCGTAATTTATTCATTACAACTCCGCTTGACAAACGGTCGGACATTTTGGAAAATATGCTTGGCTAACTTACTTTTACTAGAAGACATCACTTTATACAAAGTTCAACATCAATGTTAAAAACGACCTTCAACATGGTCTCTTGTTGCCGTAAGGTTTGTCTAATAGAAATATATTAGTTTAGCTTATTTAATAAAGTTACGACAACTTTGTGTAAACGTGTATAATTTAATCGTATAAAGTCCGTTTTCTACGTTTTATATGTCCTTAGCTTCGTATCAAAGTATACTAATATATTTTTGATAAGTCGACACATTTCATAACGCTTAAGCCTCATTTTTGACTCGTAAAATGTGATATTAACATGCTGAAATTTCTGAGAATTAATAGTTTTCGCCGTCAAACTTCAAAATAGCATAACTTTTTCGTTATAGCTCCGTTTTAACCGCCTTGCCGCCACGCTGTTTTAAAGTATATTTTCTGAATATCTAGCCCAAAATATTTTGCTCACTGTCAAAATTTCCAGAATTTGAAAATATGGACAGACCCTTATGTAAACTTGTCGAAATGAGTTTTTCTCGCGCCAAACCTATTCTAACCAATTCAAAACAACTCCGAAGCTATTCTAATCCTACCATACACCTTCTTAGGGTGTCATGGGTTCCTAGACATCACCAAGAGTGATATATTACAAGGAGTAATTATAGGATGACATAAATATATATAACTCTTAAAAACATGTAAAAGTGGTATAAACATCCATGAGACTTGCATGTTTTGCTCAAATATGATGAAATGAATGTAAAATAAATATGAAATATGATCATGAATATGGATGCTTACTAGTTAACTTGATGAGGTTATAAGAACAAAGGATTTTTCCTAATCACCCAAGGTTTTTATTGCACAACCTTAATCAAGAGTGATACTAGAGTGAATAAAACTTGTCTTGTAAAATTTTTGATGATCTCTTCTATGTCCTTGTGGTTGGCCGGTTGCAAGAGGAGAGGAAGAAGAGAGAGTTTGATCTTTTACTTTGTGAAATAATGAAGTGTATGTGTTTAGTGTTTGAGTATAATACATTAAACTTGAGTAGATATTTAACAAACCAAATGACTCACCCCCCTTGTGTTTCCGACAAGGGGTATTATCATCTAATACATGTTTTTTTTATGTATAAGTATAATTATATGTAAGTTAATTGAAGACATGTGGTAACTTGTATACACATTTGAGTATTTAGGGTAGCGTTAGAAAAAAATAAATTTTAACGGGTCAAGATAAAATATATTGAGGTCATAAAAATTATAAAAATACATTTCTTGAAAAAATTGAGTGAAATAATAATTATCGTGTAGTATTTAAGAAAACCGTCGTAATTATATAAATATAACAATTTAGATACAAAATAAATTTAAAACACTGGGTAAACTCATAATATTATTTTTATAAACTTAATATGAGTATAAAATATATTGTGATAAATTTTTGGAAGTAACGGATCAATTGTTCAAAATAATTATTTACGCGATAGCGTTTATTTAATATGAAATTATACGGTTAATGTAAAATGCAAAACCATGCATGAACTAATATGATGATAATGATGCTAATGATATGTAGACTAAAGCTAGTCTATATGGAATGTCCTTTATGATTATTCATGAATTCACAGCTAAACCATTAAGGTTACGCGAATTTGATACTCGTAAACCTAGTTTACGATAAATGATAAATGGTAAAGCATGAGTAATGTTTTGAAATATGACCGAAAATACGAAGTTGTCACATTCGCCCATCCAAAAGGAATTCACCCCCAATTCAGTCCTTGTTGGTCCTATGGTGTTGTCGGTGAAAAGATGAGGATATTTGAGGCTATCCGTCTTCCCGTTCCCAAGTAAAACTGTGACCTCTTCGAGAATTCCAAATGAACCTTCACGATAGAATACTAACTTTGTTTCAACCTGCTGACCTCGCGGTCTATGATTTCTATAGGTTCCTCCACGAAATTGAGTTTATCGTCGAGTTGAATTTCTTCCAATGGAATAACGAGTGATTCGTCTGAAAGAAATTTCTTCGTGTTTGAAACGTGAAACGGTTGTGTACGTGACTGTTCGACGTGAAGATCAAGTCGATAAGCTACAGGCCGACTCGCTCAAAATTTTGAATGGCCCAATGTACCTCGGTTCAACTTCCGCGCGTTTTCCAAATCGTACCACGCTTTCCAGGCGATACTTTCAACATCACTTTGTCGCTAACTTGAAATTCTAATGGTTTGCGCCTCAACATCCTGCAAATTTTTCTCGTTTCGCGGTTTCCGCGCCTTCAAGTCTATCTCGGACTTGGACTATCTTTTTTGTTGTTTCTCGTACCATTTCTTGGACCAGTGAGTTGTGCGTCTCCAACCTCGCCCAACAAAGGTGATCGCACTTTCGACCATAGAGTGCTTCAAATGGTGCCGCTTTTATATTGGTGTGATAACTATTGTTGTACGAGAATTCGATCAATGGCAAATGATTTGCCCAACCATTTCCAAAATCGATCACACATGCCCTCAAAGATATCTTCTAATGTTTGAATTGTCCTTTCACGTTGACCATCGGTTTGTGGATGATATGTTGTGCTCATCTCTAATTTGGTTCCAAATGAATCTTGTAATGATTTCCCGAAGTTTGAAGTGAATCGACTATCTCTGTCGGAAATGATGGAAATTGGTGCACCGTGCCTTGAGACTATTTCCTTGACATAAAGTCTAGTAAGTTGTTCCATGGAATAAGTCTCTCTAATTGGTATGAAATGGCTGATTTGGTAAGACGATCAACGATTACCCATATAGCGTCGTAACCTCCCGATGTCTTAGGAAGTTTCGTGACGAAGTCCATCGTAATGCGCTCCCATTTCCATTGGGGAATTTCTGGTTGTTGGAGTAACCCTGAAGGTTTCTGATATTCGACTTTTACCTTAGAGAAAGTAAGGCATCCGCTAACGCGACGTGGCAATTCCGCTTTCATGTTCGCCACCAATAAAGTTTCTTGAGATCCTCATACATCTTATCGTAACCTGGGGTGAATAGAATACTTTGACTTATGCAACTCGTGCATAATCAATTCTCATATCCCGCCATAAAATGGTACCCACATTCTATCCTTGAAGCATAATACTCCATCTGCTCTCTTTACAAAGCCATTTGTATTTTGGGGCATACCATAAAGCTTTTCACTTGGTCGGTTTTCCTCCTTAAGTGCCTCGATTTGTGCCTCGAGTATTTTTTATGGTAAAGGTGAACTGATCGTCATTCCTAATGATCGAACTCTTAAAGGTTTGGGTCTTTCTTTCCGGCTAAGAGCATCAGCCACAACATTGGCTTTTCCCGGATGATACTTGATTTCACAATCATAATCGCTGAGTAATTCCAACCAACGACGTTGTCTCATGTTAACTTCCTTCTTATCAAGAACATATTGTAAACTCTTGTGGTCCGTAAACACTGTGCACTTTGTACCGTAAAGGTAATGTCTCCAAATCTTGTGTGCAAAACTACGCCCCAACTCAAGATCATGAGTGGTGTAATTCTTCTCATGGACCTTAAGTTGTCGACAAGCATACGCTATCACCTTCTCGTTTTGCATTAATACGACTCCAAGCCTTTATGTGAAGCATCGCAGGATACAACGAAGTTCTCAATTCCTTCGGGTAGTGCCAAAATTGGCGCACTGCAAAGCTTTTGCTTCAACAACTGAAAAGCTGCTTCTTGTTTCTTTCCCCATTCGTACTTCTTGTTTTTCTGTGTCAACTTGGTCAAAGATTTAGCTATCTTTGAAAAACCTTCGATGAATCTTCGGTAATACCCGGCGAGTCCTAGAAATTGTCGGATTTTCGTAGGATTTGTTGGAGTAGCCCAATCTTTTACGGCTTCAATCTTTGCAGGATCAACTTGTAGTCTTTGACTATCAATGACATGACCAAGAAATTGTACTTTACGGTTCCAAAATCACACTTCGAAAATTTGGCATACAACTTCTCATTCTTGAGTAGTCCTAAAATCGTTTTTAAATGCCCTTCGTGCTCTTCTTTGCTCTTTGAGTAAATCAATATGTCGTCGATGAAGAATGATTTGCCTAATCATTTCTAGAAAGTCATACATGCTTGAGCATATCATCTAATGTGGGAATTGTTCTCTCGCTCTAATCATTGAGCTGAGGATAATAAGCGGTAATCATGTCCTAGTGAATTCCAAAGGAATCTTAAAATGATTGTCAGAAGTCTAAGGTGAATCGAATAGCTTGTAATAGGTACAACTGGAATTGATACCACGTGTCTCATGCCAAATTTCGAAATGTTAAATCGTCGAAAAAGGACCTTATAGAAAGGAATAGATTATGGGTAAACGTTGTGATTCCTCGTTTCTAGTTCTAGCGAATGTCATTACTTGAGTCTTACTTGCCTAAGGTGCTTAGTCTCCATGACTAAAATGTTTATTGTTTGATTATCGGAGTGTTTCCATGCTCTATGTTGTAAAGTCACAAAACCTTAAATGTTTAAGTGATGTGGTGTAGTGGTTGATTTTCAAGACTTGTTTCAATATTGAGTGCTTCTAAAATATTTCATCACTTATATTTCTATCATGCTAGCAAGAAAATAGATATCAGCTCATACCATGTCGAAGAATGTTTGTTCTAATTTCACTTGTAGATGGAGAGTCATTTATTGTCCGATATGTTCAAACCTGTTGCATCTCTTGATATAGAAGTGAGGTTACTTGGAATTTCTAGAGAACACAATGCCTTAGGGAAGTTTATATTGATAACCTTAATTTAACCAAATTTTCCTTTAAGGAAAACTCATTGTAGGGAAGTTCACATATTGTTGAGGTCATGTTTAGTGAAATGTTCTGTAGTCTCAGTTAGAAGACTTGGTTGCTCCCTATAGTGTTGCTTAGTGTGTATACGCTTCGTACTAAATCTTGTAACTCAGTCTAGCTAGTACTTTTGAAATGATATAATTTGGCTTTTAATCCAAAAATAGTGGTTCGGAATGTCTCGTGATATCTTGAGATTTAATCCAAAAATAGTGGTTCCGAAATCCTTTCATTGTTTTCTTGTATCGAGGAATCCTCCTCACAGATGGTATAGAAAGCCTTTCCTAAAAAGGTGACTCATCAAATTCTAACTTATCGGTTGAGTGAGGGATGAATGGCGTGGGCTTCTATAGAGTGTAAAAAAAATGTTTATGAACAATTTATCTGATTACAAAGCCTTGCTTTTGAGTGAAGATTGTTTTAAGAGATTTGAAATGATGCTTGTTACTTTCATGACATAATTCTTCCTGAATTATACATAGGTGATCAGGCCATGTATAATCGAGGACAAATGATGTGATGCTTGGTTTTGTTGAAATGGTATTATGTTCCTCCGAAGTTTTAGATGGTATTCAACGTTTTGTTTTGTAAGATAATGGCTCAATGATTTTTCAGAGTAACATGAAAATCGTTTCGCATGATGGTATTAAATAGTTGATAAAATGACCGAAAGCCAATTGATAGGGTGGTAACGAAACAACTTGTTTTAAAACTTTATGAAACCATGTTTCTAAGATGGTGTAAAATAGCTTGAGATAAAATTAAGTGAAATAATTTCATGAAATGGTAGCAAAATAACTTGAAATAAAATTTGTTGAATGGTTTGTAGGATACATGGGAGAACCTCATAAAATGGTAATAGTCTCTTAATTGGTCAAGAATAAAGTTGGCCTAACCCCTAGTAAGATAGTGATGTATTGTCGCGAAATGATTGAAAATTGGGCAATTGGAATAGGAATGAAATGAACAAAGGTTGTGATTATCGTGGAGTTAATAAGGGATAAAGATTACATAAGATTGAAAGGTACCTATTATCTGTTCCTATTGATGGTCAAATCGTGTTTCAAGTGTAGGAGCAGTAGGCTGTCTAATAACAACAGCTTCAAAACTCTCACAGTCCTTAAATCTATAAGATAGTGTAGTTTCTGTAGTCTTAGTGGTAGATGGTAGTGGTGTGTCAAATCATGCCCGCTTCCCAAGTGGCAAGTCATATGTATGAGTAGTGTATATGAGATATGATGGTACGAATGATGCTCTGAATGATAATGATGACGATAATGATGGAAATCCTAGTGGTAAGTTAGGAGATGATAATGATGATGACAATGATGATAGTGGAAATCCTTGTGGTGAGTTAAGAAAATAAGTTCATTAGGACTAAGCCTATAAGTTCTACCAAATGGTATAATCTGTCCCAACAGAATGATAAAAACTGTCCTGATCCTATGGTGGATCAATAGTGATCGTGATGGTGTATGTGCAACTTTGCCCTCCTCAAAGGTTCAGTCTCGTCATCTGATGTTATCGGTGTTAAGTCAACTGATGTAAAAATTGTGATAGGGAATGACAGGGCATTCTCCATGTCAAAGTGATGTGAGTATGATGGGATGGGTATTTGAAGGCATCTATGTGACAATCGATTTTGAAATGAAAGTAAATAACTCGTAACATGTGCGTATGAAACCGCATGTATAGTGACTATGCACTTATGATGAAATGATGAGATGCTATGATGATGTAGTTATAGTCTAGGGTCAAAGATGTAACCTAGTTCTCTATAATGAAGCTCATGCCAATCACACCCCCAAATTACCTGTTTTGCAGCGGAATGGAATTCCTGGGGATTGACTGTCATAGCATCACAATCACAGTTATATTGAACGACCTAAAGTGTCGTTTTAGAAACACAACGTTTGATATTAATTTAAAACATTCAGAGTTACAAGATATGTCCCAAAAGTTGATAAAGTTTGCGGAAATAAGTTTATTACAAGTACAAACGATGTTTTGAAAATGCCATAATATACAATGAGACGCGTCGACGCCGCGACTCTATGAGGGTTCCTTATTCGTGCCATGATGCGAATGTCTTAATTACCTGAAAATACATTGCTAAAACGGTCAACAATAATGTTGGTGAGAAATCATAGGTTTATGAAAAAAAATGTTTTATACGACCACACAAGTATAGACCATGTATGACAATCATGCCACACAAAAATGTTACAATTGCTATAAGTCCATGACACCGAAACTAGACTGATCATGATGTTCGCCCCAACAGAGTGTTTGCCAAACAACTCCAATAATGATATTAAATGAAATACATCCGTTTAACCAGTTGGAATCCACCAACCCGGATGGAGGAGTCACCCTCGATAGATCTATCCACTCACCCTCGCTTCTATGAAATTAACGGTTCATGTTATATAATGGGGACATTCAATTGGCATGAGGTAACTTAAGCAATGTAATGAATTTGATATACTTGGTATCGTAATAAAAATGATGTGCAATGTATTCTCCCCCGTAGGTTTGAAAATAAGTATAAACGTATACAACGGGGCTATGAAAACTCACTTGATGAATTATTGCGATGACAAAAGTGTGTACACCGAAATGTAGCGTGAATCTCGAAACTTGACCTATTATGAATGATATGATACGTAATAAGTTATGATGTAATGTTATGCATGCAATTCGGATGATATCTATACCACTTATGAATTTTTGAAAATAATACTTTTCGTCGAAAAATAATATTTTAACGTCTTGACCATTTCTAAATTACTCCGCACGTATTTACGTTGAAATGATATCCGACGATAATCATTTAGTGATTTATTATGAAATTATAACTTTTCGTCGTAAAATAATGTTGTTGAAATTTTCATGAAAGTGACTAAACGGTCTCGAAAAACTAGTCGTAAAATAGTGCACATCGAGTGTTAGGAAACGAACTCAACGGTTTTGGGAAGCTTGTATTATTATCTCAAAGTTTTAGCATTTAAGTTTCCATCCTAAAGGTCTCGATCACGGAGAAAAATATAGGTAAAGTATGGTACTTTTGTCCAAAATATCGTTTAAGGGTGGTTTTCGGCCAAGTTTGAGTGACCGTAATTTATTCATTACAACTCCGCTTGACAAGCGGTCGGACATTTTGGAAAATATGCTTGGCGAACTTACTTTTACTAGAAGACATCACTTTATAAAAAGTTCAACATCAATGTTAAAAACGACCTTCAACATGGTCTCTTGTTGCCGTAAGGTTTGTCTAATAGAAATATATTAGTTTAGCTTATTTAATAAAGTTACGGCAACTTTGTGTAAACGTGTATAATTTAATCGTTACAAGTCCGTTTTCTACGTTTTGTATGTCCTTAGCTTCAGATCAATGTATACTAATATATTTTTGATAAGTCGACACATTTCATAACGCTTAAGCCTCATTTTTGACTCGTAAAAAGTGATATTAACATGCTGAAATTTCTGAAATTAATAGTTTTCGTCGTCAAACTTCAAAATAGCATAACTTTTTCGTTATAGCTCCGTTTTAACCCGTTCAAGCGGCCACGTTTTCTTTTTAAAGTATATTTTCTGAATATTTAGCCCAAAATATTTTGCTCACTGTCGAAATTTCCAGAATTTGAAAATATGGACAGACCCTTATGTAAACTTGTCGAAATGAGTTTTTCTCGCGCCAAACCTATTCTAACCAATTCAAAACAACTCCGAAGCTATTCTAATCCTACCATACACCTTCTTAGGGTGTCATGGGTTCCTAGACATCACCAAGAGTGATATATTACAAGGAGTAATTATAGGATGACATAAATATATATAACTCTTAAAAACATGTAAAAGTGGTATAAACATCCATGAGACTTGCATGTTTTGCTCAAATATGATGAAATGAATGTAAAATAAATATGAAATATGATCATGAATATGGATGCTTACTAGTTAACTTGATGAGGTTATAAGAACAAAGGATTTTTCCTAATCACCCAAGGTTTTTATTGCACAACCTTAATCAAGAGTGATACTAGAGTGAATAAAACTTGTCTTGTAAAATTTTTGATGATCTCTTCTATGTCCTTGTGGTTGGCCGGTTGCAAGAGGAGAGGAAGAAGAGAGAGTTTGATCTTTTACTTTGTGAAATAATGAAGTGTATGTGTTTAGTGTTTGAGTATAATACATTAAACTTGAGTAGATATTTAACAAACCAAATGACTCACCCCCCCTTGTGTCGACAAGGGGGTATTAGTCATCTAATACATGTTTTTTTTTTCTGTATAAGTATAATTATATGTAAGTTAATTGAAGACATGTGGTAACTTGTATACACATTTGAGTATTTAGGGTAGCGTTAGAAAAAAATAAATTTTAACGGGTCAAGATAAAATATATTGAGGTCATAAAAATTATAAAAATACATTTCTTGAAAAATTTGAGTGAAATAATAATTATCGTGTAGTATTTAAGAAAACCGTCGTAATTATATAAATATAACAATTTAGATACAAAATAAATTTAAAACACTGGGTAAACTCATAATATTATTTTTATAAACTTAATATGAGTATAAAAATATATTGTGATAATTTTTGGAAGTAACGGATCAATTGTTCAAAATAATTATTTACGCGATAGCGTTTATTTAATATGAAATTATACGGTTAATGTAAAATGCAAAACCATGCATGAACTAATATGATGATGATGATGCTAATGATATGTAGAATAAAGCTAGTCTATATGGAATGTCCTTTATGATTATTCATGAATTCACAGCTAAACCATTAAGGTTACGCGAATTTGATACTTGTAAACCTAGTTTACGATAAATGATAAATGGTAAAGCATGAGTAATGTTTTGAAATATGACCTGAAAATACGAGTTGTCACAGTTTGAGTCTGGAGGCTTATATGCTGGATCAGGAATGAGCTTGTAATTACCATTACCCGTGGGTATGACTTGAGATGCTTTGGTGATAATTCCTACATTGGTGTAAAAAGCTGTTGAATCATTTAACGAACTTGTTTCTCCCTGCTTAGATTTGAACTGTTCAAGAATCATTCGTTCAAACATAGCATGTCTCTCATTCTAAAGCAGAATGCATACAATTGCTCATAGTTAGTGTTCCTCAAACCCTTAGTTAACTTGACTGAAGTGACAAATTTGTGCCATTCGGGATTCATGTTGTTCACAAACTTTGAGTTTAGCTAAATATTTGGCATAGTCATTTTAATATTCCTCATGTCATTCACAAGCTTGTGGAACCTCACGTAATATTCAGTGACACTTTCCCCTGGTTTCATCTTAAAGTGCTCAAAGTCATCATACAGTTGTGATTCTCGGTCTTCTTTAGTTAACTCGTAACCGAGAGAAGCATCTTGACATTGTCCCAAACCGCCTTGGCTTCAGTTGTGATTGATTAACTTGTAGATGTCTTTGGAAGACCTCAAGTATAATGTTTGAAGCCCTGATATCAGCATCATATCTCTTTTTATCCTTATCACTGAGCTCATCATACGTCTTTGGTCTATCCAATCCTAAGATCACTATACCATCCGCAGCAGTTTCAAGTATGTCTCTTGTAGTCTCAATCTGATAAGGTCCTTCATCAATTGATTTGAGAATGTTAACCCCATTTTCCTTTCCCAAACAGTACAACCTAATTCGCTGAGCCCATGAGTCATAATCAGTTCTGTCAAGCATAGGTGGACCAGTATCTCGATCCAAATTGCTGAACGTACTCAGCTACAGTAGAAACGATAGTAGGTACGTTGTTAGACATGATTCCAGATTCTACGAGATTTTACTATTCTTTGATTAAACCGGGAAATAGATTCTTTCACGGGATTTTACAAAATCAAAAGAACAATCGTAAAACGTAGCACGAAGAAGTGACAAGTCTCAATAGACAAGTAAACTTAAAACCCAACTCGCTTAAGGATCAACTCGCTTAGTAGACAAGTCGCATAAAAGGACAACTCGCTTAACAACCAAGTCGCATAAACCAACTCGCTTAATAGACAAGTCGCTTAAAACCCAAGTCGCATAAAGATACAACTCGCTTAATAGATAAGTCGCTTTAAAACCCAAGTCGCTTAAAGAATCAACTCGCTTAATAGGCAAGTCGCATAAACCAACTCGCTTCCAAGACAACACGCTTAAGTGTCAACTCGCAGAGACATGCACAACTCGCAATAGCCAAGTCGCATAAACCAACTCGCTTCCAATAACAAAGCAACTCGCTTCCTAGAACTGTTTTATCGAGGCTCAACTCACTTCGCATTAAATATTCAAAAACAACCACTTTATCAATAAAAAAACAACCCAACCACGATGATTCAAGCCTTCCAATTCAAAACCTAAACACATATGATGATCCTAAACACAAAAGTACAATCAAAATTCAAACTTTAACACTAGAAATTGACCAAATGATTCAAAATCTTCTAAACACTTGTAACCCCAAAAACCTTATGAAATCCACCAAAACAAGGAGCATGAAAGATGAGTGATCAAACCATGGGTCTTGATACCAATTCTAACTTATATGATTTCACAAACACATCAAACCATAATCATATGGGGCGTATACAAGTTTTAGAGAGAGAAAGTTTTAGAGAGAGAAAGGGAAGAGAGTTGGGAACTATGTGAAACAAGAGAAAAATGGTATTGAAGCTCCAACCCTCTACCTTGGGAGGTAGAGGGTATTTATAGTTTTCATACAAGTCACACCTCCTACGGGCTGTGGATCAGGCATACAGTGGGTAAAGACCCGTCCGTCCTCCACGGTGTTACTTAACTAAATACTAACTAATATTAAATGACTACGACTACGAGCTTTCTAACGATTACATATACTTGAGGTGACCGACACTTTAATGACTGGATTTTCAAAATCCTAACAATCAAGAACAATAACACTACCAGCAGGAACCATCAGTTACTACACTAACATCAGTAACCAATACTACCAGCATTTACCACTATTGATTCAGGTTGTTCAGGGACCTCATGGGTGTACACTTTGTACCTACTAACCCATTACCAGGTGTGAATTAACCCCACAAGTGCACTAAATTTTCCAACAAAATCAACAAATCTTTGTATTAGTAACGGCCCGACATACGCCACACCAAGCTTTACTACCGCTAAACACCCAGAAACAATGGAGCAATGTTGTCCTAACAGGATGTTTTGACTTCTCTTCAGATTTGGGCCAGTTGTTTTCAAAAATTAGCGACAGTTTTTTGGCTCGGTGTTCTGGTGAAAGTGTCGGGATATCTTCGATTACTAACGGGGTTTTGTACCCTTTCATTAGCAAAGGATTCAGCCATAACCAAAATGTTTTTGATAAGATGGAAGCAGATGCCCATCCACTTACATCTAACTTGTATAGATCATTGGGTTTTGATTCTAGTTTCACTGTAATCCCGGTTGAACCGCTTATTGACACAATCAGTAAGAAAGCCGAAAAGGGTAGTGAAATGGATGAAATTAAGTCACTGGATTTGGATAACGGGGTGTTGGAAATAAGATTGGTGATACTTGAAGAAGAAATCAGCCCAATGGCGACGAAATTTACTACCAAAAATATACGTAAAGAGATCGGATGATTTACTGACTGAAATCTCTTCTCGTGGCTGATCAATATAGTAACCAAAATGAACGACATCGCTTGAACTAGCCAACATACTCCATCGATCAACTTCCATGACGTCTCAGTGTTTTGCATAAACCCCAAAACCGATAAAACAGTAGCTAAAAGCCTAAAACAGCTAAAGTGACCGAAACAGTTAGTGACAATTTGAACCATAAATTGGTTCTGACAAAACCTGTGGTTTTAGTGACTAGAGGCTCATTAGCGTCAGAACCACGACCGTTGTTGGAATTGATTCTTGAACATATCTTTTGAATTGCGAAAACCAAGACATTGACTAGAAATACGATATCGATGGAAGCTAAGAGTATCTTATGTAAACATAGAGATAGCAGGCTTTCACTCATTATTAACCACTTATCTTTCACAAATAGAATACAAACTACTCATATATATATATATATATATATATATATATACGTATATATATATATATACGTATATATATATATACAATTTTAGCAATCATACACAAAAAAAATAACATTTTGATACAAATTAACATTTTAGCAACTAATAACCAAATGATACATGAGTTTAGATTAGTGATACATCTGATACACATTACACTAATAAATATTCCAAAACCTGATACACATACAAAAACCTGATACAAATTAAACTACTAATCAAAGTGTATCACCTAGGTTTCGTAAATTTTAAAAAGAAATCTATCGAAACTTTAACAATTTTAGTTGTAGTAAATAAAAAAATTATTTTTATTGTAAGGAGATTATCTCTTGTCAAATTTTAGTTCGATCTCATTTTAACAACTTTAAGTATAATCTTATTTGATCTAGATTCTATATATATATATATATATATATATATATATATATATATATATATATATATATATATATATATATATATATATATATATATATATATATATATATAATCTAGATCAAATAAGATATATAGACAAAAATCTGTAAAAGAATAAAAGATTTTTTTTTTTTAATTCTTCAAAAATTCCAAAAAAATTCCACAAGATCCGGTATGTTGGTGCATAAAACTTTTGTGAAAACATTTTTTATAATTTTGAGTTTTGATACGTTTTTTTTAATGCACAAAAACGAATTTTGATGCACAAAATTTTTAACTTGTTTTAGTTAGATGCGCAATGTAATTTAGATGAAAAAAGTCAAAAGAAGTTGGGTGCAAAAACCAACTTTTGATGCACAAAAAAACGATTTAAAGCGCAACTTTTTTATGCACCATCATACCCGATCTTATGGATTTTTTTTTGAATTTTTCGAGAACTTTTTTTGAAAAAATATATATATATATATATATAGTGAGGATCAGGTGCGGATTTTTTTAATTCGTGCGGATGTGCGGATTGGTTTGGACCACCCATTTCAGATCTGATCTTGACTTTTTGTAAAAAAATCAAGATCTGCGCTAACATTCACGGTACCAATTGACCATGTAAACGATTTTTTTGATTTTTTTTCCTTTTGAGCGATCCTTACTATTGCTATCTTCTTTCATCTTTTTATTTTTTCAGATTTTTATGAGCACTTTTTGTTTTTTTGATTATGAGTCCTACCGTGATATTAACGATATTATGAGTTCTACAGTGATATTAACAATTTTAATTAATATCACTGTCTTTTTTATTACGATATTAAGAAAAGTTACGCTGATATTAAAAAAATTAACTTTGATATTAAGAAAACATGTAAAAAGTAACTGTGATATTAACAATTTACTTAAAAAGTTACTTTGATATTAGAAGAAAAAAACTTAATATCACTGCTAGTTTACATACTACTGCTAGCCTTAGTGAAACTGCTGCTAGCCTTAGTGAAACTGCTGCTAGCCTTACTTAGTAGTGATATCAAAAAGCTTGATAATTACGGTGATATTAACAAAATTCATAATATCATTATACCTTTTAACCATGAAAATGATTTTTTTTCTGAATTTTTTTTCAGCGATTCTTAATAAATTGTTGTCCTCTTTCTTTTTTTTAATTTTTTCAGATTTTTTTGAATGTTACTGTGATATTATCCGCACCATCCCTACTTAAAATCTAATCCGCACTCGATCCCTTCCCTATATATATATATAATATATGTTTTTTATATATTTTTTTATTTCACATAATCATGAGTAAATGGATCGAATATGTAGGCTCTAACTTTTTCTTTTGAATCAGGTACATGACTCTAAGCAAGTCCAAAGCATGCACATGGAAATCCTTCAGTCTCCATGGCTTTGTGAGCTTATTGTCTTTCACATTAACTTAAGGTAAACTAAAACAGATATGGCGAACGCTTGTGCATTATTTGAAGGTTGTTCACTCGTTTTTAGTGATGGCAAACCTTCGCTTACTTGTGAGCTCTATGATAATGTCAAGCTTGAGATAGACTTGACTTGCTCCATATGTTTGGTCAGTTCGTCGCACTTTTTCTATAAAACACTTTTTTAAGTACTATGACATTTTAATCATGGCTTAGTATTGAAATTGAGAGAAAGTGAAAATGAGTTATTTTTGAAATGGGAAACTTGTGATCAAATGACCACTTACACAATCTTTATACAAAGTATTTTGGCGGCAAAGTTGGTTATTCAATCAACCACACTTTGACCCGTTTTGACCAAGATAGCTAAACTACAACTAAGCTACTATTACATCAACTAAGCTATCACTACATCTTTAAGGTATATTAGAGACTTGATATTACATATAAAACTATTGTATTAAGCTAACACATCCAACTATAGGCTATTGTGCTTGTTGCATCCTATGCTACATCTTGTTTCAAGTCATCAAGCATTGTGTATGATGAATATAACTTGTGTAGCATGTTGGATTTCACATACACATCAAACCATGTTATATGGGGCGTACACCTTAAGGGTTTTAGAGAGAGAAAGTTTAGAGGTTTAGGGAAGTTAAAGAGAGAAAGAAAAATCTTATTATGAGCTCCAACCCTCTACCTTGGGAGGTAGAAGGTATTTATAGTATCTTACACAAAACGCCTCCTACGGGCTGTGAATCAGGCATACAGTGGGTAAAGACCCGTCCGTCCTCCACGGTGTTACTTAACTAAATACTAACTAACATTAAATAACTACGACTACGAGCTTTCTAATGATTACATATACTTGAGGTGACCGACACTTTAACGACTGGATTTTCTAAATCCTAACAATCTCCCCCTAAGGGAGGTCACCTCAAATTACACAGAATACAAACAGATATTACATTAAGATTGTTCTTGGATTCTTGTTTAAGTTCATTGCTCTGTAGCCCGTAGTCTTTGATTCTTCATGTTTTGCATGTTTAGATAATCCAAGTGGAGGTCTTTAACTGATCCACATGATGATGAGTTTTGAGCTAGCTTTGAGATCATCAGCTTCCATAACTCTCTGACACTTCCATTGTAGTGTTGACATTATGTGTAAAACCCGAAAATCTAAAACGCGTAAAAAGACTATTTTGCCCCTCTAAATTAAAATTTATAAAATACATAAAATACGTCATGCTTATTAAATGTTAATTTAATCTCACTTATAAATGATTGACAAACTTAATGTACGAGGTCATTAAAAATAATTACTTTACGTCTAAAATATAAACCATGTGCTACCAAATAAACATGGGCCGAAATTTAATTGATCTTATAACTTAACTTTGACCCATCTTAACTTAGATTTGGGCTTGGCCCATGTGCCTCTACTTAAGGCAAAACCAAATTCCTTTATATATATCTTCCATATTTTTTTTTCGGTACCCTACGTTCCATATTATCTCACGCAAAACCTAAACCCTAAAACAAAAAGTGACGGCAAGTGTATGGTACTCTCTTCCATTCGACCACCAAAGCAAGAAAAGGAGAAGAAAGGTCGAGGTGCTGTGATCGTGGGATTCAGATTCGATTTTTGATGTGGGGTTGATTCATCTTAGTTCTTGCCTTCTTCCATTCATACGCTATATATGGTTTGTTTACTCAAAAACTCTTTTCAATCTTTCTCCTTGATTTTTCTCTTGATTTCTGTCGTGTAACTGGAGTCCATGATAATGCATGCTTGTCGATTATATCATCATAACATAATAAGATTGTTGCATAGAATCATAACTAGGTCACCATATATTTTGAACCCATGCTATTCACATATATTTCCTATACGCTATGAATCTGTCGACCACTTGCATGTTAACATGAATCTGTTTTGGCCTCACTTTGAGGACCCATATGTAACCTGATTTAGGCCTCCTTCGAAGGCATGCATGCATCAAATAAAAACTATCACATAAAACAGTAGCTTGGTCGCATGAAACCACAAAAGAAACACGTAATTATCGAATGGAAGATCATGTTAATTCGACCCATATTTAATCCGGTTTGAACCTATATGTCGACACATATAAAATCTGGTTTTGAAACTGTCTTGACTACCATGTGCACGACACACATGTTTTATGTATCTTATGTCAAATTGATAAGGGAATAACCATATACGAATACACCTTGGCCTAGCTTTATGTCAATATCAATAAATGGAAAAGGGTCCTCGTTGATTTATACCTACACTAAAAGGAAGACAAATGAATTGTTCTTGGTCTAGTCGGGGGTCATGTTTAGGGGCTTATCGCGGGCAAATGGGTAAACCGTTTTGTATGTTTGAAAGTGTGTCGGGAAGGTGAGCCGGGGGTTAGTCATTTGGCACGTTTACTTAGTCATAGATATGAATATTAAGGACCGCGAGCAAGCTCGATGTTAGGCTAATATTGTACATGGAAATGTTAAATTCATATTTCTTCCTTCCTATTAACGTGCATGGCACAAATAAAATAAATATATAAAATAAACATTTAATCTAATTACATTATAAACCCTTTACTTTGAAATAATGACCATGTAAACCTCAAACTTTAAGATATTTACCCGTTTAACCCTATACCTTGAAGTATTATCTAATAAAGCCTTAAAATAGGATATTTGTCATATTAAACATTTAATTTTGCCATTTATCATTTGTAACCCTTAAGTTTGGCTAATTAATGATTTTTACCCTAAAGTATTTTAATTCGGTCCATTACTAAAAATGAGAATACGGTTAATAACTCTAAAAATATTAATACCATTCATCTAACCAATAAATCCGCTATGACTTAAATGAGCTAATAAGTATTATACGAACCGTAATCCGTGTAGATTCGTTGAAGAAGGCGTGACGTTGTTTCTCTTGCGTTCCTTCCATTTGCTCTCATTTCATTTGCTAAGGTACATATATTCTGACCTTTTCAGTAAAGGTTTCTCATGATTTTCTTCCTTTGGCCTTTCTCTTATGCTTATTAAGGTTTCCTATGCCATTGCTATGAATCCCTTCTATTTGTCTGATCCTCTGTTTGTCTCGAACTTCGTTTGTTGAACCTTGCTATATCTGATTTGGACTTTCTGATTTGGACCTTATGATTATGAACCTTCGATATGTATTTCGTTTGACCTGTATGATTACCTATGATCTGTGTTACTTCGACATTCTGTTGACCTAAGTTAGTTTGACACCCGAGCCAATATTTCACTAGTCATGGGGGTTCCATGTCCGTGTCGGTGATGCACCTCTGACATGACTCTAGGGCAGTAGAGTGATGTTCTGCCACGTCCCTTGATGGTGGAGCATATTTTGTATATATAGGTAGGGGCGTATGGATGCATCCTAGATCTGTTCTCTTATCTGATATGTTATGCTATGATATGATTTGTCTGGTGAATGATGTCGTGTGCAATACGCGTCTTCACATTCTGAGAGCTAGCTACTCCATTGGTTACTAAGGTCTCCCCTCCTATTATATATGGTATTCCGAGGTCACCCCTCCGAATACAATGGCTACTTATGATATGATATGATATGTTTCCGGGCTCGTGGTAGATTTCTGACAACCCTTACATTTTTTTTTATATACCTATATTGTACCTTCCGTATTCCCCAATGCACCATAATCTGTATTAATTGTTCATTACTCAGTACCCTTATATGACTCGCTTTAACCAAGATATAGATACTCCATTTCATTGATCTGTCACACTTCCATTCCGTTACTTCAAACTAAGGCTCTATTCACGTACCGGGTTATTATATGTTTATTAGATTTGATTATGCTATTCATGTCTTATGTGACTATTGATTACCCTACTACGATATGATTAATATGCAGTTATCTGATTTGCCTGTTTTTCATCTGATGATATGTGATCTCGCTGTTATGTGACCCTCTGAATTGTCTGGTGACCATGCTAGTGTGTAATCGATAGTTTTTGTCTGTTTATCATGTATACTTCGTTCAGTTAATTTTGTGGACTATGATTACCTGATAGTATCCTTGTCTGCTTGTTGTTGACCTGCCATGTTTGCATTTCTGTCTATGCTACGGTTTGGTTAGGTAAATGGTTCAGCTTGTGACGTCTGGCTTGTTAATTTGTTTAGTTGCCCTGCTATGTCTTTAATTCATTTAATTATATCGTTTATACTATATTCCTACTTATTACGTGTGACTGCCATGTGTTGACTGCTGTTAGTACTTCCGCGGTTATGATACTGGTTATGTTTTCAACTAAGGGTTTTGACCTGTGTGAATTGTCATGCTCACTTATTAATTAATTGCTTTCGTTTTCCTGTAGATATCTGTTTGGTTTGTATGTCTTCTGATTTCCTGATTTGATTGTATGACATATATGTTGTGTGGATGCAACGTCTGCTATGCTTGCTTATGTTTTAGTTCTTGTATGTATGGTTTGTATGTGCTTGTTTATATGTCATCGATGCTTTGCTTTGCTTCGTTCTCCTTGTTATCTGTTTGTTTTGGATATTTGTAAAATTGTGTTCTGCAGGATCCTCATTGACTCATTGTTCTCATTTTGCTGCGACTTTGTTATCCGTTTTCTTTGTTTCATTTTGCATTACAGATTTTATTCAGTTTTCGTTTTGTTATATCTGTTCACTGTGCTTTTTAAGCTCAGCCGCATTTCTTTTCCTGCGGCAAGTTTTAGGTTGGAAGATGGGCTTCGATGGGCTGAGGGTTAGAGTATCTAAGTGGACCAATCCTAGCACCTTATTACTTTGGGACTTATTTTGAAGAACTTTCGTTTTGGGATTTTAATTCATTCTGGATATTGTATTTTCTTGTCAGTCAATTGTGTATATGTTTTGATACTTCATTTTTAAGGTTTCCATTTTTAAAGATTTCATTTGTATGTTCTGATATGACACCAGAATGTGACACTTCTACCCTTGCCGGGTTGGGGTGTTACAATTATGGTATCAGAGACAGGTTTCGTCTTGTTGACCTTAGGATTGACCTGTGAGGACTTGGGTAGACACTAGGCATCTGACTGTTCTGATCTCTTTCGATTCCTTTTGATTGTCGTTTAGATTTGACTTTGATATTCGTTTGTCTTCACTGATTTGGCCTTCCTCATTTCGCATCAAATTTTGTTATTTTGTCTTCGCACATCCGTTTGTCGACCGTCAGATGGAGACTACCTGTGGAGGCGAAGATGACGGTGCTGACCTTGCATTGCTGCAACAGTCCCTGGGCTGGAGAGGTTCGTGAAGCAGAAGCCACACCCGACTGCCGTGCTGCTGGAGACATCAGGATGCTGCTGGAGGAAGCTGGACGGATCAACCAAAGACGCAAAAGACGAAGACAAGATTCAACCGGTGGCTGAGAAGGTTCATCTACTTCATATGATTTGGGCGCGACTTATGTTACTCCGATTCGTTTGTCATGCGTTTTGAGGCGGTTTGGTATTTTGTTAAGTGATTTTGATCGGTATTGCTTTTCTTTGATTTGTTCAGAACTTGGTTTGAATCGTGAAGTTTCATCGTCTAGCATTTTTGGTCTTATCTCAGCTTTGTATTTGGATCGTCATTAATGAGTCATGAGGAACCGTTTCGATCAAGTTGGTGGCCTTCTTTCTTTTCTGGTATGGTAAGTTGGTTTGATGTATTATATGCTGCATGTTTGTGAATCTGGTCTGCTTTGGTAAGTGCTTGCTACCTGTATGTTATCTGTTTTGATGTCATATTGGTTATGTGGTTTGTCATGACCCGAGACAGAATATGATGACAATAAGGACTTGTTATGTGATGCAAGTATTATAACGCCTGATCAACGTGATAATACCGAGATCATATAATTTGAACTTATTGGAATCATACGACGGTTTGGGAAATGCCTGGGGTTTGGTACGTGAATGGATTAGGACTTATATCCGTTATTTGGTACTCCTCACGTTCGTTTAGAATTATGTACCTCTTTGCGAGATTTTCATCGACATCTGTTACGTATAAGTTTTGTACGCTTTGGAACCGAAATCGTTATGATCTGTGTGAAGCTATAGATTGCTACATCTGCCTTGAACTCGTACGTCTCTGTGTACCCTTGCGACTGCAATTTTCGAGGACGAAAATTTTCTTTTAGAGGGGAAGAGTTGTAAAACCCGAAAATCTAAAACGCGTAAAAAGACTATTTTGCCCCTCTAAATTAAAATTTATAAAATACATAAAATACGTCATGCTTATTAAATGTTAATTTAATCTCACTTATAAATGATTGACAAACTTAATGTACGAGGTCATTAAAAATAATTACGTTTACGTCTAAAATATAAACCATGCGCTACCAAATAAACATGGGCCGAAATTTAATTGATCTTATAACTTAACTTTGACCCATCTTAACTTAGATTTGGGCTTGGCCCATGTGCCTCTACTTAAGGCAAAACCAAATTCCTTTATATATATCTTCCATATTTTTTTTCGGTACCCTACGTTCCATATTATCTCACGCAAAACCTAAACCCTAAAACAAAAAGTGACGGCAAGTGTATGGTACTCTCTTCCATTCGACCACCAAAGCAAGAAAAGGAGAAGAAAGGTCGAGGTGCTGTGATCGTGGGATTCAAATTCGATTTTGACGTGGGGTTGATTCATGTTAGTTCTTGTCTTCTTCCATTCATACGCTATATATGGTTTGTTTACTCAAAAACTCTTTTCAATCTTTCTCCTTAATTTTTCTCTTGATTTATGTCGTGTAACTAGAGTCCATGATAATGCATGCTTGTCGATTATATCATCATAACATAATAATATTGTTGCATAGAATCATAACTAGGTCACCATATATTTTGAACCCATGCTATTCACATATATTTTCTATACGCTATGAATCTGTCGACCACTTGCATGTTAACATGAATCTGTTTTGGCCTCACTTTGAGGACCTATATGTAACCTGATTTAGGCCTCCTTCGAAGGCATGCATGCATCAAATAAAAACTTTCACATAAAACAGTAGCTTGGTCGCATGAAACCACAAAAGAAACACGTAATTATCGAATGGAAGATCATGTTAATTCGACCCATATTTAATCCGGTATGAACCTATATGTCAGACACATATAAAATCTGGTTTTGAAACTGTCTTGACTACCATGTGCACGACACACATGTTTTATGTATCTTATGTCAAATTGATAAGGGAATAACCATATACGAATACACCTTGGCCTAGCTTTATGTCAATATCAATAAATGGAAAAGGGTCCTCGTTGATTTATACCTACACTAAAAGGAAGACAAATGAATTGTTCTTGGTCTAGTCGGGGGTCATGTTTAGGGGCGATCGCGGGGCAAATGGGTAAACCGCTTTGTATGTTTGAAAGTGTGGGAAGGTGAGCCGGGGGTTAGTCATTTGGCACGTTTACTTAGTCATAGATATGAATATTAAGGACCGCGAGCAAGCTCGATGTTAGACTAATATTGTACATGGAAATGTTAAATTCATATTTCTTCCTTCCTATTAACGTGCATGGCACAAATAAAATAAATATATAAAATAAACATTTAATCTAATTACATTATAAACCCTTTACTTTGAAATAATGACCATGTAAACCTCAAACTTTAAGATATTTACCAAGCGAACCCTATACCTTGAAGTATTATCTAATAAAGCCTTAAAATAGGATATTTGTCATATTAAACATTTAATTTTGCCATTTATCATTTGTAACCCTTAAGTTTGACTAATTAATGATTTTTACCCTAAAGTATTTTAAATTCGGTCCATTACTAAAAATGAGAATACGATTAATAACTCTAAAAATATTAATACGATTCATCTAACCAATAAATCCGTTATGACTTAAATGAGCTAATAAGTATTATACGAACCGTAATCCGTGTGGATTCGTTGAAGAAGGCGTGACGTTGTTTCTCTTGCGTTCCTTCCATTTGCTCTCATTTCATTTGCTAAGGTACAGATATTCTGACCTTTTCAGTAAAGGTTTCTCATGATTTTCTTTCTTTGGCCTTTCTCTTATGCTTATTAGGGTTTCCTATGCCATTGCTATGAATCCCTTCTATTTGTTTGATCCTCTGTTTGTCTGAACTTCTGTTTGTTGAACCTTGCTATATCTGATTTGGACTTTCTGATTTGGACCTTATGATTATGAACCTTCTGATATGTATTTATGTTTGACCTGTATGATTACCTATGATATGTGTTACTTCTGACATTCTGTTTGACCTAAGTTAGTTTGACACCCGAGCCATTATTTCACGAGGCATGGGGGTTCCATGTCCGTGTCAGTGATGCACCTCTGACATGACTCTAGGGCAGTAGAGTGATTTTCTGCCACATCCCTTGATGGTGGAGCATATTTTGTATATGTAGGTAGGGGCGTATGGATGCATCCTCGATCTGTTCTGTATCTGATATGTTATGCTATGATATGATTTGTCTGGTGAATGATGTCGTGTGCAATACGCGTCTTCACATTCTGGGAGTTAGCTACTCCATTGGTTACGGAGGTCTCCCCTCCTATTATATATGGTATTCCGAGGTTACCCCTCCGAATACAATGGCTACTTATGATATGATATGATATGTTTCCGGGCTCGTGGTAGATTTCTGACAACCCTTACATTTTTTTTATATACCTATATTGTACCTTCCGTATTCCCCAATGCACCATAATCTGTATTAATTGTTCTTTACTCAGTACCCTTATATGACTCACTTTTACCAAGATATAGATACTCCATTTCATTGATCTGTCACACTTCCATTCCGTTACTTCAAACTAAGGCTCCATTCACGTACCGAGTTATTATATGTTTATTAGATTTGATTATGCTATTCATGTCTTATGTGACTATTGATTACCCTACTACGATATGATTAATATGCGGTTATCTGATTTGCCTGTTTTTCATCTGATGATATGTGATCTCGCTGTTATGTGACCCTCTGAATTGTCTGGTGACCATGCTAGTGTGTAATCGATAGTTTTTGTCTGTTTATCATGTATACTTCGTTCAGTTAATTTTGTGGACTATGATTACCTGATAGTATCCTTGTCTGCTTATTGTTGACCTGCCATGTTTACATTTCTGTCTATGCTACGGTTTGGTTAGGTAAATGGTTCAGCTTGTGACGTCTGGCTTGTTAATTTGTTTAGTTGCCCTGCTATGTCTTTAATTCATTTAATTATATCGTTTATACTATATTCCTACTTATTACGTGTGACTGCCATGTGTTGACTGCTGTTAGTACTTCCGCTGTTATGATACTGGTTATGTTTTCAACTAAGGGTTTTGACCTGTGTGAATTGTCATGCTCACTTATTAATTAATTGCTTCTGTTTTCCTGTAGATATCTGTTTGGTTTGTATGTCTTCTGATTTCCTGATTTGATTGTATGACATATATGTTGTGTGGATGCAACGTCTGCTATGCTTGCTTATGTTTCAGTTCTTGTATGTCTGGTTTGTATGTGCTTGTTTATATGTCACCGATGCTTTGCTTTGCTTCGTTCTCCTTGTTATCTGTTTGTTTTGGATATCTGTAAAATTGTGTTCTACAGGATCCTCATTGACTCATTGTTCTCATTTCGCTGCGACTTTGTTATCCGTTTTCTTTGTTTCATTTTGCATTTCAGATTTTATTCAGTTTTCATTTTGTTATATCTGTTCACTGGGCTTTTTAAGCTCAGCCGCATTTCTTTTCCTGCGGCAGGTTTTAGGTTGGAAGATGGGTGATGAGTGTGTAAATACTCATCATTTTTTGTCAGATCTGAACTGCAAAACACTTAAAATGCTCAGAAATGCATCAAAATACTGAAAATATCTCAAAATTGCATTTTATATGTTTCAGATGCAAAATGTTTAAAATCAGATGAAAAATGAGCTAAGTTTGCATAATTGGCAGTTTCAGTCCCCCCGAGTTTCAAAAGTTGTCAGAAATAGTCCCTGAGCACTTATTTTAAAAGAAAAGTCACCAAAGGTCCTTTTAAAATCATAACTTTTCATAATTAGTCCTTTGGTGAAAAATGTCAAAAGTTTTGAGAAATTACAAGTTTAGTCCTTTGAGTTTCAAAATTGGCAAAAATAGTCCTTGGAAGTTTGAAAATGTCCATTATGGTCCTTGTACTATTGAAACTTGTCATTTTTGGTCCCTTGGAACAACTTTGGAAAGTGGCAGAATTGGTCCCTCAAGTTTGAAAGAATGGCAGTTTTGGTCCTTGTATTAACAAACCAAACACCCTTTGCACCCTTGACCCCTGCCATTAACCTTTGGACCCCTGCCAAACCACTTGACCCCCTTTTTGTGAACCCTTTGCCTTTTAATATACCACGGTCAAATATGCTCAAATCCCGCCCAACACCTTTTCCCTCCAACACTTCACCTTCACCCACCTCCTCTGCAACACTCCATCACCCTCTCCTCCAGCTCATATCCCACACCCTTATCACTCCACCTCAACAACCAAACAAGAATCATTTAATGCTTCTCCTTCCATTCACTCAACCCCCCCAGTTGCTATATTAGTTTTGGCGCCAAAATTCATCAAACGGCCAAGATTGTCTCAAGTGATCCAATGGCCCCAAAGGCAAGTGGGAAAAGCTCAGAGGAGAGAGGGAAAGCCTTTTGATGTATAAATAAGAGAAGAGAAGCAAGAGAGAGTAGTAGTACTTAGTTTTTATTTTTTATGTATGTCGTTTTTAAAATTTCCATGTCTTAAATAAATTCTAAGTTGTAATTTCAAGTTTTATTGCATGAAACTAAGTTGGTTCAGTGTATTGTAACCTTTTTCAAGAATTAATTTCAAGTTCTATCAAAGTTCATGTTTTTGCCTTTCTCTTGTTAAAGACAGTTTCAAATGTACTAAATTCCAAGCTTCAAAGAGCTTATTTACTTCTCAAATAACCTTACGAAAGCTGTTTATAGCTTCTAGTAAACTTACAAAACAGATTCAAGCAATTTCTCATTTGGTCAACAAAAGTCAACTGAAAAGCTCAACATGGACTTAGTTATGGAATTGGGTTGATGCAGTGCTGGAATGGGTTGAATATTAGTAGTTTAGTATAGATTGGGTTCTGGTTTAAGCTGCAAATAAGCTGGGACACTTGTGAGTTCTTATTTTTCTCTCTATAAACTAGTATAGTCTGCATAATCTGCTTGTGTTTGAATCTGTGGTCATTAATAGTTTAGACCTGTTTATTTAGTTGTCATTAGGTTAACTTGATTCAGTTTTATTGATAGCATAAGCTAGTTCAGTAGTTAGCTTAGTTAAATTGCAAAACAGTTAGTTAAAGTGGTGATTGGTAAAATTGTCAAAACTGTGTTTGAGGTTTGTTCATTGATTGAGATCTGTTGTTTTAGGCTCATTAAGTTCAATTGTACTCATTTCAGTCATCAAATCTCATTTGCATACATTAAAAGTCAAAATTAGATTGTATCTGTTCTCATTAGTTTATCAGTTAGGATTTGATAGATCATTAGCCTGATTTAGGTTTAGTGATTGGGTTAGTAGCTTATTATAGCTTCATTTTAACTTAATTCATCATAATCAGTTAACAAATTAAGCTCAAATCTCATTAAAGTCAACTTTCCATTTCTGAGTTAAAAGTCAAAAACCATAAAAACCAGTTTTCCCAAAACTTTGTAGATTTATCATTTGTTAATCCTTGGTTAAGAGATTTTGGTATTTTGGATTTAACAACTTGAACTGGTCTAGTGTTGAAAAATGATTTTTGGGGAATTTTTGGAATTTTTCTTAAGCTCTGAATAAGCTCTTCAATACACCCCCTTTTGCCCTGTTCACACTCAGTATAACTGAGTGTGAAGCAGGCCTCTTGCAAGCTTTGCACAAGCTTCAAAATAGCTTGTCCTTGGCTGAAACTTGGTCTAGAGATAGTTCAGCTGGTGGTCTTGAGATCCTTGGTTCTGTTTTTCACATAAGCTTTTTCAATAAGCTTGTGCTTAAGTTTCAAAGTAGACAGAAAACTGGTTTTGCACTTGAGTTTTTAAATCATCAAATCATTGTAGTTTGCATTTCAGAGGTTTAGACTAGTTTAAATAGGTTAATATCAAGTAGTTATAGCATACTTTAGCTTCTGCTATCATTTGGTGGTCTTTGGTGTTCATTTGCTTAATTCAAGTGCTTATTTATAAGCACTTTACTCTACAGCTTCATAATCCTTCACATAAGCTATTGTTTTTATATTTTTCATAGACTTAGAATATTATTTTAGACTTTTCTTGAATTTTTCAGAATTTTTCATTACTGTTTACTATTTTTCTTTATTTTAATCAGTTTTTAGGCATTTTTAATTAGCTTTTAATACAATTAATTCAGAAAAGCTTCAAAAAAATAAGTTTTCAATTTTCATAGATTAAGATAAATATAAAAAGCAAAAAAGTAATTTTTCCAAATTTTTCTTAGTTAAATTTTTAATTTTTAGCAATTTAATTAGCTTTAAATAGTTTTTAATTCATAGGAAATAGAAAAATAATCAGAAAAATACAAAATCAGTTTTGAAAAATCTATTTAGTTATTTTAGATTTTTATAAGTCATAATTTCATTTTTCTAGCTTTATTTCATATTTTCTTGTATTTTAGGGTATTATTAAATAAGTAAAAATAGTTTTTAATTAATAATAATTAAATAAATAGTCATAAAAATAATTTTCTTTTTCTCAAAATTTTCTCTTATCATTAGGTTTGTAAAAATGTCATTTTTATATTTTTAGGATTAATATTGTTTCAGTTTCACATTTTCTTTTGTACGTTACGTAGTTTTTAAATTTTTTAAATCAAAAACATCAGATTTTAAAAATAGTGATAGCGTTTATTTAATATAATTTAGCTTTTTAATTTTCTTTAATTTGCATTTAAGCCCCTGTAATTTATAAACTTTCTCTTTAGGTAAAATTATTCATAATCATAACCCATTTCCCGTTCAAATTCTCCCGATCACTATTCGTTTGATTATTCAGTGCACAGCTCGTTGGGACTTAACGACCTGGGGAAACACTATACTCCTCTGATCTTCATTGCATTGTTTCTGAGCTGTTTGAAGTTTATCACGGTTGACCATTCACAAGTGGTTAGCTTGTGTGATAAAACTTGACGGTTCGGGAGCGATCAAAATTTTGGCGCCGCTGCCGGGGAGCTGTGCTAATTATCTTACGCTTAGCAGATTAGTGATTTGAATATTCACTCCTTGTTTATACCATCTATATCTATATATATTTTTTCTTATAAAAAATCCAAAAACCCAAAAACATCTTAAAACGTATAAAACATAAAAAATATTTTTCTTTTGTTTCTATATATATATATATATATATATAAGATAAAAATAAAAAAAGATTTGTAGTTTTCTTGGTTTAATAATAACAATATAAAAATTACCACCGCAAACCAAGGAAGTGTACTACCTAACTGGGGGTACGACCATAATAAGTTCCCGAACCAAAGATTAAAACTTGCCTTTGTGTCCTTGTGAGTGGTGTACCTTTTTCAAAGAAGCCATTCATCTTGTGATTATTGGTTTAAGTTCACTGTCGTTTTGCCTCGATATTGTTTTAATTGGATTTGTTGTTATATCTACTTTTCAAAACCATAAAACCCAAAAAGATTCTCCTTTCCCCATTTTTCATAATTCCCTTCCTTTCCTTAACTCTGAGATTCCTTAGGGTTAACTCTAGTGTATGCGCACTCGCTCTTCTAGGTCTGTGAGCCCATTTCGTGAGCTTGTCAGGATTCCAAGAAGGCGTGTCCGTAGACGTTCTGCCCCATCAGTCGGATCTGAGATCCGGACTGCTCACACTACTTCCGTTATCATGGCGGAAGAACGTCCTATGTGTGAGCTTCTCCAGGCACCCATCGACGGGTATGGAGATGCTATTGTTATTCCAGCCATTGTGGCTGAAAATTTTGAACTCAAAACCGGGTTACTGAATCTTGTAACCTCAAGTCAATTCTATAGTTTTGAGAGGGATGATCCTCATGCTCATATTCGATGGTTTAACAAGATTGCATCTACCATCAAATACAAGAATGTCCCTACAGATGCTGTCAAGCTTCTTCTGTTCCCATTTTCCCTTGAGGGACAAGCCCGGATTTGGCTTGAAAAACAACCCCCTCAATCAATCGAAACATGGGAAGACCTGGTAAAGAAATTTGTGAACGAGTTTTATCCACCTTCTAAAACCACGAGTCTTAAAAATGAAATCATCAAATTCACACAAAAGTTTGATGAATCCTTCAGTGAATCGTGGGATCGTTTTAAGGAGTTGCTCCGCAAATGTCCTCACCACGGTTTCTCCGAGTTGATGCAACTCGATACTTTCTATAATGGAGTGAGTCAATCTGATCAAGATTCTCTCAATTCCTCCGCTGGAGGAAATTTCTTGAGGAAAACTGTAAAAGAAGCTTTAACGATAATTGAAAACAAGTCTAAAGTCCGCACTGCACGAAGCAAACCGGTTGTTTCCCAAGTCAGTGTTGGTCCTTCTTCTTCATCACCCGTGAGTCAATCTAGCACCGATGCTAAGATTGACAAACTCACGGAAGCAATTCAAGCTTTGGTTCTCTCCAACCAAAAGAAAGTTTCTTTTCCACAAACTTCACCTCCTGCTGAAGTTAAGAAAGTGGAAGTCTGTGTTACTTGCGGTGGCCCCCATGCCTACTACAACTGTATGGCCACCGAGGGTAACCCTTTTGAAGCAAACGCTGTGGGCGGGAATTCCAATTCAGGAGGCAACCAATACCGTGCTCCTATAGACCCGAACCACCGTCCTAACCACTACCCTGGACCACCCGGTTTCAACCAAAACCAAAACCGTAATCAAAATCAGAATAGAACGAACCAAGGTTTTCAAAACCAAGGTAATTTTAGTCAAAATAACGGTTTTCAAAATCAAAGTCAAAATTTCCAAAACCAAGGGAATTTTAATAGAAACCAAGGTCAGGGAAATTTCAACCCAGGGTATTTTCATGGCAATAATCAAGGAAATTTCCAAAATCAAGGCCCCAATCCAAACAATAGAGGCCAGAATTTTCCTACACAAAATCAAGCCATTGTTCCAACTGGACCATCATCTGATGAGTTATTGAAGCAATTCATGAAATCCCAAGAGGAAATGAATAGGTTGTTGGTTAGCCAGATTTCTGACATTAAGAAGTCTTTAAATGATCGACCCTCGGGCTCAGGTACTTTACCTAGCAACACGATCGCTAATCCGAGGGGCGATGCTAAGGCGATCACAACCAGAAGTGGTGCTTCATATGATGGACCTGCTATTCCTACTACCTCTTCTTCTTCTCTCCCGAAGGTAGTGGAAAGTAAACCTGAGGCGACCAAGGACCAAGTGCAACCTACTAGCTCACAAAGTACAGCACATGTCCATCCTCAAGTTGTCCCGAAACCCAAAACCAAACCTGGAGTTGTTTTTGAACCTCCAGTTGACAACCCCAAATCCAAAACTTCTATTCCTTACCCATCACGTTTAAATGAGCAAAAGCTCCGCGAAAAAGCCAGTCATCAAATGGAGAAATTTTTTCAAATTTTCCAAGAATTACATTTTGACATAAGCTTTACGGATGCTATCATGCTGATGCCCAAGTTTGCATCAACTCTCAAACACATGCTAAGCAACAAGGAAAAACTGTTTGAAATGGCTAAAACTCCTTTGAAGGAGAACTGCTCAGTAGTTCTGTTAAAGAAGCTTCCCGAGAAGCTTGGAGATCCTGGAAAATTTCTTCTTCCTTGTGTTTTTCCAGGAATGATTGAATGCTTTGCCCTCGCCGATCTTGGTGCAAGCATCAATCTGATGCCTTATTCAGTATGGAAGAAACTTTCTCTTCCAGAACTTATTCCTACCTGCATGACTCTTGAGCTTGCAGATCGTTCTATATCGCGTCCTCTTGGCATCGCCGAGGATGTATTCGTGAAAGTAGGAAAGTTCCATTTTCCAGCTGACTTTGTGGTTGTTGATTTCGATGCCGATCCTCGGGTTCCCCTCATTGTTGGACGAGGATTCCTAAGAACGGGTCGTGCTCTCATTGATGTATTTGAGCAAGAAATCACGTTACGTGTGGGTAATGAAGCTGTTACCTTTAACCTTGATCAAACTTCGAGGTACTCCTCAAATTATGATGCTGAATCGGTTAATCGAATCGATTTAATTGATATTGCTTCAGAGGAGTACTCTCAAGAGTCTCTTGGTTATTTTCATAATTCTGTGAGTAGGGATCCCACCACATCTTCTCAACCAATCATTGCCGATCCTTCCCCCTCTCTCACTCCGTTTGAGGGAGGTGACTTCTTTCTGGAAGAGATCGATGAGTTTCTTGCTAGTGATGAATCAATTCCGCCGGGAATTGATGGTGTTTATGATTCGGAGGGAGATATCCTTTATCTTGAGCAATTGTTAAATGAAGATCCATTACCTTCGCTCCCTCCGAAAGAGATCACGATTGAGGAAATCAAATCAGTACAAACATCTACTGAAGAATTTCCCGAGGTTGAACTTAAGGACCTACCCCCTCATCTCGAGTATGCATTCTTGGAGGGTGATGATAAATTACCCGTCATAATTGCTAAAGACTTAACTGAGGAGGAGAAGACTGCTCTCATAAAGGTCTTGAAGTCACACAAGCAAGCAATTGCTTGGAAACTCTCCGACATTAAGGGTATCAACCCTGAGTTTTGTACTCACAAAATCTTGATGGAGGATGACTTCAAACCAGCAGTCCAACATCAGAGAAGGGTGAATCCTAAGATTCATGAGGTTATCAAACAAGAGGTTCTCAAACTTCTTGATGCCGGTTTAATTTACCCGATCTCTGATAGTCCTTGGGTCAGTCCCATCCACTGTGTTCCAAAAAAGGGTGGCATAACTGTTGTCACAAATGAAGAAAACGAGTTAATTCCAACTCGATTGGTTACGGGATGGCGTGTGTGTATTGACTATCGCAAGTTAAACGAAGCCACCCGTAAAGACCATTTTCCTCTACCCTTCATGGACCAAATGCTTGAGAGATTAGTAGGGAACGAGTACTATTGTTTCCTTGATGGTTTCTCAGGGTATTTTCAGATCCCCATTGATCCGCAGGATCAAGAAAAGACCACATTCACCTGCCCATACGGAACTTTTGCCTACAGACGTATGCCTTTTGGCCTATGTAACGCTCCTGGCACGTTCCAACGATGTATGATGGCAATTTTCCACGACATGATCGGGGAAACAATGGAGGTGTTTATGGATGACTTCTCGGTCATTGGGGACTCATTTCAAACATGTGTCTCCCATTTAGAAAAAATGCTAAAACGGTGTGAAGACACCAATCTTTGTCTAAATTGGGAGAAGAGCCACTTTATGGTCAAAAAAGGCATAGTCCTTGGCCATAAGATTTCCAAAAATGGGATTGAGGTTGATAGAGCAAAAGTCGATGTTATTGCCAAATTGCCTCATCCTACTACCGTCAAAGGTATTAGGAGTTTTCTAGGTCATTCCGGGTTTTATCGTAGATTCATACAAGATTTTTCTAAAATCGCTCGGCCTATGACCCATCTTCTTGAAAAAGATGCTCCTTTTATCTTCTCACCTAAGTGCATCGAAGCTTTTGAAACATTAAAGAAAAAGCTTACGGAAGCACCCATTCTAGTTGCCCCCGACTGGGATTTACCCTTTGAACTCATGTGCGATGCAAGTGATTTTGCTATCGGTGCAGTCTTGGGGCAACGTAAAACCAAGCATTTTCAGCCTATCCACTACGCGAGTAAGACTATGACTGAAGCTCAAACCCATTACACCACTACAGAAAAAGAATTATTAGATGTGGTGTATGCGTTTGAGAAGTTTCGGCCGTACCTAATCTTGACCAAATGCGTGGTGTATACGGATCACTCGGCTCTCAAATATCTCTTTGCAAAACAAGATGCAAAGCCGAGATTGCTCCGTTGGGTTCTCCTCCTACAAGAATTTGATATCATTATACGTGATAAAAAAGGAGCTGAGAACCTGGCTGCTGATCATCTGTCCCGTCTAGAAAACCCTCACCAGGATGTGTTTGAGAAAAAGGAAATTAACGAAACATTTCCTCTCGAAACACTCAATGTGGTTTCTTTTCGTGGAGACTCGTCTACCCCATGGTTTGCTGACTTTGCAAATTACCATGCGGGTAATTTTGTGGTGAAAGGGATGTCGTCCCAACAGAAAAACAAATTCTTTAAAGATGTAAAACATTACTTCTGGGACGACCCCTACTTATTCAAAATTTGCGCGGATCAAGTCATCAGGCGATGTGTGTATGGTCAGGAAGCCAATGACATTCTCAAGGCTTGCCATTCTGGACCTACTGGGGGACATCATAGTCCCAACTACACTGCCAAGAAGGTGTTTGATTCTGGATTTTATTGGCCCACGATTTACAAGGATGCCCATGAATTTGTCAAAACCTGTGACGCTTGTCAACGTCACGGAAATATCTCACAAAGAAATGAAATGCCGCAAAACGCCATTCAAGTGTGTGAGATTTTTGACATCTGGGGCATTGACTTTATGGGGCCATTTCCTTCATCTCGAGGAAATAAATACATACTCGTGGCCGTTGACTATTTGTCAAAATGGGTTGAAGCGAAAGCTTTGCCTACCAACGATGCCCGAGTTGTTGTGAAATTCTTAAAATCTCTTTTTGCTAGGTTTGGAACTCCACGAGCTATAATCAGTGATCGTGGTACGCATTTCTGCAATGACCAGTTTGATAAAGTCATGCAAAAGTATGGTGTAACTCACCGTCTCTCTACTGCGTACCTCCCCCAAACAAGTGGGCAAGTGGAAGTTTCCAACCGAGGGATTAAAAGAATTCTGGAAATGACAGTAGGCGAAAACCGTGCCTCCTGGTCGGTTAAGCTAGATGACGCACTCTGGGCCTTCCGTACAGCTTATAAAACACCCATTGGGTGTACTCCATACAAGCTTGTGTACGGAAAGGCGTGTCATCTGCCGATTGAGCTTGAGCACAAGGCATATTGGGCCTTGAAACATGCCAACTTCGATATTCAGGCAGCTGGTGATCACCGGAAAGTTCAAATGAATGAATTAAATGAACTCCGTGATCAAGCATACGAGAACTCTTTGATCTACAAAGAAAAGACAAAGAAGATTCATGACTCCAAAATCAAAACCGCGTTTTCAACGTCGGTGATCGAGTCCTTCTTTTCAATTCAAGATTGAAGATTTTCTCTGGAAAACTAAAATCCCGCTAGTCTGGACCATTCACCATCACTAAAGTATTTCCTTATGGAACCATTGAGTTATCTCAACCCGATGGTCCAAATTTTAAAGTGAATGGTCATCGATTGAAGCACTATTTTGGAGAGGACATTCCTCCTGTGGTTGTCCCGGATCTACAAACTTTCCCCATGAACCAATGAATGCGGGGATCGAGTCAAGCTAGCGACTCGGGAATCAAAAACAGTAGCATGCCATATGGGTTTTCACCCATATTTCTGACTTCTTTCTACTTTCTACCACCCTAGTGTGGGGGAGTTGCCCCCCGCTGTTGTATATAAAGTTCCAACAAAAAAAAATATATATATATATATCTTTCAAATAAATGTCGTAGTATTTCCCTTTTACGTTCTATGTTTCGGCATAACAGCCGGTACTTTGAATATTGAGGGCAATATTCATTTCTAGTGTGGGGGGGAATTTTCACGAATTTTATCATGTATTTATACCACCCAATTCCCCCATTTTTGGCCAAAATTTTCTTTTTTGTACTAAGTGTTTTGCACTTACTCAGCTTATGGTTATCAGTCCGCCATGTCTAATAAACAAAAGGATTGGCTAATCCAGGAGCAAACGGCTCTTGGTAAAGATATCTCAAATCCGTTGACGGCTTGCAATTTGCCCAAAATTGTATGGTATTCAGCTCACCATATCTTTAATTAGTGAAGAGTTGGCTAGCCCGCAAGTTTATGGCTTGTGGTAAAGGCAGTTGGAAAACCATAATTGGTAATCGACTCACCAAAGATATTTTATCTAAGAGTTGGCTAGTCCAGAAGCAAACGGCTTCTGGTAAAGACAAATCAAATCCGTTGGAAGCTGGTGATTTGCTCAAAATCATTTGGTTATCAGTGTACCAAGGTTCTTACTTGAACTGAAACATTTGGCTACTCCAGAAGTAATGGCTTTTGGTAAAGAGATTCAAATCCATTAAGTTTTTCTCAAAAGATTGCTAGGGACTAGCAATAGTTTAGTGTGGGGGATTGATGAGTGTGTAAATACTCATCATTTTTTGTCAGATCTGAACTGCAAAACACTTAAAATGCTCAGAAATGCATCAAAATACTGAAAATATCTCAAAATTGCATTTTATATGTTTCAGACGCAAAATGTTTAAAATCAGATGAAAAATGAGCTAAGTTTGCATAATTGGCAGTTTCAGTCCCCCGAGTTTCAAAAGTTGTCAGAAATAGTCCTTGAGCACTTATTTTAAAAGAAAAGTCACCAAAGGTCCTTTTAAAATCATAACTTGTCATAATTAGTCCTTTGGTGAAAAATGTCAAAAGTTTTGAGAAATTACAAGTTTAGTCCTTTGAGTTTCAAAATTGGCAAAAATAGTCCTTGGAAGTTTGAAAATGTCCATTATGGTCCTTGTACTATTGAAACTTGTCATTTTTGGTCCCTTGGAACAACTTTGGAAAGTGGCAGAATTGGTCCCTCAAGTTTGAAAGAATGGCAGTTTTGGTCCTTGTATTAACAAACCAAACACCCTTTGCACCCTTGACCCCTGCCATTAACCTTTGGACCCCTGCCAAACCACTTGACCCCCTGTTTGTGAACCCTTTGCCTTTTAATATACCACGGTCAAATATGGTCAAATCCCGCCCAACACCTTTTCCCTCCAACACTTCACCTTCACCCACCTCCTCTGCAACACTCCATCACCCTCTCCTCCAGCTCATATCACACACCCTTATCACTCCACCTCAACAACCAAACAAGAATCATTTAATGCTTCTCTTTCCATTCACTCAACCCCCCCAGTTGCTATATTAGTTTTGGCGCCAAAATTCATCAAACGGCCAAGATTGTCTCAAGTGATCCAATGGCCCCAAAGGCGAGTGGGAAAAGCTCAGAGGAGAGAGGGAAAGCATTTTGATGTATAAATAAGAGAAGAGAAGCAAGAGAGAGTAGTAGTACTTAGTTTTTATTTTTTATGTATTGATGCGCTCCCAAACAGTCAAGCTAAATCACACAAGCCCGCCACTTGTGAATGACGGACCGTAACCAGCTTAAAACTGCTTAAGCACGAAATCAATGAAGATCAGAGGAGTATAGAGTCTCCCCGGGTCGTTATGTCCCAGCGAGCTATGCAATGGATCAATCAACGTATAGTGATCGAGAAGTTTGAACGAAAAGGGAATATGATTATGATTATAACTACAGAAATATCAAACAAACACAAAGGCTAAAATGCAATGCTAAAGGAAATTAAAAAGATAAAACCTATTAAATAAACGCTATCACTATAATTAAAATGATGTTTTTGTTTTTATGTTTTTACGAAACTGAAATTAAAATCTACGCGACGTACAACTAAAAACGTGAAACTAAATCAATATTAACCCTAAAAATATGAAAATGATGTTTTTACAAACCTAATGATAAAATAAAATATTTAGAAAAAGAAAATTATTTTTATGACTAATTATTTAATTAAAAACTATTTTTAACTATTAAATAAGTACCTAAAGTACAAGAAAATAGGAAATAAAGCTAGAAAAATAAAATTAAGACTTGGAAAAGTCTAAAATATCAAAATAGACTTTTCAAAACTATTTTTGTATTTTTATGACTATTTATCTATTTTCTATGAATTTTAAACTATTAAAAACTAATTAAATCACTAAAAATTACCAAATAAGCTATGAAAAATCTAGAAAATTACTTTTTTCACTTTTTATATTTATCTAAGCCTAAGAAAAATGAAAACTTATTTTTTTGAACCTTTTCTGAATTTTTTGTATTAAATGCTATTTAAAAAGTGCTAAAAACTAATTAAAATCAAGAAAAATAGCAAAACAGCTTATAAAAATCTGAAAATTTCAGGAAAACTCTAAAATTATATTAGGAATATGAGAAAAATGGAAAAACAGACCCTTGTGTACAAGATTATGGAACTGATGTGTCAAGTGCTTAATAATAAGCACTTAATTAAGCCAAATGATTAAGACAAGCTACCAACTGTTAACAGAAGTTCTAATAAGCTATATTAACCAAAATACAACTAAAAGCAACAAGCTACAACCACTGATTAACAAGTTAACTCAGATTTGATGTTTTTGATATTAAGCTTAAAACAGATTTAGGTGTCAACTTGCAGACTCAAATTAAGCACTTAAATAAGCTAAAAAGCAGAAACCAATTATTGATACCTCAACTAGACCTGAGTGGCTATCTATGACCAAAAGACCAAACTTTGAAAAGCTTTTACAAGCTCTGTGCAGGTTGCACAAAAGCTGAGAAAATACTCAGTTAATACTGAGTCCTGAGCAGGGCACCTGGGGCCTATTTTGAGCTTCTGCACAAGCTAATCAAGAGTGCAAAAGCTAAAACCAGAAGTGAGGACTTAAAGACCTCCTAGTAGACTACTTATAACCAAAAATTCACACCTTGAAATCCTTTAATGAACCCTGTGGATCAGCTGCAAGTTCTGCACAAATCCACTTTTAGATACCTTTTGACTTTTTGAAAATGAATACACAGTTGACTTTGGTGGATTTTGATTCCAATTCAATGACTGATGTTGATCTCTTTTGATGAAATGAACACAAAATAAGCACTTTGTAAGACTTTTAAACACAAGATAAGGTTTTGCAATTTCAAATTCTCAACAGTTTTAACAGTAAAGACAGATTGGAAACCCATTTTGACTTTCAGTGGTCACAAGTACAAATGTAAGACAGGTATTGACTAAGGAGGGCTAAAGGAGGCTAAGACAACTGATTTTAACCACCGAGGCGAGATCTGTGGCACGTGGCTTAAAGCCTAATCCAAACACCCCTTTACTCACTGTTTTACAATCTAAATCAAAATCAACTACTTATTCAACAGAGATTGTGATCAAATTAACTCTAAATAACCTACTTACTACTTATTAAACAGGTCTTAACCACTTCTAACTACAATTACCAAGTATGCAAAGATCATGAAAATTACTTACAATAAGTCCAAAGCCACTATGGCCTGCCACATTGAAACAAGGACCCTAACCTATCAATTCAAACCCATTTGAATCTAAATCAACCCATATTCCTGTCTGAATCAACCCTTATCACATCTGCATCAGTTTTGCTCCTTGGTTTGACTTTCATTGACCAGTGTCCAATGTTGTTTGAGATATAAATGTAAGCTTATACAAAGCTTAATCAAGCTTATTAGAGCTTGTTTAAGCTTGAAAAGAGACTTGCTAACAGATTTGACAATGATTTGAGATTGAGAAATTTAACAGTGGCATAAAAATTTGGAAACTGAACATGAACTGAATTGATACTTAAATTAAGTTGAGATACACTTGAATATCTTTGTTGAGTACAAATTAACTTTAAAACTTAACTGAAAACTAGTTAAAATGCTACAAACTCAAAAACGACATACATTTTTAAAAAATAAAAACTAACTCTCTCTTGATGCACCCTCTTGTCTTCTTATAAGTTCCAAAATGCTTTCTCTCACCTTCTGAGCAAATCCCAGCATCAATCTCAGCCTTTGGATGTCTTTTGAGCCATCTTGGCCATTGGATGATTTTGGCGCCAAAACCTGCTTTGGATATCTGGGACAGGAAAAGGGTGCATTAAATGCATTGGTGAGGGTAGGTGAGGTGGGGGGAGACAAAGGGTTGTGTAGAGGTGGCTATGGGTGGTTTGAGGAGGGGGGTGGTAGCAGACAGGAGTGTCGGGGGAGACAAACTGGGGGCGGTTTTTGTTTATTTTAAACATTTGGGTTGGTCGGGTCAAGGGGTTGGGTAAGTGATTTGGGCCAGTGAATTTTATTTTGGGCTTGGGTAGTTTATTTAGGTCCGAATGGTTAAGTGGGATTATTAAATCAAAAGGACCATAAGTGTAATATCTCAAAACCAAAGGACCAAATGTGTAAAGCTCCAATTCCCAAGGACCAAACATGTAAGTTATGAAGATTAGTCAAAAGGGTTTGTTTTGCCAATGTAAAATAATCCATGGGTTGATTTTGACATTTTTGAAATTTCCAAGGACTAGATTTGACAAATTTTGGATTTTCAGGGACTAAATTGTAATTTTCTCAAAACTTTTAGATTTCCCACCAAAGGACTAAACATGACACTTTATGATTTTAAAAAGACCTTTGGTGACTTTACTTTTGAAATTATGTGCTCAGGGACTGTTTTTGACAATTTTTTTTGAAACTTGGGGGTTTGGCGCAATTTTTGCAAAATTGATATGTTTTTCATCTGATTTTGATATTTTTGCATTTAAAACACATAAAACACTGATTTGTGATATTTTGATCATTTTGATGTGTTTCTGAGTGTTTTCAGATGATTTTGCAGTTTATATTGTACAAAAATGATGAGTATTTACACACTCATCAATCCCCCACACTGAACTATTGCTAGCCCCTAGCAATCTTTTGAGAAAAACTTAATGGATTTCATCTCTTTACCAAAAGCCATTACTTCTGGAGTAGCCAAATGTTTCAGTTCAAGCAAGAACCATGGTACACCGATAACCATCTGATTTATTGGCAAATCATAAACCATATAACGGATTTGATGTGTCTTTACCAGAAGCCGTACCCTTCTGGACTAGCCAACTCTTAGATAAATTATCAGAATTATCTTTGGTGAGCTGAATACCAATTATGGTTTTTCCACTGCCTTTACCACAAGCCATAATCTTGCGGGCTAGCCAACTCTTCACTTTTTAGGACATGGTGAGTTGAGAACCATACAATTTTGGGCAAATTGCAAGCCATATAAACGGATTTGAGAAATCTTTACCAAGAGCCGTTTGCTCCTGGATTAGCCAATCCTTTTGTTTACTAGACAAGGCGGACTGATAACCAAATGAGTAAGTGTAGAACACTTACTCCAAAAAAAATTTTGGCCAAAAACGGGGGAATTAGGCGGATAATTACATGATAAAATTCGTGAGAATTCCCCCCCACACTAGAGATGAATATTGCCCTCAATATTCAAAGTACCGGCGGTTATGCCGAAACAAAGAACGTAAAAGGGAAATATTACGGCCATTATTTAGAAACAAGATTTTTTTTTTGGAAACTCTTATATACAACATGTGGGGCAACCCCCCCACACTAGGGTGGTAGAAAATAGAAAGAAGTCAGAAATATGGGTGAAAACCCATACAGTGTGCTATTGTTTTTGATTCCCGAGTCGCTAGCTTGACTCGATCCCCGCATTCATTTGTTCATGGGGAAAGTAACGTGGAAAACCAATCTCGATCGGACTTTCGTTCACACTGTTGATAAACATATGAACATCAGAAAGTTCCACACCGACGAGTTATAACCGCGGTATTGTTAATAGTAGAAACTATAAGGGATGATACCGGGGTCAAAAATGGTGTCCTCATTCCCGAAAGAGAAAAGGGAAAGAGCAACCACACCATCTGTGAAGAATGGAATAAAGACGTACATAAGAATGCAAGTCCATTCCTCAGCAGAGAGAAGCAAATCACCAGTTTTGACATTTTTAAGCTTAAACTTGAAGCTTATATGGTGATTGTCAAGAAGATGTCCGGGAGTGAGGGTGGGAAATGGTTCTTCAATCAACAGACTTTCCAGAAAAAGGATGTCTCCCTCCGGATCTAAGTAAGTGTTATCTATTCCTGTTGGAATTGACTCATCACTAAGAAATGTATCGACTTCATTCCAAAAGTTGTCGTCTTCCTCATCAGAAGTGAGAGAAGGAATGGAAGAGTCGGGAATAAGACTAGAAGGTGATGGATCATTTTTGAGCAATTCATCAATGGGAAGAATGTCTCCCATTGGATCACAAACATCATCATCCAACTCAGATGAAACTGAAGAGAGTTTGGTTTCATCCACGGAGTTAACAATCTCGATGCGACAAACCGATGCGGAGGTGGGACAAGTGGTGTGCTCTTAGAGCTAGCAGTTTCCACCACTTCCGATGAAGTCTCTGAATCTAGATCATCATCATCATCAAGAATACTCTTGACTTCCCACGTACAGACTTTCAAACCATTTGTTTGAACCAGGGGTAATTTTTAAAGCTTTGAGCTCAAAGACGTTTTTCATGACTCCTCTTAACCGTGAAGTTTGAGAGTGTTGCATTGAATCTTTCGGATCTTTGATCAATTGTGGCAACACTCTGTTTGTACAGAGGTTTGGAGTTCTGGTTGATATTTAACGTGAGCTCTTCGTTGTCAACCCGTATGGTCAACTCTTCAGCAAACACATCAATCAAAGCACGACTCGTTCTTAAGAAAGCTCTCCCTAAGATAAGGGGAACTCTAGGATCTGCATCGAAGTCTACTACAACAAAGTCAACATGAAAGTGAAACTTTCCCACTTTCATCACGACATCCTCGGCTATCCCAAGGGGACGAGTTACGGTACGGTCCGCTAGCTCGAGTGTCATACGAGTGGATGAAAGTTCAGGAAGAGACAGTTTCTTCCATACTGAGAGTGGCATGAGGTTAATGCTAGCGCCAAGATCGGCCAAGGCGAAGCATTGAAACATCCCCGGAAATCACACGGGATTAGAAACCGCCAGGGTCTTCAAGCTTTTCGGAAGCTTATTAAGAATGGCGGTGAGCATTGCTCATTCAGAGGAGTTTAGCCATCTCGGCGGCTTGTCTTTGTTGGTGAGTAAGCCTTTAAGCGTGGATGCAAATTTAGGCATTAGAACGAGAGCATCAGCGAAGCTTATATCAAAGTGAAGCTCATTGAAGATTTGGAAAAATTTTTCCATTTGCTCTTTGTTTTTGTCTTTGAGCTTCTCATCATTCATTCTTGATGGGTAAGGAAGCCGACTAGACTTTTGAGCCGGGATGGAAGGTATTTCGGCTCAGATTTTTCCTCGAACATCGGGTTCCGGACTTAAAACTTGGACTACCGAAGGTGGGGACGTGTCGCGATGTACCGTGGGCTTGAATAATGCACCTTGTCCGTTGTTTCCTTGGTAACTTGACTCAATGCCACAGGAGGAGGGGCATTGGAGTCGAAGGTCCATTGTGCGTCTTACCACTACGAGTGGTGACGGCTTTCAATTCGGCATTAGGATTGGGAATTGTATTGCTTGGGAGTCCTCCAGAAGATGGTGAAGCTTTGTTCATATTCATGTTCATGAAACTGCTCATCATATTCTTTAACTCATTTGTCTGCCGAGATAATGTGGTATCAATTTCCCTTTTTAGCTCACCTCTCATGTTATTGATCTGAGTTTGCATTGAACGCATGTTCGACTCAGTCATTTTCATGAAGTCATTTGGCATGGGAGCTTGAGGAGGTTGTTGATAACTTTGATGATTAGGAGCTTGATATGGTTGGTTGAAATTGTTCCGGTTTTGATTGAAATTTTGAGAGTTATTGAAGTTGTTGTGTCCTTGATTGGAAACGCGATTTTTGATTGCCATGGTTTTAATTGCCATGGTTTTACCTGGAGGAAAACCAGGTGGTGTCATACCGCTAGGTGCACGGTAGTGAGGATCGGCTTGTGGTCGGTATTGATTGTGGTTTACCGAAGCTACTGGAGCTTGGTAAAAAGAAGCATCGGTTGCTTGACAATCATAATACGCGTGTGGACCACTACAAATTTCACACACATTGTTTATGGCTTTGGATGGTTCCGCTTATGAATTTCGCTTTTGATTTCCTTCACCTCTTTTATCATACACTGGATCATGTCCGTTAGAAGCTGCTACTTTCGAAGAGTTCTTTGGATGTAGAAGCAGGAATGTTCGGAACATTGACTTTGTTTTCGAAATAGGAACTTTTGATTTACTCTCACAAATTTCAAGCACATCTTTAGGTTTACGATTCAAGATATTGCCACCCGCGGATGCGTTCAAAGAATCTTGATCATTACCGTTCAACCCATTATAAAAGATATTGACTTGTTGAAGCTCCGTGAATTCATGATGGGGCATTTCACGAGGAGATCTTTGAATCTCTCCCATGCCTCTCCAAAGTTTTCATCGAAATTTTGGCGAAATCGGAAATTTCATTTTTAGATTAGTCGTCTTAGATGGAGGGAAGAAGTAATTAACAAACTTTTGACCGAGATCCTCCCAAGTTTCGATGGATCGAGGGTTCTTTTTCAGCCAAATCCGGGCTGTCCCTCAAGTGAGAACGGGAAAAAGCATCAACTTGATTACTTTTTGTGGCACATCCTTGAAATTGATAGTTGAAGTCAATTTGTTAAACCAAGCGGATGTGTGCATGGGTCTTCGATCAGACCCGCGGAATTGAATCGTAGACACAAGTGTGATCAAATGTGTCTTCAATTCGAAGTGATCAGAATTGATTACTGGTAAGACGATGGCATCTCCATAACCCCGGTGGGTGCTGGAGCATTTCCGCCATATGTACGTTCGTCGCCATATTGTTGCTTGAAATAGTACGAATCTCGGGTTCGACTATTTGGGCAGCACGTCTACGCGAACGTCGTCTAGGAATTTCTGCTAGATCACGCAAAGGACTCAATGATCTAGAAGAACGAGTGCGCATGCACTAGAGTAACTCTAAGGACTCTCAGAGTTAAGGAGAGAAATGGAATTATGAAGATATTTCAGATGAGAACGAGAATTATGAAGACGTTTTATAAAAGTTTTGGGGTGAGAAGAATCTTTATGGGTTTTCTGGTTCTGAAACGTCGATATCACAACAAAATCAATTAACACAAAATCGAGGCAAAACAACAGTGAACTTAACCAATAATCCAAGATGAATGGCTTCTTTGAAAAAGGTACACCAATCACGAGGACACAAAGGCAAGTTTTATATCTTTAGTTCGGGAACTTATTATGGTCGCACCCCCAGTTAGGTAGTGCACTGCCTTGGTTTGCGGTGGTAATCTTTTAAGTTGTTAATTATTAAAGAAAACGACGATTCTTTTTGTATTTTTATTTGTGATACATATATAGAAACAAAAGGAAAAATATTTTTGTTTTTTATACGTTTTTGGCTGTTTTTGGGTTTTTGGATTTTTTAGAAGAAAATATGGATATATATATATACAGAGATGGATGATATAAACAAAGAGTGAGGATTCAAACAACTAATCTGCTAAACGGAAGATAGATCAGCACAGCTCCCCGGCAGCGGCGCCAAAAATTTGATGCGCTCCCAAACAGTCAAGCTAAATCACACAAGCCCGCCACTTGTGAATGACGGACCGTAACCAGCTTAAAACTGCTTAAGCACGAAATCAATGAAGATCAGAGGAGTATAGAGTCTCCCCGGGTCGTTATGTCCCAGCGAGCTATGCAATGGATCAATCAACGTATAGTGATCGAGAAGTTTGAACGAAAAGGGAATATGATTTGATTATAACTACAGAAATATCAAACAAACACAAAGGCTAAAATGCAATGCTAAAGGAAATTAAAAAGATAAAACCTATTAAATAAACGCTATCACTATAATTAAAATGATGTTTTTGTTTTTATGTTTTTACGAAACTGAAATTAAAATCTACGCGACGTACAACTAAAAACGTGAAACTAAATCAATATTAACCCTAAAAATATGAAAATGATGTTTTTACAAACCTAATGATAAAATAAAATATTTAGAAAAAGAAAATTATTTTTATGACTAATTATTTAATTAAAAACTATTTTTAACTATTAAATAAGTACCTAAAGTACAAGAAAATAGGAAATAAAGCTAGAAAAATAAAATTAAGACTTGGAAAAGTCTAAAATATCAAAATAGACTTTTCAAAACTATTTTTGTATTTTTATGACTATTTATCTATTTTCTATGAATTTTAAACTATTAAAAACTAATTAAATCACTAAAAATTACCAAATAAGCTATGAAAATTCTAGAAAATTACTTTTTTCACTTTTTATATTTATCTAAGCCTAAGAAAAATGAAAACTTATTTTTTTGAGCCTTTTCTGAATTTTTTGTATTAAATGCTATTTAAAAAGTGCTAAAAACTAATTAAAATCAAGAAAAATAGCAAAACAGCTTATAAAAATCTGAAAATTTCAGGAAAACTCTAAAATTATATTAGGAATATGAGAAAAATGGAAAAACAGACCCTTGTGTACAAGATTATGGAACTGATGTGTCAAGTGCTTAATAATAAGCACTTAATTAAGCCAAATGATTAAGACAAGCTACCAACTGTTAACAGAAGTTCTAATAAGCTATATTAACCAAAATACAACTAAAAGCAACAAGCTACAACCACTGATTAACAAGTTAACTCAGATTTGATGTTATTGATATTAAGCTTAAAACAGATTTAGGTGTCAACTTGCAGACTCAAATTAAGCACTTAAATAAGCTAAAAAGCAGAAACCAATTATTGATACCTCAACTAGACCTGAGTGGCTATCTATGACCAAAAGACCAAACTTTGAAAAGCTTTTACAAGCTCTGTGCAGGTTGCACAAAAGCTGAGAAAATACTCAGTTAATACTGAGTCCTGAGCAGGGCACCTGGGGCCTATTTTGAGCTTCTGCACAAGCTAATCAAGAGTGCAAAAGCTAAAACCAGAAGTGAGGACTTAAAGACCTCCTAGTAGACTACTTATAACCAAAAATTCACACCTTGAAATCCTTTAATGAACCCTGTGGATCATTGCAAGTTCTGCACAAATCCACTTTTAGATACCTTTTGACTTTTTGAAAATGAATACACAGTTGACTTTGGTGGATTTTGATTCCAATTCAATGACTGATGTTGATCTCTTTTGATGAAATGAACACAAAATAAGCACTTTGTAAGACTTTTAAACACAAGATAAGGTTTTGCAATTTCAAATTCTCAACAGTTTTAACAGTAAGACAGATTGAAACCCATTTTGACTTTCAGTGGTCACAAGTACAAATGTAAGACAGGTATTGACTAAGGAGGGCTAAAGGAGGCTAAGACAACTGATTTTAACCACCAGGCAGATCTGTGGCACAGGCTTAAAGCCTAATCCAAACACCCCTTTACTCACTGTTTTACAATCTAAATCAAAATCAACTACTGATTCAACAGAGATTGTGATCAAATTAACTCTAAATAACCTACTTACTACTTATTAAACAGGTCTTAACCACTTCTAACTACAATTACCAAGTATGCAAAGATCATGAAAATTACTTACAATAAGTCCAAAGCCACTATGGCCTGCCACATTGAAACAAGGACCCTAACCTATCAATTCAAACCCATTTGAATCTAAATCAACCATATTCCTGTCGAATCAACCCTTATCACATCTGCATCAGTTTTGCTCCTTGGTTTGACTTTCATTGACCAGTGTCCAATGTTGTTTGAGATATAAATGTAAGCTTATACAAAGCTTAATCAAGCTTATTAGAGCTTGTTTAAGCTTGAAAAGAGACTTGCTAACAGATTTGACAATGATTTGAGATTGAGAAATTTAACAGTGGCATAAAAATTTAGGCGAACATGGCTGAATTGATACTTAAATTAAGTTGAGATACACTTGAATATCTTTGTTGAGTACAAATTAACTTTAAAACTTAACTGAAAACTAGTTAAAATGCTACAAACTCAAAAACGACATACATTTTTAAAAATAAAAACTAACTCTCTCTTGATGCACCCTCTTGTCTTCTTATAAGTTCCAAAATGCTTTCTCTCACCTTCTGAGCAAATCCCAGCATCAATCTCAGCCTTTGGATGTCTTTTGAGCCATCTTGGCCATTGGATGATTTTGGCGCCAAAACCTGCTTTGGATATCTGGGACAGGAAAAGGGTGCATTAAATGCATTGGTGAGGGTAGGTGAGGTGGGGGGAGACAAAGGGTTGTGTAGAGGTGGCTATGGGTGGTTTGAGGAGGGGGGTGGTAGCAGACAGGAGTGTCGGGGGAGACAAACTGGGGGCGGTTTTTGTTTATTTTAAACATTTGGGTTGGTCGGGTCAAGGGGTTGGGTAAGTGATTTGGGCCAGTGAATTTTATTTTGGGCTTGGGTAGTTTATTTAGGTCCGAATGGTTAAGTGAGATTATTAAATCAAAAGGACCATAAGTGTAATATCTCAAAACCAAAGGACCAAATGTGTAAAGCTCCAATTCCCAAGGACCAAACATGTAAGTTATGAAGATTAGTCAAAAGGGTTTGTTTTGCCAATGTAAAATAATCCATGGGTTGATTTTGACATTTTTGAAATTTCCAAGGACTAGATTTGACAAATTTTGGATTTTCAGGGGACTAAATTGTAATTTTCTCAAAACTTTTAGATTTCCCACCAAAGGACTAAACATGACACTTTATGATTTTAAAAAGACCTTTGGTGACTTTACTTTTGAAATTATGTGCTCAGGGACTGTTTTTGACAATTTTTTTTGAAACTTGGGGTGAAACGCAATTTTTGCAAAATTGATATGTTTTTCATCTGATTTTGATATTTTTGCATTTAAAACACATAAAACACTGATTTGTGATATTTTGATCATTTTGATGTGTTTCTGAGTGTTTTTCAGATGATTTTAGGTTTATATTGTACAAAAATGATGAGTATTTACACACTCATCATGTATGTCGTTTTTAAAATTTCCATGTCTTAAATAAATTCTAAGTTGTAATTTCAAGTTTTATTGCATGAAACTAAGTTGGTTCAGTGTATTGTAACCTTTTTCAAGAATTAATTTCAAGTTCTATCAAAGTTCATGTTTTTGCCTTTCTCTTGTTAAAGACAGTTTCAAATGTACTAAATTCCAAGCTTCAAAGAGCTTATTTACTTCTCAAATAACCTTACTAAATTTGTTTATAGCTTCTAGTAAACTACAAAACAATTCAAGCAATTTCTCATTTGGTCAACAAAAGTCAACTGAAAAGCTCAACATGGACTTAGTTATGGAATTGGGTTGATGCAGTCTTTGGAATGGGTTGAATATTAGTAGTTTAGCATAGATTGGGTTCTGGTTTAAGCTGCAAATAAGCTGGGACACTTGTAAGTTCTTATTTTTCTCTCTATAAACTAGTATAGTATGCATAATGCACTTGTGTTTGAATCTGTGGTCATTAATAGTTTAGACCTGTTTATTTAGTTGTCATTAGGTTAACTTGATTCAGTTTCATTGATAGCATAAGCTAGTTCAGTAGTTAGCTTAGTTAAATTGCAAAACAGTTAGTTAAATTGGTGATTGGTAAAATTGTCAAAGCGTGTTTGAGGTTTGTTCATTGATTGAGATCTGTTGTTTTAGGCTCATTAAGTTCAATTGTACTCATTTCAGTCATCAAATCTCATTTGCATACATTAAAAGTCAAAATTAGATTGTATCTATTCTCATTAGTTTATCAGTTAGGATTTGATAGATCATTAGCCTGATTTAGGTTTAGTGATTGGGTTAGTAGCTTATTATAGCTTCATTTTAACTTAATTCATCATAATCAGTTAACAAATTAAGCTCAAATCTCATTAAAGTCAACTTTCTATTTCTGAGTTAAAAGTCAAAAACCATAAAAACCAGTTTTCCCAAAACTTTGTAGATTTATCATTTGTTAATCCTTGGTTAAGAGATTTTGGTATTTTGGATTTAACAACTTGAACTGGTCTAGTGTTGAAAAATTATTTTTGGGGAATATTTGGAATTTTTCTTAAGCTCTGAATAAGCTCTTCAATACACCCCCTTTTGCCCTGTTCACACTCAGTATAACTGAGTGTGAAGCAGGCCTCTTGCAAGCTTTGCACAAGCTTCAAAATAGCTTTTACTTGGCTGAAACTTGGTCTAGAGATAGTTCACCGGTGGTCTTGAGATCCTTGGTTCTGTTTTTTACATAAGCTTTTTCAATAAGCTTGTGCTTAAGTTTCAAAGTGACAACTGGTTTTGCACTTGAGTTTTTAAATCATCAAATCATTGTAGGTTGCATTTCAGAGGTTTAGACTAGTTGAAATAGGTTAATATCAAGTAGTTATAGCATACTTTAGCTTATGCTATCATTTGGTGGTCTTTGGTGTTCATTTGCTTAATTCAAGTGCTTATTTATAAGCACTTTACTCTACAGATTCATAATCCTTCACATAAGCTATTGTTTTTATATTTTTCATAGACTTAGAATATTATTTTAGACTTTTCTTGAATTTTTCAGAATTTTTCATTACTGTTTACTATTTTTCTTTATTTTATCGGTTTTAGGCATTTTTAATTAGCTTTTAATACAATTAATTCAGAAAAGCTTCAAAAAAATAAGTTTTCAATTTTCATAGATTAAGATAAATATAAAAAGCAAAAAAGTAATTTTTCCAAATTTTTCTTAGTTAAATTTTTAATTTTTAGCAATTTAATTAGCTTTAAATAGTTTTTAATTCATAGGAAATATAAAAATAATCAGAAAAATACAAAATCAGTTTTGAAAAATCTATTTAGTTATTTTAGATTTTTCTAAGTCATAATTTCATTTTTCTAGCTTTATTTCATATTTTCTTGTATTTTAGGGTATTATTAAATAAGTAAAAATAGTTTTTAATTAATAATAATTAAATAAATAGTCATAAAAATAATTTTCTTTTTCTCAAAATTTTCTCTTATCGTTAGGTTTGTAAAAATGTCATTTTATATTTTAGGATTAATATTGTTTTAGTTTCACATTTTCTTTTGTACGTTACGTAGTTTTTAAATTTTTTAAATCAATAACATCAGATTTTAAAAATAGTGATAGCGTTTATTTAATATAATTTAGCTTTTTAATTTTCTTTAATTTGCATTTAAGCCCCTGTAATTTATAAACTTTCTCTTTAGGTAAAATTATTCATAATCATAACCCATTTCCGTTCAAATTCTCCCGATCACTATTCGTTTAATTATTGATTACATTGACTCGTTGGGACTTAACGACCTGGGGAAACACTATACTCCTCTGATCTTCATTGCATTGTTTCTGAGTTGTTTGAAGTTTATCACGGTTGACCATTCACAAGTGGTTAGCTTGTGTGATAAAACTTGACGGTTCGGGAGCGATCAATGGGCTTCGATGGGTTGAGGGTTAGAGTATCTGAGTGGACCAATCCTAGCACCTTATTACTTTGCGACTTATTTTGAAGAACTTTCGTTTTGGGATTTTAATTCATTCTGGATATTGTATTTTCTTGTCAGTCAATTGTGTATATGTTTTGATACTTCATTTTTAAGGTTTCCGTTTGTAAAGATTTCATTTGTATGTTCTGATATGACACCAGAATGTGACACTTCTACCCTTGCCGGGTTGGGGTGTTACATTATGTGATGTTGTGACATTGGACCGACATGATCACATTCTGGATCATGATTTCTCCTCATCAGAGTAGTGGAAGATTTAGCTGATTCATGATATTTGCAGCAGCGTAGCAGAAGCATGGAGTGACAATATCAGAGTCGTTGATGCACTTATCATGATTTCTTTAGATATGAATGTGTTGTGTGAGCATGCGGCTATGGATTGACCTCTCCATTCTGATCAGCTGCAAGCGTTGGGTGTACTGCATACAACAGTTAGCAATAAAGCCACGAAAGTGTCTTTGATCACTTTCGTTGAATTGAGGTACACGGCCCACGGTTCCCCGTGATCAGTACAAGTACTGCGGTGATCAGGTATAATTTGAAGAATCTCCTTGCATGGGGTTTTCGCATTTGCTCTAGCCGTTCTCAAACCGGAACGTCTCAAAGAAGACAACACGGAGTGAGTGAACCAGCGAATTTGAGATTCACTAATTGATGAAAAGAGATTTGAAAAACAATCGTGTACTGCACAATATAAAGTGTTTTTGCAATACAACGAAAGTTTTAAAGAAAATCAGTTATCAATCATAAACACCTTTTATTTTGAAATATTAATACACAGTCGATGTGCTAGAGAAAAGAATTTTAAGCACAACGACCGGTTTTTCAAAGGTATCCGTCAATCCATTTCCTGGACCAAGGTTGATTCAATAATGAATCGCCCCATTATTTCAATCCAGTTGTCACAAGTTTGATCTCTTGGATAGATCTCACATGCCACCTACCAAGAGCTTGTTTGATGTTGGCTCTAGAAGGCTTTCCATCTTCATTGTGAATATGTTTGCATATCACTCAGATGTTCTGGCAATAGTACAAGGATAATGCGTAGGACTCATAAGATATATTCTCACTTTCCACATTGTGTGAAACAATGAGTCTTCATTGAGTTTGTGTCCTAATGAGATAATGTGGATGATCTCGTGGCTCTAGACTCAATTGTGCACATTTGGTTCCTATGCCGGAGACTAGGGAGAGGGTCTACTTCTTCAATATTAACAATCTCTAAGAGAAAGTCAATAGATTATGAAGGTTCCCCGTGAGAATGAAACAAGCCCTTTTAAGAGGAACTTGAGTAGCTTGGGAAGTTGTAGTGCAGTGCGTCACTGGGTCCATGACGTCTTGTCTTCAATACCAGTGTTACCTTAGTAACCACCAGTAGCATATGAATTGAACCCGGTTTCTGCCCTAAGGTTGAATTATTGGAGGGCTATTGCTTTTCACCCTTTCACATTCAATTCTTTTTCATTCTTCAACCCCTTTAGTGCTTACCGATACTTCATAACTAGAACCTTGTTGGGTTTATTCCAGTACTAGCTCAGTCTCAGTCCGCACTCTTCCCATATTCTCAATTTTCTCCTTTTTTCTTCATACCTAAGGACTTCTACACTATCTAGTGGATTGTCCCTGGGTAGATCCCTCCAGCTCTGGCGGGATCGTGGGAACGAATACCAAACCTAACCATCCTTATATCTCCATACATAAAGTAAATTTGGTCGGTCTTTTTGGTGTTGTTCTTCTGCCATTGGAACCAATTGAAAACCATTTGAAAATCAATCCAGGTACTTGTGATATATTATCAAAGCATTTTGTACCTGAATTATTTTTGATATTTTAGTAAAAGGCTCCCCTCAACATGTGCATCGAATATTCGAAAGTGTTTTGCACATATTAGGGAAAACCTGCACTTAGAGACAAATCACTCACGTTTCAATCCTTTTTGGTTTGATACTGATGCTCCCCCTTAACATGTGCATGGAAAATTTGAAATCGTTTGGCACATGTAGGGAGGAGATCTTGCTAATCACTTACAAACCATTTGTCGAATTATCAGTTTAAATCCAAATTTAAATCACAAATTCTCCCCCGATCACAATTTTCAAGTCATTTGAGATTTGTGATCTCTATAGATTTAAATTGTCTTTTTGAAAGCTTTTGAGGAGAATTATGACTTGCTTATGAAAACATTTAACCGATAAGGATCAAATCTGAGACTTTAAACTCTAACGATTAAACATGCTTAATATGGTTTGAGGGAAAATTGGAAATAGTTTGTATGGCAACTCTTTTGTTTGTAGGAGGGTAACAAGGTAGGCACGGTTATTCTTAAGAGGTGGGTAGAGTTTCTAGGTATCAAATTTTTCAATGGTGCAATTTTCAAGTTTTGCGGGATTATGGGTCATTTACTGTGTCTTTTTAGATTTTGCAAAAGGTTTATTGTTCTTTTTGTTGCCTATTCTCACTAGGGAATCTTTCTCATAGGTATTTTGGAAGGTTGCTCCAAGAATGGTTTGATTTGTCCATGGGGTGTAAGGTTGGGGTAGGAGTGACTATAACATAACCCGATTGTGATATGGAATTATAAAGTTTATGATTAAGAAGTAGTATGACGCCAGTGAGTGGCTTATGATTAAGGAATATTGTGACGCCAGTGAGTGGCTCAGGATAGAGTGATGCCAGTGGGTGGCTTGTGATTAATGAGTGCCAGTGAGTGGTTTGTGATTTAGGAATGCCAGTGAATGGCTTGTGATTAATGAATGCAAGTGAGTGGCTTGTGGTTAAGGAATGTCAGTGAGTGGCTTGTGGTTAAGGGATAGTGTGACGCCAATGTGTAGCTTTAGTGTAACGCCAATGTGTGTCTTATTAAAATGTTACATGTTTATTAAAATATTATCATTTTCTCACTGGACATAAAACTATTATAACTATCCTAAGTTTTGCAAAATTCACCTCTGAGTCGGACATAGGTGATCAGGCTATGTCCCACTGTCCCTGGTTGAATATAGGTGATCAGTCTATATTCACCTGAGGTTCAATGAATTTTGAAATACTTAGCTTAGTTACGCTAGTAATATGTCGCAATACTTTTAAAGGTTGTCTTGAAGGATTAGAACAATTATTCTCTTTGTGTGAGGGAAAAGGTGTAGTGCCGTGATACGTAAGTATATGTATAGGGAAAATAATTATAACCTATAATGAAACTAGGTGAGCAGTGATAAACATGTATCTTATCAAGTATGATCTTAGCAGGATCATAAGTAAGGCATCAGCTCGGCAGGCAGGCACGTGTCGGTCATAGGGTTAAGTTTTTGTAAAAGTGGTTATAGTCTAGGTTTTAAAAATTACCCAGTTCTCTATAACCTAGGCTCTGATGCCAATCTGTAACACCCCCAAAAATGGCTCAGCGGAAGCATACAAGTATTGGGATGCTACTAAATTGGTATCACAACATAAGCATAGAACAATTGGTTTTCATAAATAAACTTTTATTCATTCTTAAAAACAATGGTTACATTATTGATTAGTGCGGAAAATGGCCCATTATAAAAAGGTGGTCCCAATACATAAATCAAAGTCGTCTATGACCATGCCATGCCTTTGCCTTGCGCCTCCAAAGATAAGCTATCACTTCAAAACCTGAAGATACATGCTAAAGGGTCGACTTACTTTGGTGAGTTCATAGTTTTTATTTGTAAAAGTTTTATGGACCACAAGATTTGGTATTTAGTTCATTTCATTATGTGACCAGTTCACTCGGTCATGTTACCAGTTCACTCGGCAATGTGACCCGTTCATTCGGTCATGTATGTACATAGCAAATGCAACCAGTACAATCAGTCATGTGACCAGTTCACTCGGTCATGCAGGTGTAACAGTTTCAAATACTTGTGTCCATATGTAAAAGCATGCATTAACTTTACACTAGAATGCATCTAAGTAATCAAGAAATTGGCAAGTAAACACATAATGCATTCAATCATTCAGCATAGTTTTAGTAAACGATTCACTTGTTCAGGTAAAATAAGCATTTAGTTTAAGTGAAAATGAGCATGTATCTTCCCCCAAAACAGTTATAAAACAAGTAAAAGTAGGGGCTATGAAACTCACCTTAGCGATACGGTAGGAAATGCACAACAATAGCAAGTACGATATGACACCGGCTTCAACACAAAACCTAGATATAATATGGCAAGTCTCAGATAGTATATTTCGTTTATGACCGTAAATGGTTATGTTTGAAAAATGATTTGATGTGAGACACTTGTATCGTTTTAAGTTGTGTGGACGTTATCGACGTACATAAATTGTAGTTGTGAAAATACTTGTAAGTATTGGCTCTTGGAATAGATGAGGAAAAATGTATACGAAACTTTCCTATAGGAGTTGGCTCGAATATTGACTCAAATATTATCGAAGTGGGGAATAAATACAAATCGAATTGTATTTATTAGATTTGTTAGGTTTCGCGGTGTGAAAGTATATATATACAATATATATTCATCGAAGTTGTGAGAAAATAATATATTTGGAAAAATATAATATTTATAGTTTACGGGGATGAAATCGTTAATATGTGTTAAACATGTTTATTTAACGAAAAGTGTAAAACATATAAGTTTATAAAACTTATAAAATTTTATTGAAAGTGACAACGTGTTTAACCTCGAAGGGTTAAAGTTGCAAACATTAATATATGTTTCAAAACTTTATGAAAGTTTTTAAGAAAGAAAACTTTTAAATGGGTCAAAGTTGAAGGGTTGAAAGTGTAAAGGCTATTATTAGCTTACTACATGTTTTAAGAAAATTGCAAAGTAACTTGAAGTGGAGGGGCTTAAACTACCATGTTGCCAAAGTTGTAAAAAAAACAAAAAAAAGAAGGAATCTGCCATGGAAGAGATTCGTCAGTTTCATGTGATTGTACTTCGTTATGTATCTTTCACTAGTCTATCTTGTACATCGAAACACACCATATCGAATGTACATCTAAGGCACCTTTCACTAATGCCTTTGACTAGATCTACAAGACACCTTTCACTAATGTCTTGTGTCTTCACTTCTAAGCACCTTTCACTAATGCTTCTTTGTCTTGACTTCTAAGCACCTTTCACTAATGATTCTTAGTCTTGACTTCCAAGCACCTACCACAAGTGCCTTATACTATAGAAGATAGATACCCTTCACTAATATCTTCGTCTTGACTCTTAAGACATCTTTCACTAATGTCTTCAACACTACACTTCTTTGAAGAAAGAAGGGAATCATCAACAAGAAGACTTCTGTAGCTTTGATGATGAGGAAGCATGGCAACTCATGGACTTGAGCTTGCTCGACTTCAAAGGTGGTGATCTTGCCTTTAAGAGGAACCTAAAGATCACAAAAACAAAACTACAAACATAGATCTCTTGGATCTAAGGTTAGTGAATTTAACTTCAGGGGAGAAAGTATATTGGAAAGGGGTTGAGAAATAATGAAGAAATGGCTCACTATTTATAGATGAAAAAATCCTCTGTTCCCGGATCCCTACCACAAGGGATCCGGCTAGCACAAAGCTAGGGATCCGTGGTCCGCTCCTCTTTGCCCATGGGTAATTTTGGTTATGGGTCATGGGTCATGGGTTATGGGTTGATCCATGGTTTTCTTTCTAGATACAATGAACTTGGTTAAGTGGTATATATAAAACCATGGGTTGTGGGTCAAAACCATTTGCTAGTATTTTACCCATTTAGTATACACTTAGTTTTTACCCATTTTAGTATACTTAGTTTAAGTATATGTTTAACCCAATATGTAAACACTAGTTGTTGTACATGATTCGCTTCCAAACAGTCAAGTTTAATCACACAAGCTGACCACTTGTGAATGGTCAACCGTAATAAACTTAAAACAGCTCAGAAACAAATGCAATTAAGATCAGAGGAATATAGTGGATTCCTGGGTCGTTAAGTCCTACGGAGACTCAATGGTGTTTCAAAACTTTCAGACGATAGAATGATCACTAAGGATAGTGATCAATAAAGATTTTGATGGATTACTACACTATTGGTTGCTTGGAATGAATTTTGAATACAGAATTGTAAAGCACAACAATCAGATAAAAAAATGTAAATACGTACGTTTATTAAACTACGTAAACGTACAAAATAAAAAGTGAGATCTAAGAAATAAAAGACCTAAAAATATGAAAATGATATTTTTGAAATCCTAAAAATAAAATAAAATTATTAGAAAAAAAAAATTATTTTTATAACTATTTATTTAATTATTATTAATTAAAAACTATTTTAAACTATTTAATAATACTCCAAAATAAAAGAAAATATGAAATAAGGCTAGAAAAATAAAATTATGATTCAGAAAAATCTAAAATATTATAAAACTTATTTTAAAATTTAAAATATATTTTTTACACTTTTTATCTATTTAATACTAATTAATTACTATTTAAAATACACTTAAATACTAGAAAATATAAAATAAACCTGGAAAAATGAAATTTTAACTTATAAAAATCTAAAATATGATAAAACCAATTTTAGAACTGAAAAGATATTTTTTATGCTTTTTAATTATTTATTACTAATTATCTAATACTTTTAACTATTTAAAATTATAATAAATAGTAAACAGATTAGGAAAATCATGAAACTTTTTCTAAAAATAACTTAAGGTGACAGAAGGTTAAGAAAAATATAAAAACAGAATTTGCTTAATAATAAGCTAAAAAGAAAAACCTAAAAGCTAATTAATATTAAATAAACGCTATCACTATATTTAAAATGATGTTTTTGTGGATTTTCTTTTTGAAAACTATTATACTACTGATTATAAGTTACTTTTATGAAAACAAAAATTTTACAAACTTAGAAATAAGCTATTTGAGAGCTTAAAAGCTCAACATGGGCTTAATAAGCTTAAAATGAGTTTTAAAGCTCAAACAAACTTTCAATTTGTGAAAACAAAGGTAGATTGAGATGCAAATAAGCTAGAGAAACTCAAATAAAACTAAAAAGAACAAAGAAGCATACTGAAAATCTAGGAATAAGCAGATAAGCACTTATGATTTTATTATTAAAAGACAGAAATGGGACAAGGTTTAAACTACATGCGAGCCCTAGCAAACAAGCTAAAAAGTGGAAAATTAAGCTTGGGACCTCAAGATGGCTAGGTCAGCTTTCCAAAGAACCAAGATTCACAAAATTAGACCAACTAATAAGCTATTTGTGAGCTTATCAAATTGGACTACTCAACTGTGCACAGAGCACATTTTAAAACATGTACTTGAAATAAGCTAGAAAATAAGCTATGTAATAAGCTTTTTAGAAAATATAAAAAATACTAGTTTAAAGCTGAGCAACTATATTTTGATATCCCAAAAGTTCAAAACATAAAACTCAAAGTTAAGCCCTATATAAAATATTCTATTTTATTCAAAAACGACCAAATGGAAAATTTGACTTTTTAAGAAAACCAAATCAGTTGACTAAAATGAACTTTGAATTGATCCTACCAACTGATTATGTTATGTTAAGGTGAAATAAGACTTGTTTGATTGATTTTAACAACTTATGAACAAGAAATCATAATCATGGATCATGATAATCCAACAGTTAACTAACAAGACATGATCAAAAGTTATCTTGACTTTTTCACAAATAGGCACTGGTTTTCTTGGTTGAACTTAGATATTAGACATGATCCGTGCGGAACCGTCAAGTTTTATCACTCAAGCCTGCCACTTGTGAATGGCCGACCGTAACAAACTTAAAACAGTTCAAGCACGAACTCAATGAAGATCAGGAGAGTATAGTGTTTCCCCAGGTCGTTAAGTCCCAACGAGCTGTGCGAGAATAGCCAAACGTGTAGTGATCGAGAGATTTGAACGGGAAAAGAGATTTGAATATGATTATAACTAAGGAAAAGCCCATAAACTACAGGGGCTTAAATGCAAATTAAAGAAAGTTTAAAAAGATAAAAGATATTAAATAAACGCTATCACTATTTTTAAAATGATGAACGTTTAAAAACTTAAAACTACGTTTAAATAAAACTTACGTAACGTACAAAATAAAAAGTGAGATCTAAGAAATAAAAGACCTAAAAATATGAAAATGACATTTTTACAAACCTAATGATAAAAGAAAATATTTAGAAAAAGAAAATTATTTTATAACTAATTATCTAATTATTATTAATTAAAAACTATTTTTAACTAATTAATAATAACCTAAAATGAAAGAAAAGATGAAATAAAGTTTGAAAAATAAAATTAAGACTTAGAAAAATCTAAAATAACAAAATAGAATTTTCAAAACTATTTTTGTATTTTTTTGATTAATTTTCTATTTTCTATGAATTTAAAACTATTAAAAACTAATTAAATTATTTAAAAATACAAATTTAACTAAGAAAAATCTAGAAAAATATTTTTTCTCTTTTTATATTTATCTAAACTTAAGAAAAATGAAAAATTATTTTTTTTTTAACCTTTTCTTAATTTTTTGTATTAAAAGCTAATTAAAAATGCTTAAAAGCTAAATTAAATCTGCAGAAAAAATAACAAAACCAGCTTGGAAAAATATGAAAATTTCAGGAAAACTCTAAAATAATATTAGGAAGCTAGGAAAATTGGAAAAACAGGTACTTGTGTGTGGAATTATGGAACTGAAGTGTAAAGTGCTTATAAATAAGCACTTTGAATAAGCAAATGGAGACCAATGAGCACCAAACCAAAACAGGAACTTGGATAAGCTAAAAGATCCTAAATGCAACAGATTACAACTATCTAAAACCTCAAAATCACAAGCTCAACAGATTTGATGAAATGAGCTTTTGAGCTTAAAACAGATTTGGGGTGCCAAGTTTGAGCTCAAGCTCAAGCTTCCTAATAAGCTAAAACTAAAATCCAAAAGTGGGAACCTAATGGAGACCTGGCTAGGTGTTTATAAACCAAAAATGAGCCAAAGATGAGCTCTAATGAGCTTGTTACAAGGGCTGCAAACCACAATGACTCTAAAACTGAGGTCAGGTTGCGAGGGCATATCAAGCCCTTTTGACAAGCTCATTTGGAACTTATGGAAAATTCACAAAAATACATAAAAATAACAATAATGAACTAGACGGTAGAGCTTTTCAAAACCACAAGTTTTATAGAAATTGGTCCAGAAATGAACTCAAAACAAATCAACTCAGTTTGGTAAAAACTGAGTTTTTCAGTTTTGACTTTTGAGCAATTTGGAGATTTTGACTAAATTGAACTTTGGAACCAATTTTATGGACTGAAATAGATGTTTATGGATGAAATGAAGTTAACAAAAGCTTTGTCTTTGTATTCTAAGCACAAAACAAGTGACTTGATTTTCAAAAAACCAACAGTTAAGACAGTGAGACAGAATTTGTGGAGTTTTGACTTTCAGTGTTAGCAAGCATAAGACTAAGACAGATATGAGCATACAATAGCTAAACAAGCATGAGACAACAGATTCCAATCAATGAACCAGCCTCTAATGCAGATTAATCAACTAATCCAAACATCACTGTTATAACTGATATATAATTTCAAATAAGCTAACTGATGAACAGACTTGAGTTATTGATCAAACTGATCATAAATCTCCTAAATACAACTAAATAAACATATTTGAACTATTTATAAACACAGATACAAGTGCAAACAGAAAATTGCAAATTGACTTGAAAATGAAAAATGAGAAATAAACTCACATAAGTCCAACTGCTATGCAGGCTAAAACCAGACCCAAACTGGTGCTAACCTATTCTATATCAACCCAATTTCAACACTTGGATCAACCAGTATCATCACCAATTTGCTTGAACCAAAATTTCTTGTACCATTGACTTTTGTTGACCACCAACAAAATGTATCCAAACTTGAGTTTTAATCTTGCCAAGAGCTTTAAATGACTTAAATAAGCTCATTGGAACTTAAAAATAAGGTAGTAAAGATTTGGATATAAGAACTTGAAAATGCATTTTCAACAGGTGAAGATGAATATTGGAATCTTAAGAAAAGCCTTGAAGTATCACTTGAAAACAGATTGTATTGATTAAACAACTTAGTTTGAGTACAATATAACAAAAGATTACATCTTTAAACTTAAATTAAAGCATAAATGTTAAAAACGACATACAAGAGAAAAATAAAAAAAAAACTACTCTTTCTCTTGCCTCTTCTTCCTTCTTTTATACCCAAATGGCTTACTCTCATCTCTGACCACTTCCCACTTGGTTCCAGTGCCTTTTGGTAACTTTTGTGGACTTTTGCCACTTTGTCAATTTTGGCGGGAAATGGTAGTTTGAGTGTAGGGGTCTGAAACTGCAACTAGGGGGGGGGGAGTAGGTATGATGATGAGGGGTTGAGGTGATAAGGGTGCAGGGATAAGGGTGGTGGAAAAGGTGAGTGTTGCAGAGGATTTGCAGGCAAGTTGGAGAGGAAGCAGGAGGTGGGAGGGAAAGGTTTATTCGTTTGACAGGTGTTTGGCCAAGGGGTCAAAAATGGTGTGACAGGGGTCCAAAAGGTTGTACATGGCGAGGGTCAGGTTTTGACAAGGGTTTGGTTTAGTGATAAAGACCTATTTGTAATTCTTCCAAACTTGAAGGACTATTTACGCCATTTTCCAAGTTCACACAAGGGATCAAAATTGACAAGCTTCATAGTACAAGGACCGGTTTTGTCATTTTCAAATTTTCAGGGACCAAACTTGACAATTTCAAAGTTCAGGGGACCTTTTCTGCCATTTAACAAAAGATTTATTCAAGGACCATTTTGACAATTTAGAATATTTCAGGGACCTTGAATAACATTTCTCTTTATTTAGATTTACCAGGGACTGTTTTTGACAATTTTTGAAACTTGGGGACTAAAGCGCCAATTATGCAAACTTTATTCGTTTTTCACCAGATTTTGATATTTTTGCATTTAAAACACATAAAACACTTATTTGTGATATTTTAATCATTTTGATGCATTTCAGTGTTTTAGATGTTTTTGAGTTTAAATGATACAAAAATGATGAGTATTTAGACACTCATCAATCCTCCACACTAAGATATTGCTAGTCCCTAGCAATGTTTTAAGAAAAATTAATGGATTTTATCTCTTTACCAAAAGCCATTACTTCTGGAGTAGCCAAATGTTTCAGTTCAAGTAAGAACCTTGGTACACTGATAACCAAGTGATTTTGAGCAAACCACCAGCTTTCAACGGTGTTGATTTGTCTTTACCAGAAGCCGTTTGCTCTGGACTAGCCAACTCTTAGATAAATTATCAATATTATCTTTGGTGAGGTGATTACCAATTATGGTTTTTCCACTGCCTTTACCACAAGCCATAAACTTGCGGGCTAGCCAACTCTTCACTTTTAAGGATATGGTGAGTTGAATACCATACAATTTTGGGCAAATTGCAAGCCGTCAATGGATTTGAGATATCTTTACCAAGAGCCATTTGCTCCTGGATTAGCCAATCCTTTTGTTTATTAGACAAGGTGGACTGATAACCAAATGAGTAAGTGCAAAACACTTACTCCAAAAAAAACATTTTGGCCAAAATGGGGAATTAGGCGATATAATTACATGATAAAATTCGTGAGAATTCCCCACACAGAAATGAATATTGCCCTCAATATTCAAAGTACCCGCTGATTATCGAAACATAGAACGTAAAAGGGAAATACTATGGCCATTATTTAGCAAGGATTTTTTTTTTTTTTTTTTTTTTTTTTTTTTTTTTTTGAAACTCTTTTATATACACAACATGTGGGGCAACTCCCCCACACTAGGGTGGTACTCATGGGTGAAAACCCATGTTTAGCTACTGTTTTTGATTACCGAGTCGCTAGCTTGACTCGACCCCGAATTAATTTGTTCATGGGGAAGTAAGTGGAAGAAACAATCTCCATCAGACTTTCATTCAAGATGTTTGGATAAACATTGAAGTACGTGAAAGTTCCACACCGATGAGATATAGAGACAGACCCGGCTCACAAATGGTACATGGAAATGCCGGGGTCAAAGATAATGTCTTCATTCCCAAAGGAGTGAAGAACAGGGGAAGCCACGGGATATATGAAGAAAAGAAAGAAAATCATGATACAAATCATGACTAACTCTTCATCCTCAATAGGAGAATTCATAGTTTCATGAATCTCCTCAGTTAAGCTCGGTTGATCAAGACATATTTTGGGTGTGTCTAGATCAAAGTAGAAATTATCATACTCCGGCGGAGATATGATATGAGTGAGTTCACCGGCGAACTCCTCGTGAAGAGAACCAATCACAAGATGTAAATCTGTGAATTCTTGTTCCACTGTAGGCTCATCACTATCCTCAATCTGAGTATCAAAGAGTGGATTCTCAGAAATGAAAGTGAATTCAGGGTCGAATTCAAATAGAGGATTGGTGAAAGTAGTTTTGAATGTTTTGGGAACAAAGTGATCAACATTCTCTATTGGACTGTTGGGATAAGAAGTGAGTGAGCGATCATTATCGCGGAGACTTTCAGTTTCTCAGATCGGCTTGAAATCAAAGAGTGGATTGATATTGAGTGAGTTCATTGGTGAACTCCCTCAAGATGATGATCGAGCATCGACTGTGGGAGTGATGCCTCAACATACTCGATGTTTCCATAAGAAGTACAATCGTCGCTAACATTGGAGAAAGTTTCAAAATGATCTTTTGAACACTCAAGAGGGGAAAGAGAATCACACACATGATGAAGTTCCTGTGACTCTCTCGGGATTGGGACAAGGTTCTCAACACTAGACTTTATGAATTCGTCCGATTCCTTTGCAGGAACAGTGTCAAGATGCTCATCCCCATGTTCGGAGAGAGTGAGTGGGAGCCTCGGGTGTGATAGCAGATTGCATGAGAATGAATCTCAAGCTGCTGGGATATCATCTGATGAACTGATGAATCTTCAGTGTATCTTCATCATCACTGTCATCAGGAATAAAGCGAAATTGAGAGCTAGATCTGGCTGCTTTTTCTTTTGCAATTGATTCCCTAACAGATTTGTCAAAGGCAATTTGGGATTTTAATTTAGACCGCTCTTCATTTAGCAATTCTTCCATGGATTTCTCATGTGTATTTTGAATGAACGGGACATTGTGGGAGTGGAGATTTGTCAAAACCGGAAGGTTGACATTGATAATCGTCATGAGGACCCCCACAATATACACAAGAAAAACTGGGAACATTATGAAATGCTATTTTATTGAACTCCTCACCTCTTTTCATGTAATTCCGAAGCTCTAGATAAGTGTCTTGTTGGGTTTGTTGAGGAGTTTGAGTCATTTGGCATTGTGGAGGTTGGTCGTGATATGGATAGTCGTAATTGTTACAAGGAAATGGTTTCCCTGTTTGACAATGGAGTGGAATGGGGACCTCCACAGTTCTCACAACAAAATGATTGTTGTGGCTGGTCATGTGAATAATATGGAATTTTGTCATTTCCAAAGTCACGAGTGTTACCAGCGTTCGTAGACAAACGTGTTTCTGGATTGACACTCAAATCCTTGGTGAGGACCTCCACAATATTCACAGCAGTTATGTTGATTATATGAAGATGAGTCGGGCTGTAGTGGGTAATTGGAAAATTTGAGGGTGTCGTTAAATGAGTTGATTAGGATCATAATCAAATGAATTCCTCGAACCACAAAACAAACAACTCCGTTCCGAATATCATTACCACACTGTACACACGTACACCAACGGCCAGGGTGAACCAAAAGAGGCTCACCACAACCGACACAAGGAATAAACGATTTCATTTGAGAGTCATGAGAAGGAATCTGTTTATTCAAAGAATCAACAAAATCAACATGGTGATCAGAATGACTATCAAGTCTCGAAGAACATTTTGAAAAATCCGGAGATGGGACAAGTGGTGTGCTCTGAGAGCTAGCAATTTCCACCACTTCCGTTATGGTCTATGGTTCTGGTTCTCGAGAAACGTGAAGATTAGGCAAGTCATTCTTGCTAGTCAGGTCTACATTTGCATGTTTTCTTTTAGTAAATCGTGAAAGTTTAGAATCAATTCTAGACGGTTTAGGAGCAATTGAGGGATTAGATCTTTGGATAACCGTAGGTTGGACGTATTTAGCACTTCCTTTATTAGAGGGAAGTACCTGGTCCTTTGTCACCCCGGTTTCTCTTTCCATTTCCCTACGCAGAATTAATGGATCATCACGAACGACACGAATTCTTGACATTTGTGATAAAGTCTGAAGTTTTTCAGCTTCGTCCCAGAATTCATCGCAGTCGAGAGATTCCATGAGAATAGAAGAAGTTAGAATCAAATGGATAGAGGGTAAAGGGATAAAGAATTAAAAAGGGTAAGAGGGTAAAGAGGAATATTTTTGGGTTTTTGGATAAACATTTTGTAAAAACAAAGGATGAAAATCTTTTTGGGTTTTTTGATTTTTATAAGAAGATATAAATATATAGATGGTATAGACAAGGAGTGATTATTCAAATCACTAATCTGCTAAACGTAAGACTATTAGCACTGCTCCCCGGCAGCGGCGCCAAAATTTGATCCGTGCGGAACCGTCAAGTTTTATCACTCAAAACACCACTTGTGAATGGCCGACCGTAACAAACTTAAAACAGTTCAAGCACGAACTCAATGAAGATCAGGAGAGTATAGTGTTTCCCCATGTCGTTAAGTCCCAACGGTGTGCGAGAATAAGCGTGTAGTGATCGAGAGATTTGAACGGGAAAAGAGATTTGAATATGATTATAACTAAGGAAAAGCCCATAAACTACAGGGGCTTAAATGCAAATTAAAGAAAATTAAAAATATAAAAAATATTAAATAAACGCTATCACTATTTTTAAAATGATGAACGTTTAAAACTTAAAACTTACGTTTAAATAAAACTTACGTAAACGTACAAAATAAAAAGTGAGATCTAAGAAATAAAAGACCTAAAAATATGAAAATGACATTTTCACAAACCTAATGATAAAAGAAAATATTTAGAAAAAGAAGATTATTTTTATAACTATATATCTAATTATTATTAATTAAAAACTATTTTTAACTAATTAATAATAACCTAAAATGAAAGAAAACATGAAATAAAGTTTGAAAAATAAAATTAAGACTTAGAAAAATCTAAAATAACAAAATAGAATTTTCAAAACTATTTTTGTATTTTTCTGATTATTTTTCTATTTTCTAGGAATTTAAAACTATTAAAAACTAATTAAATTATTTAAAAATACAAATTTAACTAAGAAAAATCTAGAAAAATATTTTTTTCTCTTTTTATATTTATCTAAACTTAAGAAAAATGAAAAATTATTTTTTTTTGACCCTTTTCTTAATTTTTTGTATTAAAAGCTAATTAAAAATGCTTAAAAACTAAATAAAATGCAGAGAAAAATAGCAAAACCGACTTGGAAAATATGAAAATTTCAGGAAAACTCTAAAATAATATTAGGAAGCTAGGAAAATTGGAAAAACAGGTACTTGTGTGTGGAATTATGGAACTGAAGTGTAAAGTGCTTATAAATAAGCACTTTGAATAAGCAAATGGAGACCAATGAGCACCAAACCAAAAGCGGGAACTTGGATAAGCTAAAAGATCCTAAATGCAACAGATTACAACTATCTAAAACCTCAAAATCACAAGCTCAACAGATTTGATGAAATGAGCTTTTGAGCTTAAAACAGATTTGGGGTGCCAAGTTTGAGCTCAAGCTCAAGCTTCCTAATAAGCTAAAACTAAAATCCAAAAGTGGGAACCTAATGGAGACCTGGCTGGTGTTTATAAACCAAAATGAGCCAAAGATGAGCTCTAATGAGCTTGTTACAAGGGCTGCAAACCACAATGTGCAGACTCAGACTTAAACTGAGTCAGTTGCACAGGCATATCAAGCCCTTTTGACAAGCTCATTTGGAACTTTATGGAAAATTCACAAAATACATAAAAATAACAATAATGAACTAGACCCATTAGAGCTTTTCAAAACCACAAGTTTTATAGAAATTGGTCCAGAAATGAACTCAAAACAAATCAACTCGGTTTGGTAAAACTGAGTTTTTCGAGTTTTGACTTTTGAGCAATTTGGAGATTTTGACTAAATTGAACTTTGGAACCAATTTTATGGGTGAAATAGATGTTTATGGATGAAATGAAGTTAACAAAAGCTTTGTCTTTGTATTCTAAGCACAAAACAAGTGACTTGATTTTCAAAAAACCAACAGTTAAGACAGTGAGACAGAATTTGTGGAGTTTTGACTTTCAGGTGTTAGCAAAGCATAAGACTAAGACATATATGAGCATACAATAGCTAAACAAGCATGAGACAACAGATTCCAATCAATGAACCAGCCTCTAATGCAGATTAATCAACTAATCCAAACATCACTGTTATAACTGATATATAATTTCAAATAAGCTAACTGATGAACAGACTTGAGTTATTGATCAAACTGATCATAAATCTCCTAAATACAACTAAATAAACATATTTGAACTATTTATAAACACAGATACAAGTGCAAACAGAAAATTGCAAATTGACTTGAAAATGAAAAATGAGAAATAAACTCACATAAGTCCAACTGCTATGCAGGCTAAAACCAGACCCAAACTGGTGCTAACCTATTCTATATCAACCCAATTTCAACACTGGATCAACCCATATCATCACCAATTTGCTTGAACCAAAATTTCTTGCACCATTGACTTTTGTTGACCACCAACAAAATGTATCCAAACTTGAGTTTTAATCTTGCCAAGAGCTTTAAATGACTTAAATAAGCTCATTGGAACTTAAAAATAGGGTATTAAAGATTTGGATATAAGAACTTGAAAATGCATTTTCCAACAGTGAAGATGAATATTGGAATCTTAAGAAAAGCCTTGAAGTATCACTTGAAAACAGATTGTATTGATTAAACAACTTAGTTTGAGTACAATATAACAAAAGATTACATCTTTAAACTTAAATTAAAGCATAAATGTTAAAAACGACATACAAGAGAAAAATAAAAAAAAAACTACTCTTTCTCTTGCCTCTTCTTCCTTCTTTTATACCCAAATGGCTTACTCTCACTCTTCTGACCACTTCCCACTTGGTTCCAGTGCCTTTTGATAACTTTTGTGGACTTTTGCCACTTTGTCAATTTTGGCGGGAAATGGTAGTTTGAGTGTAGGGGTCTGAAACTGCAACTAGGGGGGGTGGAGTAGGTATGATGATGAGGGGTTGAGGTGATAAGGGTGCAGGGATAAGGGTGGTGGAAAAGGTGAGTGTTGCAGAGGATTTGCAGGCAAGTTGGAGAGGAAGCAGGAGGTGGGAGGGAAAGGTTTATTCGTTTGACAGGTGTTTGGCCAAGGGGTCAAAATGAGTGTGACAGGGGTCCAAAAAGGTGTACATGGCAGGGGTCAAAAGGTTTTTGACAAGGGTTTGGTTTAGTGATAAGGACTTATTTGTAATTCTTCCAAACTTGAAGGACTATTTCTGCCATTTTCCAAAGTTCACACAAGGGATCAAAATTGACAAGCTTCCATAGTACAAGGACCAGTTTTGTCATTTTCAAATTTTCCAGGGACCAAACTTGACAATTTCAAAAGTTCAGGGACCTTTTCTGCCATTTAACAAAAGATTTATTCAAGGACCATTTTTGACAATTTAGAATATTTCAGGGACCTTGAATAACATTTTTCTTTATTTAGATTTACCAGGGACTGTTTTGACAACTTTTGAAACTTGGGGACTAAAAGCGCCAATTATGCAAAACTTTATCGTTTTCACCAGATTTTGATATTTTTGCATTTAAAACACATAAAACACTTATTTGTGATATTTTTATCATTTTGATGCATTTCTGAGTGTTTTCAGATGTTTTTGCAGTTTAAATGATACAAAAATGATGAGTATTTAGACACTCATCAAGACACTTATGTGACACAGAACAAGCACAAACAACAACACAAACAATATCTACTACAGTTTTAACAAGCAAATCCAAACACCCTTTAACTAAACTGATTTGAAGCTTTTCAAAGACTTTTAAAGATTAAAACCATGTACTTGATTCCAGACCTTATAATATCATATATGAAGGCTAAATAAGTATAAAACAACAACAATAACAACATAAAACTCTAGAATGACACTAATGCTATTATAACTGTCAAAATGAGATTTTTAACAACTACAAATTTAAATGAACAAACAACTGATTTTAATGCTTAAATATACTTAATTATAACTAATAAACATGAAAAACAGAAATTTAAGCTAATGAGAGACTCTAACAGTGAAATGCCAAAATGGAAAATTAAGCTTACAAGTTGGATTCCAAGTAAAAGCTGAGAACCAAAGCACAAGACCAATCCTAATAGCTTTCCACAAAGCTTCTAACCCAAGGCAATCCAATATTTACCCTGCTCCAGCTGTGAATACCATTTCCATGGGATTTTTTATTTTTCAACTATTTTATTTGTATTTTTGGTGATTTTTGCTTTTTTGATACTAAACTGATTTTTATGATATCTAATAGCTTTTAGAAGCTATCTAGGAGCTTATATGAGCCTATCAGTCCAAGATAACAACTATTAACTTTATTTGATCATTTTGAGAATTTTAACTTGAAATTGCATAAACTTGCAAATGAAACTTAAAACTGAAATTGCTGTTAACAAAAGCTCAATTATACATTAAAGACTTGAAATACAGAGTTTGAAAGCTAAAACATACACTGGAATTTAAAAATTACTAAAAACGACTAAGATAAACTAAATTACACTCGTTATGTTGCTACAATGCTTCTCTCCTCTTTATAATCATCTTTTCCACTCTTGTCGACATCTCTGGACATATCCCACTTCATTCCAACCATTGGATTGGTCAAAATCATCATAATCGTCCATTTGGATATTTTGGCGCCAAAAGTCTATAAGCAGGTTTCAATCAATTAAAGCTTCTTGGATGATTGTGGTAGTGGAGGGGGTTGGTATACAAGTGGTGAGACAGGTGGAAATGGTGGATAGAGCAAATCAAGGAAACCATGGTGGTTTTGGGATTTGGCGGGTAAGCGTGAGAGAAGAACACAGTATACTGGTATTTGACTTTTTTGACGGGTATTAATAGCGTGGGAGGGGTTCAAGGGTCAAGTTTGTTTGGGCTTGGGTTTGCAAGATGGGCCAGCTGGATGTGTGGGCTTGTGATATTAAAATGTTGTCCGTTTGGTTTAGTAGTATTACAAGGACTAGAGTTGCAAATTCTGCAAACTTGAGGGACCAAACTGAACTTTTTCCAATGCTAACACAAGGACCAAACTTGCCATTTATGAATAGTACAAGGACCACTTTTGCATAAAATTCCATTTTTAGATATCCAAGGACTAATTTTGCCATTTTTCAAACTTGAGGGACCTTTTCTGCCATTTGCCCAAAGATTCATTCAAGGACCATTTTTGACAATTTAGAATATTTCAGGGACCTTGAATGATATTTTTCTTTATTTTGATTTACCAGGGACTGTTTTTGACAACTTTTGAAACTTGGGGGACTAAAACTGCCAATTTTTGCAAACTTGATACATTTTTCATCTGATTTTGATATTTTTGCATTTAAAACACATAAAACACTTGTTTGTGATATTTTCATCATTTTGAAACATTTCTGAGTGTTTTGGATGATTTTGCAGTTTAGATGGTACAAAAATGATGAGTATTTAGACACTCATCAATCCCCACACTAAGATATTGCTAGTCCCTAGCAATGTTTTGAAACTTTAATGGATTTTAAAGAACTCTTTGCCAAAAGCCATTACTTAGGAGTAGCCAATTGTTTTGGTTCAAGTAAGAACCTTGGTACAACGATAACCAAATAATTTTGAGCAAATCATAAAGCTGTAAACGGCAGTTTGATTTGTCTTTACAAAGCCGTTGCTTCGGACTAGTAACTCTTAGATAAATTATCAATATTATCTTTGGTGAGTCGATTACCAATTATGGTTTTTCCACTTGCCTTTACCACAAGCCATAAACTTGCGGGCTAGCCAACTCTTCACTTTTTTAGGATATGGTGGTGAACACCATACAATTTTAGGCAAATTGCAAGCCATAAACGGATTTGAGAAATCTTTACCAAGAGCCGTTTGCTCCTGGATTAGCCAATCCTTATTTGGGTTAGACATGGCGGACTGATTACCATTTGCTGAGTAAGTGAAAAACACTTACTCCAAAAAAAAAATTTTTTTTGGCCAAAAACGGGGGAATTAGGTGGAATAATTACATGATAAAATTCGTGAGAATTCCCCCCCCCCCCACACTAAGAAATGAATATTGCCCTCAATATTCAAAGTACCGGCGGTTATGCCGAAACAAAGAACGTAAAAGGGAAATACTACGGCCATTATTTTATTTTTTTGATATATACACATTTTTTTTTAAGACTTATATACAATAGCGTGGGGAAACTCCCCCACACTAGGGTGGTATAAAATAGAAAGAAGTCAGAAATATGGGTGAAAACCCATATGGTGTGTGCTACTGTTTTTAATTATCGAGCCGCTAGCTTGACTCGATCCCCGCATTCATTGGTTCATGGGGAAAGTTTGTAGATCTGGGACAACCACAGGAGGAATGTCCTCTCCAAAATAATGCTTCAACCGATGACCATTCACTTTAAAATTTGGACCATCGGGCTGAGATAACTCAATGGTGCCATAAGGATAAACCTTAGTGATAGTAAATGGACCAGACCAACGGGACTTAAGCTTCCCCGAGAAAATCTTCAATCTTGAATTGAAAAGAAGGACTCGATCACCAGCGTTGAAAACGCGGTTCTTGATTTTAGAGTCATGAATCTTCTTTGTCTTTTGTTTGTAGATCAAAGAGTTCTCGTATGCTTGATCACGGAGTTCATTTAATTCATTCATTTGAACTTTTCTATGATCACCAGCTGTCTGAATATCGAAATTTGCATGTTTTAAGGCCCAGTATGCTTTGTGCTCAAGCTCAATCGGCAGATGACATGCCTTTCCGTACACTAGCTTGTATGGAGTACACCCGATGGGTGTTTTATAAGCTGTACGGAAGGCCCAGAGTGCGTCATCCAGTTTATCCGACCGGGATGCGATTTTCGCCTTGTCCTCTCCGAATTCTTTTAATACCACGGTTGGAAACTTCCACTTGCCCACTTGTTTGTGGGTGGTACGAAGTAGAGAGACGGTGGGTTACACCATACTTTTGCATGACACGATCAAATTGATCATTGCAGAAATGTGTACCACGATCACTGATTATAGCTCGCGGAGTTCCAAACCTAGCAAAAAGAGATTTTAAAAATTTCACAGCTACTCGGGCATCATTGGTAGGTAAAGCTTTTGCTTCAACCCATTTTGACAAATAGTCAACAGCCACGAGTATGTATTTGTTTCCTCGAGATGATGGAAATGGCCCCATAAAATCAATACCCCATATGTCAAAGATCTCACAAACTTGAATGGCGTTTTGCGGCATTTCATTTCTTTGGGAGATATTTCCGTGACGTTGACAAGCGTCACATGTTTTGATAAAATCGTGGGCATCCTTATAAATTGTGGGCCAATAAAACCCAGAATCAAACACCTTCTTGGCAGTGTAGTTGGGGCTATGATGTCCCCCAGTAGGTCCAGAATGGCAAGCCGTGAGAATGTCATTGGCTTCCTGACCATACACACATCGCCCGATGACTTGATCCGCGCAAATTTTGAATAAGTAGGGGTCGTCCCAGAAGTAATGTTTAACATCCTTGAAGAATTTGTTCTTTTGTTGGGTCGACATCCCTTTCACTATGAAGTTACCCGCATGGTAATTTGCGAAGTCAGCAAACCATGGGGTAGTAGAGTTTCCACGAAAAGAAACTGCATTGAGTGTCTCGAGAGGAAATGTTTCATTTATTTCCTTTTCTCGAAAACATCTTGGTGAGGGTTTTCTAATCTGGACAGATGATCAGCAGCTAGATTCTCAGCTCTTTTTTTTTTATCACGTATAATGATATCAAATTCTTGCAGGAGGAGAATCCAACGGAGCAATCTCGGCTTTGCATCTTGTTTTGCAAAGAGATATTTGAGAGCCGAGTGATCCGTATACACCACGCATTTGGTCAAGATTAAGTACGGCCGAAACTTCTCAAATGCATACACCACGGCTAATAGCTCTTTTTCTGTGGTGGTGTAATGAGTTTGAGCTTCAGTCATAGTTTTGCTTGCGTAGTGGATAGGCTGAAAATGCTTGCTTCTACGTTGCCCTAGGACTGCACCGATAGCAAAATCACTTGCATCGCACATGAGCTCAAAAGGCAAATCCCAGTCGGGAGCAACGAGAATGGGTGCTTCCGTAAGCTTTTTCTTTAATGTTTCAAAAGCTTTGATGCACTCAGGTGAGAAGATAAAAGGAGCATCTTTTTCAAGAAGATGAGTCATAGGCCGGGCGATTTTAGAAAAATCTTGTATGAATCTGCGATAGAAACCGGCATGACCTAGAAAACTCCTAATACCTTTGACGGTAGTAGGATGAGGCAATTTAGCAATAACATCTACTTTTGCTCTATCTACCTCAATCCCGTTTTTGGAAATCTTATGGCCAAGGACTATGCCTTCTTTGACCATAAAGTGGCTCTTCTCCCAATTTAGACAAAGATTGGTGTCTTCACACCGTTGAAGCATTTTTTCTAAATGGGAGAGACATGTTTGAAATGAGTCCCCAATGACCGAGAAGTCATCCATAAACACCTCCATTGTTTCCCCGATCATGTCGTGGAATATGGCCATCATACATCGTTGGAACGTGCCAGGAGCATTACATAAGCCAAAGGCATACGTCTATAGGCAAAAGTTCCGTATGGGCAGGTGAATGTGGTCTTTTCTTGATCATGTGGATCAATGGGGATCTGAAAATAACCTGAGAAACCATCAAGGAAACAATAGTATTCGTTCCCTGCTAATCTCTCAAGCATTTGGTCCATGAAGGGTAGAGGAAAATGGTATTTACGGGTGGCGTCATTCAACTTACGATAGTCAATACAAACACGCCATCCCGCAACCAGCCGAGTTGGAATTAACTCGTTATCTTCATTTGTGACAACAGTTATGCCACCCTTTTTAGGAACACAATGAATTGGGCTAACCCAAGGACTATCTGAGATTGGGTAAATCAATCCTGCATCAAGAAGTTTGATAACCTCCTGTTTGATAACATCATGGATCTTAGGATTCACCCTTCTGTGATGTTGAACTGCTGGTTTGAAGTCATCCTCCATCAAGATTTTGTGAGTACAAAATTCAGGGTTGATACCCTTGATGTCGGAGAGTTTCCAAGCAATTGCTTGCTTGTGTGACTTCAAGACCTTTATGAGAGCAGTCTTTTCATCTTTGCTCAAATCTCGAGCAATAATGACGGGTAATTTATCATCACCCTCAAGAAATGCATACTCGAGATGAGGTGGTAAGTCTTTGAGTTCGACTTCAGGAAATTCTTCAGTTTTCTCAACTGACTTGACTTCCTTGTTATGAAGCTCGACGGGAGGGAGTGGAGGAGAAGTGTCCTGATTTAACAACTTCTCAGGAAGAAGAATATCTCCCTCTAGGTTAATCTCATTGTTATTAACCTTATCTGGAATTGAATCACTAGTGTGAGGGGTTGATGATGGATCATCATTAAGCAACTTCTCAATGAGAAGTATGTCCCCCTCGATGTCAATTGGAGCGTGATCAATTTCCCATGGAACAGAATCACTAGCCAAGTATGCTTCAATCTCTTCCAAGATGAAGTCTCTTCCTTCAAAAGGAGTGATAGAAGGAGTAGAATTGGCAATGATGGGTTGAAATGAATGAGTGAGATTATCACTCGAAGAATTATGAACATAACCAAGAACTTCTTGAGAGTACTCTTCAGAAGCAACATCAATGATATCTATTCGGTTAACCGACTCAGAATCATAGTTTGCGGAGTACCTCGAAGATTGATCAAGGTTAAAGTGACGACTTCATTACCCACACGTAGTGTGATTTCTTGCTCAAATACATCAATGAGAGCACGGCCCGTTCTCAGGAATCCTCGTCCAACAATGAGAGGAACCCGTGGATCAGCATCGAAATCAACAACTACAAAGTCGGATGGAAAATGGAACTTTCCTACTTTCACAAATTCGTCCTCGGCAATGCCAAGAGGACGGGATATTGTACGATCTGCAAGCTCGAGAGTCATGCATGTAGGAGTAAGTTCCGGAAGAGAAAGTTTCTTCCATATTGAATAAGGCATCAGATTGATGCTTGCACCAAGATCGGCTAAGGCAAAGCATTCAACCATCACTGGAAATACACAAGGTAAGAGAAATTTTCCAGGATCTCCAAGCTTCTCAGGAAGCTTTTTCAAGATAACTGCAGAGCGATTCTCGTTTAGAGGAGTTTTTGCCATTTCAAAAAGCTTTTCCTTATTGCTTAACATGTGTTTGAGAGTTGATGCAAACTTGGGCATCAGCATGATAGCATCCGCAAAGCTTATGTCAAAATGTAGCTCTTGGAAAATTTGAAAAAATTTGTCCATTTGATGACTGGCTTTTTCGCGGAGCTTTTGCTCATTCAAACGTGATGGGTAAGGAATAGAAGATTTGGATTTGGTGTTCTCAACAGGAGCTACAGGAGGTTCAAAAACAACTCCTGGATTTGATTTGGGTTTCTGGACAACTTGAGGTTGGACTACCGAAGGTGGGACCTGTGCGGTACTTCGTGGGCTTGAAAAATGCACCTTGTCCGTTGTATCCTTGGTAGCTTGACTCATTGCTCCTAGTGGAGGAGGCATTGGAGTCGAAGGTCCATTGTGTGTCTTAGGTTCACTTTCTACTACCTTAGGGAGAGAAGAAGAAGAGGTAGTAGGAATAGCAGGTCCATCATATGAAACACCACTTCTGGTTGTGATCGCCTTTGCATCGCCCCTCGGGTTAGCGATCGTGTTGCTTGGAAGTTTTCCTGAGCCCGAGGGTTGATCATTTAAAGACTTCTTAAGATCAGATAATCTGACTGACCAACAACCTGTTCATTTCATCTTGGGATTTCATGAATTGTTTCAATAACTCATCAGATGATGGTTCAGTTGGAACAATGGCTTGAGTTTGATTAGGAAAATTCTGGCCTCTAATGTTTGGATTAGGGCCTTGATTTTGAAAATTTCCTTGATTAGGATTCATATTCCCATGAAATTGATTCCCTCGATTGAAATTGTTTTGATTAAGATTTCCTTGATGTTGGAAACCTTGATTTGGTCCGGAATAGAAATTACCTTGGTTTTGATAACCTTGTTTCATTCTAGGTTGGTTCGATTCGGTTTTGCATGTTAGGATTCTGGCTAAAACCGGGTGGTCCCTGATAAGTGTTAGCACGGTAGTTTGGTTCATTTTGAGGACGGTATTGATTACCTCCTGGATTTGAAGTACCGGCTATAGCATTGGCTTCAAAAGGACTACCATCGGTGGCGATACGAGTTGTAGTATGCATGAGGGCCACCACAAGTAACACAGACTTCAACTTTCTTCACTTCACCATGTGATGGTGTTTGTGTGAAAGTGACTTTTTTTTGGTTAGCAAGAACCAAAGCCTGAACAATATCCGTGAGTTTGTCAATCTTAGCATCGGTGCTGGATGTACTCACTGGAGATGAAGTAGAAGGTCCAGTATTAGACTGAGACTGATATGTCTTAGTTCGGAAAGGGCGGACCTGGGACTTGTTTTCAATGATTTGCAAGGCTTCTTTTGTGGACTTGCTCAGGAAATTACCTCCCGCGGAGGCATTCAAAGAGTCTTGGTTAGTCTGGTTCAAACCATTGTAGAAAGTATCCATTTGCATTAACTCGGTAAAACCATGATGCGGACACTTGCGAAGCAACTCTTTGTAACGATCCCATGCATCCCCGAATGATTCATCAAATCTTTGAGAAAATTTCATTATCTCATTCTTAAGACTTGTAGTTCGGGATGGAGGATAGAATTCGTTAACAAACTTGGTGACTAAATCTTACCATGTCTCAATGGAACGAGGGGGTTGTTTCTCAAGCCAATTCCGGGCTTGTCCCTCTAGAGAGAATGGGAACAGAAGAAGCTTAATTGCTTCATGTGGGACATTCTTGTATTTGATGGTAGATGCAATCTTGTAAAACCATCGAATGTGTGCATGAGGATCATCCCGCTCAAAACCATAAAATTGGCTTTGGGTTACCAGATTAAGCAACCCGGTTTTGAGCTCAAAGGTATGAGCCACGATGGCTGGGACAATAATGGCATCTCCGTAACCCTCGATGGGTGCTTGGAGAAGCTCATTCATCGGTTTTTCTTCTGCCATTTCGACGGGGGTGGTGGTACTAGACGTTCCTCGATCCACGGCTGAAGGAGCAGAACGTCCTCTACGCCTACGAGGAATATTTGCAAGCTCTGAAAGTGGACTTGTAGAGCTGGAAGAACGAGTGCGCATGCACTAAGTTTAAAAATCAATTTTCAAAACAAATGCGAGGCAAAACGACAAGTGAACTTAACCAATAATCACAAATGAAATGGCTTCTTTGAAAAAGGTACACCAAATCACAAGGACACAAAGGCAAGTTTTAAATCTTTTGTTCGGGAACTTATTATGGTCACACCCCCAGTTGGTAGGTGTACTGCCTTGATTTGCGGTGGTTGATTTTTATGTATTTAAGTACCACTGAAAAGACGTAGGTATAGATTTGTGCAAAGGGTTAAAAAACTTTTGGACAATATTTTTGGTATCGTCTCGTTTAACCAAATCGTATCTCTTTAAGAATCACCTTAAAGGAAACACAAGCTAGAAAACGTTACGATTGTTTTGTTGTTTTATATTTGTTTTAGTGTTGTTAACACTTTAGGAAAAGTGTTAATGAACTTTTTGGATTTTTTGTATTAAAAGCTAATTAAAAATGCTTAAAAACTAAATAAAATGCAGAAAAATAGCAAACCAGCTTGGAAAAATATGAAAATTTCAGGAAAACTCTAAAATAATATTAGGAAGCTAGGAAATTGGAAAAAAAAAAAAAACAGGTACTTGTGTGTGGAATTATGGAACTGAAGTGTAAAGTGCTTATAAATAAGCACTTTGAATAAGCAAATGGAGACCAATGAGCACCAAACCAAAACAGGAACTTGGATAAGCTAAAAGATCCTAAATGCAACAGATTACAACTATCTAAAACCTCAAAATCACAAGCTCAATGATTTGATGAAATGAGCTTTTGAGCTTAAAAAACGATTTGGGGTGCCAAGTTTGAGCTCAAGCTCAAGCTTCCTAATAAGCTAAAACTAAAATCCAAAAGTGGGAACCTAATGGAGACCTGGCTAGGTGTTTATAAACCAAAAATGAGCCAAAGATGAGCTCTAATGAGCTTGTTACAAGGGCTGCAAGACCCTGTGCAGACTCGCTTAAACTGAGTGGAGTTGCACAGGGCATATCAAGCCCTTTGACAAGCTCATTTGGAACTTATGGAAATTCACAAAATACATAAAAATAACAATAATGAACTAGACCAGTAGAGCTTTTCAAAACCACAAGTTTTATAGAAATTGGTCCAGAAATGAACTCAAAACAAATCAACTCAGTTTGGTAAAAACTGAGTTTTTCAGTTTTGACTTTTGAGCAATTTGGAGATTTTGACTAAATTGAACTTTGGAACCAATTTTATGGACTGAAATAGATGTTTATGGATGAAATGAAGTTAACAAAAGCTTTGTCTTTGTATTCTAAGCACAAAACAAGTGACTTGATTTTCAAAAAACCAACAGTTAAGACAGTGAGACAGAATTTGTGGAGTTTTGACTTTCAGTGTTAGCAAGCATAAGACTAAGACAGATATGAGCATACAATAGCTAAACAAGCATGAGACAACAGATTCCAATCAATGAACCAGCCTCTAATGCAGATTAATCAACTAATCCAAACATCACTGTTATAACTGATATATAATTTCAAATAAGCTAACTGATGAACAGACTTGAGTTATTGATCAAACTGATCATAAATCTCCTAAATACAACTAAATAAACATATTTGAACTATTTATAAACACAGATACAAGTGCAAACAGAAAATTGCAAATTGACATGAAAATGAAAAATGAGAAATAAACTCACATAAGTCCAACTGCTATGCAGGCTAAAACCAGACCCAAACTGGTGCTAACCTATTCTATATCAACCCAATTTCAACACTGGATCAACCCATATCATCACCAATTTGCTTGAACCAAAATTTCTTGCACCATTGACTTTTGTTGACCACCAACAAAATGTATCCAAACTTGAGTTTTAATCTTGCCAAGAGCTTTAAATGACTTAAATAAGCTCATTGGAACTTAAAAATAAGGTATTAAAGATTTGGATATAAGAACTTGAAAATGCATTTTCCAACAGTGAAGATGAATATTGGAATCTTAAGAAAAGCCTTGAAGTATCACTTGAAAACAGATTGTATTGATTAAACAACTTAGTTTGAGTACAATATAACAAAAGATTACATCTTTAAACTTAAATTAAAGCATAAATGTTAAAAACGACATACAAGAGAAAAATAAAAAAAAAACTACTCTTTCTCTTGCCTCTTCTTCCTTCTTTTATACCCAAATGGCTTACTCTCACTCTTCTGACCACTTCCCACTTGGTTCCAGTGCCTTTTGATAACTTTTGTGGACTTTTGCCACTTTGTCAATTTTGGCGGGAAATGGTAGTTTGAGTGTAGGGGTCTGAAACTGCAACTAGGGGGGGATTAGGTATGATGATGAGGGGTTGAGGTGATAAGGGTGCAGGGATAAGGGTGGTGGAAAAGGTGAGTGTTGCAGAGGATTTGCAGGCAAGTTGGAGAGGAAGCAGGAGGTGGGAGGGAAAGGTTTATTCGTTTGACAGGTGTTTGGCCAAGGGGTCAAAATGAGTGTGACAGGGGTCCAAAAAGGTGTACATGGCAGGGGTCAAAAGGTTTTTGACAAGGGTTTGGTTTAGTGATAAGGACTTATTTGTAATTCTTCCAAACTTGAAGGACTATTTCTGCCATTTTCCAAAGTTCACACAAGGGATCAAAATTGACAAGCTTCCATAGTACAAGGACCAGTTTTGTCATTTTCAAATTTTCAGGGACCAAACTTGACAATTTCAAAAGTTCAGGGACCTTTTCTGCCATTTAACAAAGATTTATTCAAGGACCATTTTTGACAACTTAGAATATTTCAGGGACCTTGAATAACATTTTCTTTATTTTGATTTACCAGGGACTGTTTTTGACAACTTTTGAAACTTGGGGACTAAAACTGCCAATTATGCAAACTTTATACGTTTTTCACCAGATTTTGATATTTTGCATTTAAAACACATAAAACACTTATTTGTGATATTTTTATCATTTTGATGCATTTCTGAGTGTTTTCAGATGTTTTTGCAGTTTAAATGATACAAAAATGATGAGTATTTAGACACTCATCAAGACACTTATGTGACACAGAACAAGCACAAACAACAACACAAACAATATCTACTACAGTTTTAACAAGCAAATCCAAACACCCTTTAACTAAACTGATTTGAAGCTTTTCAAAGACTTTTAAAGATTAAAACCATGTACTTGATTCCAGACCTTATAATATCATATATGAAGGCTAAATAAGTATAAAACAACAACAATAACAACATAAAACTCTAGAATGACACTAATGCTATTATAACTGTCAAAATGAGATTTTTAACAACTACAAATTTAAATGAATAAACAACTGATTTTAATGCTTAAATATACTTAATTATAACTAATAAACATGAACAAACAGAAATTTAAGCTAATGAGAGACTCTAACAGTGAAATGCCAAAATGGAAAATTAAGCTTACAAGTTGGATTCCAAGTAAAAGCTGAGAACCAAAGCACAAGACCAATCATAATAGCTTTCCACAAAGCTTCTAACCCAAGGCAATCCAATATTTACCCTGCTCCAGCTGTGAATACCATTTCCATGGGATTTTTTATTTTTCAACTATTTTATTTGTATTTTTGGTGATTTTTGCTTTTTTGATACTAAACTGATTTTTATGATATCTAATAGCTTTTAGAAGCTATCTAGGAGCTTATATGAGCCTATCAGTCCAAGATAACAACTATTAACTTCATTTGATCATTTTGAGAATTTTAACTTGAAATTGCATAAACTTGCAAATGAAACTTAAAACTGAAATTGTTGTTAACAAAAGCTCAATTATACATTAAAGACTTGAAATACAGAGTTTGAAAGCTAAAACATACACTGGAATTTAAAAATTACTAAAAACGACTAAGATAAACTAAATTACACTCGTTATGTTGCTACAATGCTTCTCTCCTCTTTATAATCATCTTTTCCACTCTTGTCGACATCTCTGAACATATCTCACTTCATTCCAACCATTGGATTGGTCAAAATCATCATAATCGTCCATTTGGATATTTTGGCGCCAAAAGTCTATAAGCAGGTTTCAATCAATTAAAGCTTCTTGGATGATTGTGGTAGTGGAGGGGGGTTGGTATACAAGTGGTGAGACAGGTGGAAATGGTGGATAGAGCAAATCAAGGAAACCATGGTGGTTTTGGGATTTGGCGGGTAAACGTGAGAGATAAGCACAGTATACTGTATTTGACTTTTTTGACGGTATTATTAATAGCGTGGGAGGGGTTCAAGGGTCAAGTTTGTTTGGGCTTGGGTTTGCAAGATGGGCCAGCTGGATGTGTGGGCTTGTGATATTAAAATGTTGTCCGTTTGGTTTAGTATTATTACAAGGACTAGAGTTGCAAATTCTGCAAACTTGAGGGACCAAACTGAACTTTTTCCAATGCTAACACAAGGACCAAACTTGCCATTTATGAATAGTACAAGGACCACTTTTGCATAAAATTCCATTTTTAGATATCCAAGGACTAATTTTGCCATTTTTCAAACTTGAGGGACCTTTTTACGCCATTTGACCAAAGATTCATTCAAGGACCATTTTTGACAATTTAGAATATTTCAGGGACCTTGAATGATATTTTTCTTTATTTTGATTTACCAGGGACTGTTTTTGACAACTTTTGAAACTTGGGGACTAAACGCCAATTTTGCAAACTTGATACATTTTTCATCTGATTTTGATATTTTTGCATTTAAAACACATAAAACACTTGTTTGTGATATTTTCATCATTTTGATGCATTTCTAAGTGTTTTCAGATGATTTTGCAGTTTAGATGGTACAAAAATGATGAGTATTTAGACACTCATCAGTACATATGTATCTAAATCATAAAATCACTTATACTTGTTTTAGTGTTTTATGTGAAAGCGTAAGTGTGTTAGAAAACTATTAACTCAAACTATTTACGTACTCTATTTGTTTCGTTAAAATGATTTTACTTTTGTTATAGACAAAACATTAGAAGATCGTAAGATATAAATAAACGTTTTTACGGCTTATTTGTATTAACACTTTGTATCACATATTGATCATATGGGACAATATTACTATTACCCATATTTTATGTATCTGATTCATCAGTTTCATGTGATTGTACTTCGTTATGTATCTTTTGCTCATCAACTTCATCGTATAGTTTTAATACCTCTGAAATGATTGAATCTTTGGATGGAACAGCCTGTTGTGGTGATGAGACCTTTAGAGAGACCATTGGCGAAATTCTAGCCATGAAGATTGTCTGGGCAGTAGGTTCATCATCGACATCAGAGTCAAATGCATCACAGTCAGCAACTTGAAAGGCATTTTGATGATTGTGACCTATTTCCTGAATTGGCTGCTCATCCACATCAGCATCATATGTTTTGGCATTTCCCTCAGCAAGAAACAACAACTCTTCTTCATCCAAAACCGCTCCACTATCCTGAGCTTGCACCAGCAGCATCTTGTCCCTGAAATACTCTGCATTTTGAGGACGTTTTGGAGATGTGCAGTTCCTTGCAATATGTCCTTCACCACCACAGTTGTAGCACTTGATTGGCTTTCCTTGTCCTTGATTTGCATTCCTTCCACGATTCTGATTAGCCACATACCCTCCACCTACTCCACTTTTTCCTTGCTCATACTGTCTTCCTTGCACTGGTTGCACCATGATCTTATCATCTCTGACAATAGCATGATTGTGTAGATTGGATGCAGTTCTGATATCATTGTTAGTGTGTGGAGTGAGGTTCAGATTTTGCTTAACCATAAGGGCCAGTTGATTGATGAAATGTTCCATGATTGTGTTTGAGTCTGGAGGCTTATATGTTGGATCTGGAATGAGCTTGTGGTTACCGTTACCCATTGGTATGACTTGAGAAGCTTTGGTGGTAATTCCTACATTTGTGTAGAATCTTGTTGAGTCATTTGATGAGCTTGCCTCTCCCTGATTAGATTTGAACTTTTCAAGAATCATTCGTTCAAACATAGCATGCTTCTCATTCTGAAGTAGGAAAGCATACAATTGCTCATAGTTGGTGTGCCTTAATACTTTGGTTAGCTTGACTGAGGTGACTAATTTGTGCCATTCGGGATTCATGTTGTTCACAAACTTTGAATTGAGCTAAATATTTGGCATGATCATTTTGATATTCCTCATATCATTCACAAGTTTGTGGAACCTCACATAGTATTCAGTGACACTTTCTCCAGGGTTCATTTCGAAGTTCTCAAAATCATCATAGAATTGAGATTCCATGTCTTCTTTGGTCAACTCGGAACCAGAGAGAAGCATCTTAACATTGTCCCAAACTGCCTTGGCTTCAGTGTTGTGATTGATTAACTTGTAGATGTCTTTTGGAAGACCCTGAAGTATAATGTTTGAAGCCCTGATATCAGCACCGTATCTCTTTTTCTCCTTATCATTGAGCTCATCATACGTCTTTGGTCTGTCCAAACCTAAGATCACTGTACCATCCGCAGCAGTTTCAAGTGTGTCTCTGGTAGTCTCAATCTGATAAGGTCCTTCATCAATTGATTTGAGAATGTTAACCCCATTTTCCTTTCCCAAACAGTACAACCTAATTCGTTGAGCCCATGAGTCATAATCAGTTCTGTCAAGCATAGGTGGACAAGTATCGATCCACTGCTTGAACGTCCTCAGCTACAGAAGAGATGATTGTAGGCACGTTGGTAGACATGATTACAGATTTCACGGGATTTTATAACTCTATGATTAAACCTGGAAATAGATTCTTTCACGGGATTTTACTAAATCAAGAGAAAACCGTAAGACGTAACACGAAGAAAAACACTAAATCTCAATAAACAAATCGCTCAAAGTGACAAGTCGCTTCAGCCAACAAATCGCTCAAAACAGATAAGTCGCTTCAACTCACTAGTCGCTTATACTGACAAGTAGCTTAATAGGACAAATCGCTTAAACACTCAACTCGCTTCAATAAGCAAGTCGCTTAACCTAGTAAGTCGCTAGATGAACAAATCGCATAAGTAAGACAAGTCGCTTAAGCTTACAACTCGCTTAAATAAGCAAGTCGCTAAAAGTGACAAATCGCTTCTCCGCACAAATTGCACAAGTACAACCACTAACCGGACAAATGGCTTAAATAAGTGATTCTTATCAGACACAAATTGCTTCAAAGAAGGGACAAATCGCTCGTCAGAATACTTTAACGAGACACAAATCGCTACCTGTAAACTAACTAAAACGCCACTTATAAATCCAAAAAACAATCCAACCACAGTGATTCAAGCCATCCAAATCACAGCCTAACCACTTATGATGATTCTAAACACAAAAGTACAATCAAAATCCAAACTTTAGCACTAGAAATCGTCCAAATGATGCAAATACCACTAAACTTTTTCAAACCCAAAAACCATATAAAACCACTAGAAATCCAAGAACATGTAAGAGAGATGATCAAACCATGGCTCTTGATACCATTTGTAGCATGTTGGATTTCACATACACATCAAACCATGTTATATGGGGCGTATACCTTAAGGGTTTTAGAGAGAGAAAGTTTAGAGGTTTAGGGAACTTAGAGAGAGAAAGAAAAATCTTTTATGAGCTCAACCCTCTACCTTGGGAGGTAGGGGTATTTATAGTATCTTACAAAAACCCTCCTACGGGCTGTGGATCAGGCATACAGTGGGTAAAGACCCGTCCGTCCTCCACGGTGTTACTTAACAAAATACTACTTAACATCAAATAACTATGACTACGAGCTTTCTAATGATTACATATACTTGAGGTGACTGATGAGTGTCTAAATACTCATCATTTTTATACTGTTAGAATGCCAAAAACATCTGAAAACACTCAGAAATGCTTCAAAATGATAAAAATATCACAAACAAGTGTTTTATATGTTTTAAAATGCAAAAACATCAAAATCTGGTGAAAAACGTCTCAAGTTTGCAAAATTGGCAGTTTTAGTCCCCCAAGTTACAAAAGTTGTCAAATCTAGTCCCTGGAAATTCAAAAACTTGTAAAAAGTCATTTAAGGTCCATAAGATTCAAAAGTTGTCAAAACAAACCCTTTAAAGTTTAAAAATCACAAAATGACAACTTTAGTCCCTCAAGTTTGGAAAATGTCAAATATAGTCCTTGGTTAATTTAAAAAGTGAAATATATCAAAAATAAACCTTGTACTATTTATAAATGACAAAAATTAGTCCTTATGATAAACTTTTGGAAAATTACAAGTTTGGTCCCTAGAGTTACAAAATTGGCAGTTTTAGTCCTTGGACTTATAAAAATGGAATTTTATGTAAATTTAGTCCTTGTACTAACCAATGATTGCAGGTTTAACCCTTGTGAGAGCTTTAGAAATTTGTCAAGTTCAGCCCCTCACTTTGGCAGAATTACATTTTTGGTCCTTGTGGTTATTTAGCTAACAAATACAAAACCGGACCCTATTATTAAACCCAAGTCCAATATCCAGGCCCAAATCCAATATAAACCCAAACCCGAAATTTAAAAGAAATAAACACCCCGCGCCACTGTTCATCGTCTTCCCTCCCAACACCTGTATCCACTTACTCCCTCCCCCTGCTCACTACCACTTTTCCACACTACCTCCTAACACCTGTACATCCCCCTCCACCTTGCAAGCCCACTCACCATCTCAATTAATGAAAAAAACCAACTCCATGACTTTTCCCGCCAATTTTACAAGTGTACGATTAGGATGAATTCAAGAGTAGAAGTCAAGTGGGATATGTTCAGAGTGTCGACAAAGGTTGAAAATATCAATATAAAGGAGAAAAGAAGCAGAGGAGAAGGATTATTAGAGTAGGTAGTGTAATTTAGTGTCGATATAGTGTAGTTTTCAATTTCAGTTTAATTTAAGTCTTTCAAATGCTTTGTTAAAGTTATTTAAGTGTATTTGAATCTTTTGTAGTCATCAATTTCAAGTTTAGTTTCATTCCAAATTTATGCAATTTCAAGTTCAAAATCTAAGTATGTGTTAATGTTGTTTGTATCTGATAGTTTGGACTCATAAGCCCACATAAGCTCCCTATATAGCTTATTGAAGCTATTAGATACTCTTAAAAGCAGTTTATTAGTTAAAATCAGAAATTCACAAAATACCAATTAATTAGTTAAAATAAAAATTCACATGGGATCAAAAAGAAAAGCTGGAGCAGGGTATATTTTTGGTTGCCTGGGTGTAGTGCTTATTGGTGAGCTATAGATCTGTATTTGGTCCTAATTCTCATTTGTGCTTCAAACCATTTGTAAGTTAAAATTTTCTTTTTAAGAAGTACGTTTGGATTTGCCTGATCTAGTGATGTTCTAGCTTATGCTTGATGTTCTTTATGGTTGTTTCATGTTTCATTAGTCCTAAATAAACCATTCAAACCTTAAAATCCTGTGCTAGTAGTAAAAATCAACATAGATTCTAAACTTAAATTACCAGTTACCTGTAGTAATTTAGATTGCTTAATTCATTTTATATGCTTAAAAGGTGTTTCCATAGCCATAGATAATATTATTTCAGCTTATTACACCATAATAAGTCCATAGATTAAGTTAAAGTTCATAAAGTCAACTGTTTCATTATTTAAAAAAGTCAAAATTTTCATAAGTGCAGTTTTTGATTAAACTTCATGATTTTACTGAGTGTTTAATATTAAGATTCAGTTTACAAGCTTCTAGGATATTAAAATATAGCTGCTCAACAAAATTAGAAAAATAATAGTTTATATCAACCTAGCTTATTAATAGCTTATTCATTGGCTTCTTTTGAGTACATTCTCTGAAAAGTGCCATGTGCACCATTTGTATAAGCCATTTCTCAAGCTCTCCACAGAGCTGATTAGTGAGCTTTAACTTCTGTATTTTAGCTTTTAGAAAGCCAACCTAGCTGTCAAGGTTCCAATGTTCATTTTTCAATTTTTAGCTTATTTTTAATAGCCTGCTTAAGCTTCTTATTTTGTCCATTTTTTAACTAGACCAAACCACTCCGGGGATTACCATCTTTTTCACAAGCTCTTCAAAAGCTCTCTAGGTTGGCTCCCACAGTGAGAGGTTGAGCTTTTTTGGAAAGCTCATTTGGAGTTAGCTTTTATTTCCTTAGTCGTTTATTTCCATTCTATAGCTTATTTAATTGCTTATTTAATTAGCTTAAAAAGTATCTATAAACCATATAGTTTTCGTAGCAGTCATAGATTGTGCTTATTTAAAGCTTTTTTCAGTGCTATTTCTTATTTAGTTAGCTTATTCAGTTGTAATATTAGCTATTTATCAGTTTCTTAGCTTATTTCCATTCTACTTTTGCTTATTTTTAGCTTATTTAGTCAATTGGCTTAAACTTGTGCTTATTTCCATTTCTTGCTTAGCTATTTGGGATCTTGTGCTTATTAGGTGCTTATTAGTGATTTTTGTAAAACTTGTAGTTATAAAAGTACTTATTTTCTTGTGTTTAATACCGTAAAAGAAAAATCGGAAAAAAAAATATTTTGCAAAAGGGAGGTCAAGGTTCGAACATGCGACCTCCCCTTAGGGCGATGTTAGAAGGGTACAATATCCAATTGCTTGGGACTTGTCTGGGTTATGTTTTGCACCATTTAATACTTAATCCTCTTTTCCTCTTTTTAAGCTTATCGTATTATTAGCTTATTCTGATTATTTCAACAAGCTTTTACATCTTTTGTATTTTTCTTATCTTTGTATTAGTATTAAGTATTTTATAAAAAAGTTTCAGATTTTTCTCAATAGTTTTAGTATTTTTAATCATTTAATTAGTGTAAAAACTTAATTAATTCATAATAAAAAATATAAAAGTCTAAAAAATATAAATCTTTTTTCTAAAATTTTCTTTTATCATATAGTAAGTAAGAAAATTAGTTTTACATTCGTAGGCCTTTTATTTCATAAATTTTACGTTTTTTCTTTATTTCCGTGGTTTCATAAATATTTCGTTTTCAGGTTTAAGAACGTTTTTAGACATTTTAAGTTTACGTTTTAGTTAAAATAGTTTATTTAAGTTATTTTATTTTATAAAATCATAAACGTTCATCATTTTAAAAATAGTGATAGCGTTTATTTAATATCTTTTATCTTTTATTTCCTTTAATTTGCATTTAAGTTAAACATGGTTGTAGATCTTTTCTTTAGGTAATTATCCATCAAAACCTTACTGATCACTATCCTTAGTGATCATTCTATCATCTGAAGTTGTTTAAACACCATTTCATCCTCCGTGGGTAGGAAAGGGGAAACACTATATTCACAGACTTCATTGCATTTTGTGCTTAAAGCTGTTTTGAGTTTGTTACGATCGGCCATTCACGAGTGGCAGCTGCGTGATAAAACTTACGGCGGTTTTACCTGAGATCAAATTTTGGCGCCGCTGCGGGGTCGAACCGGGTCACGTGAAAGCGGTGGGGAATACTTACCACTATACTAGTATTAAGTATTTTATAAAAGTTTGATTTTCTTTCAATAGTTTTAGTATTTTTAGTCATTTAATTAGTGTAAAACAATTAATTCATAATAAAAATATAAAAGTCTAAAAAAATATAAATCTTTTTTCTAAGTTACCTCTTTATCATATAGTAAGTAAGAAAATTAGTTTTACATTCGTAGGCCTTTTATTTCATAAATTTTGGCTGCATGTAGGTGTTTTGTAAGCGATGTTTTAAGCATTTCGGATCCATTCTTGCACATATTCCACCTTTTTTGTAAGCAGTTTTTGTAAATTATATAAATCAAAAGTTCATTAACACTTTTCCTAAAGTGTTAACAACACCAAAAATATTTTCATTCTTTGTTTTTAACATGTTTTTCAAAAATACCAAAAATATTCCTCTTTACCCCTCTTTTTGCTTTTGATTCTTCATTTCTTACCCTCTAGAACCATTTGATTCTTTTCTATGTCTTATCCTCACCCTCTTGATTGTCAATGGTGTGGTGGTCCTTATAATGGAGGCAATTTACTTGATTGTTGTAGCATGGTGGGAATCGAGAAGCGAATCTATGCCTCTTGAATCCTATTCTTACCATACTTGCAAATTTGATTTATTCCATCGGCTACCACACTGTGAGACTTCAGCCGATTTTCTTTTTTGAGTCTGTGGTGGTTCACACTCCAGTTCGATTGTCAATAAAGGCTGCGGCTTGTCTATGAGCAGTTCACGATAACAATTATGACTACCACACATATACTCACAGGCCACATCAGTTTCTTGTTGTGAGTATTGTGAAAGTCCTCATTCTAGCTCGGATTGTCAAGCAGGGTCCAATTCCTTGTAACAATTCGACTCTTAGTATCAAGACCAACCTCCACAATACCAAATGATTCAAGCAACTCCTCATGAAACTACGTAGGATACTACTGAAGAGTCTTGAGTTATTAAAGAACTTAAGGAGGAGTGGCTATGTCACATGAAATCCATGGAAGAATTGTTAGTGAGGAGCGGGTTTGCTAAATTAGATTCCCAGTTGCCATTGAAAAACTGTTAGAATCAATTAAACTACAAAAGCATTCAAATCTAGCTCTCAATTCCATTTCATTCTGATGATGGCGTATGATGAAGATACCTTTGATATTCTACAATTTTATCATCAAATTCATCGGTTGAGATTCTATCCGTGGAAATGCAGGGAGAAAAGAATATGACTGAATCACTAGCGGTAGAAATAATGGAACTTGTAGAATCCATAACGCTAGTCCTTCCACTCTCCAACTCCCTCAGATGCATTGTTATCACGAGGTTCACACTCACTCTGAACATGGGGGATGAGCTTCTTGACCTTTCACGAAAGGAATCGGACGAATTAATAAAGTCTAGTGGTAGAGAACCTTGTCCAATCAAGAGAGTCACATGGAATTTCGAGCATTTGTGCATGATATCCCTACCCCTCTTGTCTTCCAAATGATCATGTTAGATGTTCTCGATTACGATGAGGACTATTCTTTATCTTGTGGAGACATAAGTTATGTGGGGAATTACCTGCAGGCTTTTCGACAGGAGGAGAGATGATGAAGAAATAATCAAGGCGAGCTCTTAATCTTACATTGTTGAATGTTAATCTTCTCATTTCTAGAATCGAGGCTTTTAATGAAAAGCCTACTTCATATCTTATCCCCTTTGAGGATAGTGAACTTTTGTTCAATGATTCTATTAAAGGTTACCAGCGTTCCATTTTGATCATATGGGAGAGAAGATTAGTGGTATTACCACTTCTCATTCTCATAATTCTCTCCCCGATTATGAATCATTTACTTTTGAGGAGTTCTCCTGTGAACTCACTCATATCATATCTCTACCAGAGTATGATAATTTCTACTTCGATCTAGACACACCCGGGATATGTCTAGATCAAATGAAACAATTATTAGAGATTCATGAACCCATAATTCTCACGTGAGTGATGATGAGTTAATCATGATCTTTATCATGACTTTCTTTCTCTTTTCTTATCCCGTGGCCTCTGTTCTTCACTCCTTCCGGGAATGAAGACATTATCTTTGATCCGGCATTTTCATTTATCATTTTGGGCAGTTCTGTGTATATCTCTCCGGTGTGGAACTTTCCGTACTTCTATGTTTATACAAACATCTTGAATGAAAGTCCGATGGAGATTGTTTCTTCCTTTGCTTCCCATGAACCATTAATTGGGGTGAGTCAAGCTAGCGATTCGGTAATCAAAACAATAGTTAAACATGGGTTTTCACCGTGTACCACCACCCTAATGTGGGGAATGCCCCACATTATCATATGTGATCTCAAAAAAAAAAAAAAAAAAAAAAAATTGTAAATATTAAAAAAGAGAATAACTGTTGTGTTTCTACACCGTGGTAATGTTATCTTTTTACGTTCTAAGTTTGGCATAACAGTACGTACTGAATATTGAGGACAATATTCATTTCTAAGTTGTGGGGAAATTAAGCGGAATTTGATCATAAATGTACCCTTTTAGTCCCTTTTTCCCCCAAAATGGCCAAATTTTAAATTTTTTTGTAGTGGAAGTTACTATACTAAAACAACAAATGGTAATCGATCCACCATGTCTAACCCACATGGATTGGCTAATCGAAGCAGCGGCTCTTGGTAAAGATATCTCAAATCCGTTGACGGCTTGCAATTTGCCCAAAATTGTATGGTGTTCAACTACCATATCCTAAAAGTGAAGAGTTGGCTAGCCCGAAGTTTATGGCTTGTGGTAAAGGCGTCTAAGGAAATCCATAATTGGGTAATCGACTCACCAAGATAATAGTAATAATTTATCTAAGAGTTGGCTAGTCAAAAGCAAGGCTTTTGGTAAAGACAAATCAAAACCGTTGAAAGCTTATGATTTGCTCAAAATCATTTGGTTATCATTGTACCAAAGTTCTTACTTGAACTAAAACAATTGGCTACTCCAGAAGTAATGGCTTTTGGTAAAGAGATGAAATCCATTAACTTTTCATAAATCATTGCTAAGGACTAGCAATATCTTGAATGTGGGGGATTGATGAGGTGTACAAATACTCATCGTTTTTTTATCTTGTTAGAATGCCAAAAACATCCCGAAAACACACCGAAATGCTTCAAAATGATAAAAATATCACAAACAAGTGTTTTATATGTTTTAAAATGCAAAAACATCAAAATATGGTGGCGTCAAGTTACAAAATCATGAGTTTAGTCCCCAAGTTACAAAGTTGTCAATCTAGTCCACAGTCAAAACTTGTAAAAAGTCATTTAGGTCCATAAGATTCAAAAGTTGTCAAAACAAACCCTTTAAAGTTTAAAAATCACAAAATGACAACTTTAGTCGAGTTTGAAAATGTCAAATATAGTCCTTGGTTAATTTAAAAGTGAAATTATCAAAAATAATACCCTATTTATAAATGACAAAAATTAGTCCTTATGATAAACTTTTGGAAAATTACAAGTTTGGTCCCTAGAGTTACAAAATTGGCAGTTTTAGTCCTTGGACTTATAAAAATGGAATTTTATGTAAATTTAGTCCTTGTACTAACCAATGATTGCAGGTTTAACCCTTGTGAGAGCTTTAGAAATTTGTCAAGTTCAGCCCCTCACTTTGGCAGAATTACATTTTTGGTCCTTGTGGTTATTTAGCTAACAAATACAAAACCGGACCCTATTATTAAACCCAAGTCAATATCAGGCCCCAAATCAATATAAACCCAAACCCGAAATTTAAAAGAAATAAACACCCCGTTTGTTCATCGTCTTCCCTCCGCACCTTGTATCCACTTACTTCCTCCACACTTTCACTACCACTTTTCCACTACCTCCCAACTTTTTGTACATCCCCTCCACCTTGCAAGCCTTCCATCTCAATTAATAGAAAAACCAACTCCATGACTTTTAATTTTACAAATTGTCGATTAGGATGAATTCAAGAGTAGAAGTCAAGTGGGATATGTTGAGTGTAAACAAAGGTTGAAAATATCAATATAAAAGGAGAAAAGAAAGAGAGAAGGATTATTAGAGTAGGTAGTGTAATTTAGTATCGATATAGTTAGTTTTCAATTTCGATTTAATTTAAGTCTTTCATAATGCTTTGTAAAGTTATTTAAGTGTATTTGAATCTTTTGCAGTCAAATTTCAATTTAGTTTCATTTTCCAAATTTATGCAATTTCAGTTCAAAATCTAAGTATGTGTTAATGTTGTTTGTATCGATAGTTTGGACTCATAAGCCCACAGCTCACTATATAGCTTATTGAAGCTATTAGATACTCTTAAAAGCAGTTTATTAGTTAAAATCGAAATTCACAAAATACCAATTAATTAGTTAAAAATAAAAATTCACATGGAGATCAAAGAAAAGCTGGGCGGGGTATATTTTGGATTGCCTTGGGTGTAGTGTTATTGGTAAGCTATAGGATGCATTATTTGGTCCTAATTCTCAGGTTTATTAAAACCATTTGTAAGTTAAATTTTCTTCTTTTTTAAAATCTTTATTTTAGTTCTTGCAGTCTAGTGATGTTCTAGCTTATGCTTGATGTTCTTTATGGTTGTTTCATGTTTCATTAGTCCTAAATAAACCAGTCAAACAAATCTTGTGCTTGGTAGTAAAAATCAACATAGATTCTAAACTTAAATTACAGTTAACTGTTAGTAATTTAGATTGCTTAATTCATTTATATGCTTAAAGGTGTTTCCATAGCCATAGATAATATTATTTCAGCTTATTACACCATAATAAGTCCATAGATTAAGTTAAAAGTTCATAAAAGTCAACTGTTTCATTATTTAAAAAAGTCAAAATTTTCATAAATGCAGTTTTTGATTAAACTTCATGATTTTCTTGAGTGTTTAATATTAAGATTCAGTTTACAAGCTTCTAGGATATTAAAATATAGCTGCTCAACAAAATTAGAAAAATAATAGTTTATATCAACCTAGCTTATAAACTTATTCATTGGCTTCTTTTGAGTACATTCTCAAAAGTGCCACATGCACCATTTGTATAAACCATTTCTCAAGCTCTCACAGAGCTTATTAGTGAGCTTTAACCGTATTTTAGCTTTTTAGAGAAACCTTCATTTGTCTCAAGGTTCAATGTTCATTTTTCAATTTTTAGCTTATTTGAATAGCACTGCTATGGCTGCTTTATTTTGTCCATTTTAAACTAGAACAAACCACCTCGGTGGGTTACAGCTTTTCACAAGCTCTTCAAAGCTCTCTAGTGGATCCCACTGAGAGTTTGAGTTTTTTGAGAAGCTCATTTTAGTTAAGCTTATTAGTTCGGTGTTTATTCCATTTATTAGCTTATTTAAGTGCTTATTAATTAGCTAGAAAGTATCTATAAACCATATAGTTTCCTGTGTAACTGATGGGTGCTATTTAAAGCTTTTCGATTACTTATTTCTTATTTAGTTAGCTTATTCAGTTGTAATATTAGCTATTTATCAGTTTCTTAGCTTATTTCCATTCTACTTTTGCTTATTTTTAGCTTATTTAGTCAATTGGCTTAAACTTGTGCTTATTTCCATTTCTTGCTTAACTGTTGGGATCTTGTGCTTATTGATTGCTTATTAGTGATTTTTGTAAAAACTTATAGTTATAAAAAGTACTTATTTTCTTGTGTTTAATACTTATTAAAGAAAAATCGAAAAAAAAATATTTTGCAAAAGGGGAGGTCAAGGTTCAGAACATGGGCCTCCCCTTGGGCGATGTTAGAAGGGTACCTTGGTGCCAATTGCTTGGGACTTGTCTGGGTTATGTGTTTGCACCATTTAATACTTAATCCTCTTTTCTCTTTTTAAGCTTATACGTATTATTAGCTTATTTACAGCTTATTTCAACAAGCTTTTACATCTTTTGTATTTTTCTTATCTTTGTATTAGTATTAAGTATTTTATAAAAAGTTTAGATTTTTCTCAATAGTTTTAGTATTTTTAATCATTTAATTAGGTATAAAACTTAATTAATTCATAATAAAAATATAAAAGTCTAAAAAAATATAAATCTTTTTCTAAAATTTTCTTTATCATATAGTAAATGCAGAAAATTAGTTTTACATTCGTTGAGCCTTTTATTTCATAAATTTTCGTTTTTACATTTCAAGGCGCCATTTCATAAATAAAATTTTGCTTCGTTTTAGGTTCCAAGTAGCGTTTTAGACATTTTAAATTTCGTTTAGTTAAAATAGTTTATTTAAGTTATTTATTTTATAAAATCATAAGCGTTCATCATTTTAAAATAGTGATAGCGTTGTTTAATATATTTTATCTTTTTAATTTCTTTTTTAATAATTGCATTTAAAACCATAATTTGTAGATCTTTTCTTTAGGTAATTATCCATCAAAACTATACTGATCTTTATCCTTAAGTGATCATTCTATCATCGAGATTCATTTAGCCTTGATTAAATCATAAAGTGGGACTTAGCGGCAGAGAGCCTATGTGTCTCTGAGGACTTCATTGCATTTGTACTTAAAGGCATTTTAGGTTGTGCGTTCGGCCATTCACAAGTGGCAGGCTTAGTGATAAAACTTGACGGTTTTACCGCGGATGGTGGCCGACACTTCTTATTTGAATTTTTCTAAATCCTAACAACATGGACATAGTTGTGGTAATCAAGCACTATATGTCCATTAACCCCCTCTGAAGGAAGTGGCAGTGTATGGATCACACATGCCAAACTTGGAAATACAAGCTTGGAAGGGAGATCTGCTAAGCCCCTTAGTAAGAACATTTGTAGCTTGAGCTTTTTTAAGAATGAAGGTTGGATAAATGATGCCTGCCTTGATCTTATCTCTTACAACATGACAATCAATCTCTATATGTTTTTTCCTAGCATGTTGTACAGGATTAGAGGCTAAAGAAATAGTAGATTGGTTGTCACACATGATGGCAATGGGTCTGGTGATAGGAACATGAAATTCGATGATAAGACTTTGTAGCCATGTTAAATCACAAGTATAATCAGCCAATGATCTATATTCGGCCTCAGTGGAACTCCTTGACACAGCTGTTTGCTTCTTAGATTGTCAGGAGATCAAACTTGGACCTTGGAAGATGCAAAAACTAGTGACTAGACAACTTGCCCAATCACTATCACAGTATGCTTAGAGCTTTAATGGATAATTAGTTGGGAAATGCAAGCCTTGGCCAGGACACATTTTGATATACCTTAAGACCTTGATGAAAACATCAAAGTGTGGTGTCCTTGGAGCATGACTGAACTAGCTAAGGCAGTGTGCAACATATGAGAGATCTGGTCTAGTAATGGTTAGGTAGAGAAGTTTCCCAGCTAGAGCCCTATATAGTGAAGCATCTGGTAATGGGTCTCCATCTTCATTATTTAGCCTGACAAGAGGATCAACAGAAATATGGGATGGTTTGAGGTCAAGTACTCCTATTGTATGAAGAAGTTCAAGTTCATACTTCCTTTGTGTCATAGTAATTCCTTTGTCATTTCTGAGAAACTCAATACCAAGGTAGTTGTTAAGCTCTCCTAGGTCTTGGATACTGAATTGTTTGTCCAATTGTTGTTTGAAGTATGAATTAAGTTGATTGTTGTTGCCAGCTAGGAGAATGTCATCAACATAGATGACCACGGCAAGGAAATCTGCACCTTTGTTATAAACTAGGAGTTAGGTGTATGCATAACTCATTGCCCAGTGTGAGTCGAAAGTAGTGAGTTTGGTGTACCATTGTTCGTTAGCTTGTTTCAACCTATAAAGTGATTTTCTAAGTTTGCAGACAGGGTTTGGAACCTTGGGATCTGTTTTGTAACCTTGGGGTAGGCTCATGTAGACTTCCTCATGTAAATCCACATGTAAGAAAGCATTGTTGATGTCAAGTTGAGCTATATGCCGTTGTGATGGACCGCAATGACTAAGAAAGTCCTCACTGTGACCATTTTGGCAACTGGTGCAAATGTCTCAGTGTAATCAACCCCTTCTTTCTGAGTGTATCCCTTGGCCACTAGTCTTGCTTTGAACTTCTCAATTGTCCCATCAGCTTTGCATTTGGCTTTGAATACCCATTTACAGCTAATAGGTAGCTTATGTGGTGGTAGTGAAGTAACCTCCCAAGTTTGATTAGCTTCAAAGGCTCGCAATTCTTTTAGACATAGCATCTATCCACCTAGATTCTTTTACTGCCTTTAGTATATGATGTGGTTCCACAATGTTATTGATGGTGTTAATTAGATGTCTTTTGGTTGGTGAATGAATGTTGTTATAATTTATGTATTTTGAGTGATGGAACTTGATGACAGAGTAAACAGTATGTTTGGTTTTAGGTAATTTGTAATGGTAGTATTTGAATTTAAGTGGTATGTTGGTTTGCCTTCTGGATTTCCTTGTTGGTGGAGGAATGGGTGCTGTTGGTGGTGATGGTATAGAGTTATCTGATTAAGTGTGCGTAAGATGTGGGGTGTTTTAGGTCAGTCTGTGTTGGTGAAGGTGTGAGTTGTTCTTCTTGAATATGTGGTTCAGTTAGTGTTGGTGACTCAGGTTGGCTGTGTGGTGATGGTGTAGGTTCTTATGAGGGTAAATTGATTGTGTTGATGTTTGCTTCAGAAGATGAGATTGTAGAAGGGATGTTTGGGATAGGATAGAAATCAGATGGTGTAGCTGTATTGGTTGGAGTTAGAGTAGGTTAGGTTTTGGATGGTTGTTGGTGAAATGGAAATATAGATTCATTAAAGTGGACATGTCTACTTACATATGTCTTGTGTGTTTGAAGGTTGTATAAGATATAGCCTTTTTGTGTTGTGGGATAACCAATTAGGACTGATGGAACAGACCTTACAAAGAAATTTGTTAGGTGTATAATCATGTGCATAGGCTTGACATCCAATTATTTTGATATGTGAAAGAGATGGTGGTGTTTTGTAAATGATTTCATATGGAATTTTGTTGTAAAGTGGTTTGGATGAAGTCTGTTTATGATGTAGGAAGCAGCTAGGATACAGTGTCCCCAAAAGTGTATTGGAAAATTTGCTTGAAAAATTATAGCTCTAGCAACCTCAAGTAAGTGTTTGTGTTTTCTTTCAACCCTTGCATTTTGTTGTGGGGTATAAGGGCATGATGTTTGATGGATAATTCCTTGTTGTTTGAAGAAATCATTGAGTGTCCGATTTAAGTATTCGAACATTGTCACTTCTTATACTTTTGATTTTGATATTAAAGTGAGTCTGTACAAAGGAGTGAAACATCTTTATATGAGAGATTTTGTGGTGTTTAGTTGGCATTAAGTATGTCCAAGTAGCTCTTGAATGATCATCAACAAGTGTTAAGAAGTATTTACAGTTGTGTAAAGTGGTATGTTTGTAAGGTCCCCATACATCTACATGTAGTAAATCAAACAAATTTGCAGAATGTGATTCACTGATTTGTAATGAAGAAGCATGTTGTTTAGCTAAAGGACAAATTATACAAGAATTTTAAGGTATTTTACATGTGGAAGGTAAAGAAATGGATTTTATTTTCTATAAGGTAGAGTAAGTTGAGTGTCCAAGCCTTGCATGCCATAGGTGGGTGCTGTTGATTGAAAGTTGAAAGTGGATCGCTGTGAGGTAGGCTCTTCCTATATACAGACCATTACAGAGGTTTCCATGTGCAATCCTCCTGTGTTGGTCCTGAAAGTAGCATGAAAATGAAGCGAATAAGACAGACAGTGGTAAGTGTGCACCAAGTTTACTAACTGAGAGTAGGTTATAAGAGAATGATGGTATGTATAAGACATCATGGAGTGTGATATTAGCATTGATATAGACTGAACCTATTTTTCTGACTTGGGTGTGTTGGCAATTTGGGAGAGTGACATAGATAGGATGTTTTCATAATCTAAAATTGTGCATAGAGGTTAATGTTATACAAATATGGTATGTGGCACCACTGTCAACAACCCAAAGATGTAAATGATTAAGCATGATAGAGCCAACTAGTCTATAAGTACTGCAAGTAATATGAGTGATTTTGAGTCTAGGTATACCTGCAGTGCCAAAGTAAATTGTCTCTTTTGTGTTTTGTTGCATTAACATCATCATTTGATTGAGTTGATTTTGCAACTGATCCATCCTTGCACTCATTGTTGCATCATTTGATTCTGTGGTGCTTGGCATATCTGCATCAACCCCTTATCCAATTGTCATGTCACAAATTTGTTTCCTGAGTGGGGGTGTTTGGATTGGAGGTTTTATACTTCCCATGTAATGAATGTCCCAATGGGTACCCAACCAACTGATAGCATTCTTCCTTAAAGTGACCTCCTTATTACAATTTCCACAGATAACCCCTTTTCTAAAATTGCCCCTTTTTGGTACAACTTCTCTGTTAATGTAACCTCTTGCAGATGACTCACCAGAAACATGGTTTCTCCCAGACCTTGTGTTACCATTGTAAGAACTCCTTGAGTTGTTTGAGTGTGTGGAAACTGCAACTGAAGGTGTAGTGTTGCGTGTATTGCCTTCTCTTTGTTTCTCCTCTTGTCTAATCATGTTGTATGCCTTAGCAATCGTAGGCATTGGATTCATGAGGAGGATCTAACCCCTGACATTTGCATAACATTCATCCAAACCCATAAGAAACTAAATTAACCTCTTCCTTTGATCTCTTTCACCATTGATTCTGCCATTTTCACAAGTACATGCACAGACACACAGACGTGGAGCTTCTAATGAATCAAACTCATCCCAAAGACCTTTCAGTTTGTGATAATAGATCTCAATAGCCACATTGTTTTGTTTCAACTGCACTAAATCATTTGTGATATGATAAATCTTGTGACCATCCAATTGAGAGTAGTGTTCTTGCAGTTCATTCTATATATCACAAACAAAATTGACAAAGTTGAGTGAATTACTTATCTGCTCATTGATTGTGTTCAAGATCCATGATATAATCATATCATTGTTTCTTTCCCAAAGAGCCCTCAGATTTGAGTTGATTCTAGGTTCTTCAAACTCTCAAGTAACAATATTAAGTTTGTTATTTGCATTGAGGGCTATCATCATGGATTTTTTCCAAGATCCATAATTTTCTGAACTTGTGAGTTTCTTTGATATGAGGATTAGACCTGGATGGTCATTTTGATGTAAGAATAGTGGATGATTGGAGTTAATTTCATCATTTTGAGAGGTTTCTGAGTTTCCCACCATTTTTTAGATTCAAAGTTTTATTAAATTTTGTGATGAATTGAGTTGAGATCTATATTCTTGGTGTTATTGCGATCAAGAATATGTTGGTTTTATTGAATTTGGTGATAAAAATGGTGGTTTATGATAGATTATGGTGGTGAAAAGTTGTTATGATGATCGGAGTTAGTTACAAGTGGTAGAAGTTAGTTATTGGTATGAGCGAAAGGTGGTGGTGGTGGTTGAGCAGGGTGGTTATGCTCTGATACCATATTGAAATTGAGAGAGTGAAAATGAGTTATTATTGAAGTAGGAAACTTGTGATCAAATGACCACTAACACAATCTTTATACAAAGTATTTTGGTGGCAAAGTTGGTTATTCAATCAACCACACTTTGACCCGTTTTGACCAAGATAGCTAAACTACAACTAAGCTACTATTACATCAACTAAGCTATCACTACATCTTTAAGCTATATTACAGACTTGATATTACATATAAAACTATTGTATCAAGCTAACACATCCAACTCAGAGGCTATTGTGCTTGTTGCATCCTCTCACATCTTGTTGCAAGTCTTCAAGCATTGTGTATGAATAATATAACTTGTGGACATAGTTGTGGTAACTAAAGCAGCTATATGTCCATTACTTAGATAAATCCAATTGACTCCGACCACTTAGTGTAACCCAGGTGGACCTTATTCTATTCGAATAAAGATAGCAAAATGCGTAGGGTTGCTAAAAACCGGTAAATCCATTTTTCCAGAATCTCGTGTTAACCTGTTTTGAGCTATTAACTAAGACTTTTTGTTACTCGTACTTGAATAGAATAAGATTTAAGATCATTTGAGGACAAAAGATTATTTATATACCAAGGGATCAATCTCCGCCACTATTTTTATTAGATCTAATGGATGAGATTAATCCCAACAAGTAAAAAAACCCACTTTCATCTCTTTTTTTTTCAAATATAAATATCTTTCAAACCGTTAATCGTCAAGCGAAAAAAATATACCGTTACGACGAGTTATTTAATTATCTTTCTATAGATAGCACTTTGATATACTTTCAAAAAAAAAATCGTGTTTTTCATTTTTTTTTTTTTACGCTACTAAAATTAATTTAAAAAATCATATATGATTTAACACTAATTTAAATACCACATGTGATATTAGTGTTAAATCATATATGATATGTATATCATATGTGATTTATCATATATGAGTTAACACTAGTATCATGATATTACATATCATATATGATTTAACACTAATATCACATGTGATATTAGTGTTAAATCATATATGATATTTCATGCAAATTCCAGCTGAAAAAACTAAAAAAAAAAGATCATAAACGTGAAAAAACGATTTTTTTTTTTTTCGAAAGATAATGTGTCCGCTTCCATGAAGATAATTAAATCCTCGTTGCGATGGTGTAATTATTTTTGCTTAACGATTAACGGTTTAAGAGATATTTAAATTATAAGAAATAGGTGAAATAATAAAATGGTTTTAATCTCAACCATTGATTTCTTTTTAAATGAATGGTGGAGATGAGTCTTAAAAAAAGTTTGATATGTAAAATAACTCTACTCGGGTCAAAATGTGTAACTTCAAAACAGGTCGGGCTGAATAACTAACCTAATAACATTCTTCTTTGAAGCATAAGAATACACTTTAGGCAACTCTCAGCATATTCAACATATTTACCGTACTTCATTATTAAAAAGCAAGAAATTAATTTTATCCACATCGACCCATCTTATAGGTAAATGAGTCAAATTTGCCACTTTTTTGTTCATGTATCTCCTATATGCACATTTGTTAAGAGATTGATTATTTATGTATGTTTTACATTTGTTTGATCAGGATACTGTGTATTGACTTGTGGACACATCTTCTGCTTCATGTGTGCTTACAGAAAAGTGTCCTCTTTGTCGAGAAGTATGTGACATCTTTCTCCCATTTTTTTTTTGTTTTAATTTCCCATCGTGAACATTTGGTGAATTGTTTCGCTGTTTTACAGGCAGCAGGAGTTTACCAGGGATCTCTCCACCTGGACGAGCTTAACATTTACTAAGTTGAAGGTAAACTTTTTATGTGACAAACATACTTTTACTTGTCTCTAAAATTACCAACTGTAGTTGCAGAGTTGGCTTTATCATTCTATTTATCAAAAATAGGCCGAAAGTTTCAAATTGTTATATAGTTATTATAATCCAATGGTTTTTGTATTGATAGTAAGTATACTAATACTAATTATATATAAACTTCGAAATGCACAAAACTTGTGTTGACATACGCTAAAAATTATTAATTGGAATTAACCTGTTTGACCGATTACATAACTAATGCCCATTTTGCCACCTTTCAGTACATTAACAAATTATATGAACTTGCGCAGTTGTCCTGAATACTGGGAGGAAAGGCTTCACACTGAGAGAGCAGAAAGGGTTCGGCTGACGAAGGAGCAATGGGAAGCACAATCCCGAGCATTCTTGGGGATCTAAACAGACTGTTCTCTTTGAAACCAGGTATACATTATGATTTCACAATCAAGTAAGATGTTTAAATAAGTTGGTCTTCTGATTTTGATATTTATATTGATACCTAGATCATGGTTCATTTTTTATGCAAGAAACTATTTCATTTTGATAAATTATGCAAGTAACATTAATGTCATACACTGTTTATAAACCAGATGATCGGTTTGCATATTCCTGAACCAGTGCCCCAAAAAGTGAGGGCCTCTCGATCAAACGCGAAGGTTTGTCAAATTCCTTTGCATATCCTGTAACAACACATAAGCATTATAAGTTAAGTGGTTAGTTGACCTTAAAGTAATATAACCTTAACTCAATTAGGTTTAGGTTCTGAAACCAACGGAAAAACTATCACTGTCTCACTATCAAAATGAGAGAAGTAGCCATTTCAACCATGTAGCCGTGTGCTTATGAGGTGGATTGCTTCAGGTTATAAACTTATAATTAACTTCAAATCTACTAAATTTGAAATGGTCCAAATAGGACAAGTGTTGCCCAAAGTGTTTTTTTAATCCATAAAAGCTTGTAATTTTTTAAATATTTGGTTACTATTGAAAGAATAATATCGGGGACACTTGGTTATATTAGAAAATGTTCAGACGTTCAACCTGACCCGGTCTACCAAAAACAGTGCAACCCCATATTGACCTGCCTATTTTCCACCCACAAAATGATAAAAAAAATTACCTGCATCAATGACAAGAACCCGATCACAGTCCATGACAGTTGGGATCCTGTGAGCAATGCTAACAATGGTGCAATCAGCGAAGTCTTCGCGTATGATTTTCTGAATTACAGCATCGGTTTGTGAGTCAACAGAAGCCGTTGCTTCATCCATGAACAATAACCTGCTGTGCTTTAGCAACACCCTTCCCAGACAAAGAAGTTGTCTTTGTCCCACACTCCAGTTATCACCATTATCAAGAACTACAAGCATTACCCGAAACATTTAAGTAAAAATTAATAGTTTTCTATAAAAAAAACAGTCCCAGGGTCCATTTTAAGTACCTGCAGAATCAAGTTTTCCAGGTTTTGCAGCTACAACATCATTAAGTTGGCATCGATCCAGACTCTACAAAGCAGGTTCTCAAGTTAAGTAAATGAAATGAAGTATGAGTCAATAAGGGTTATGCTTTATCTGTAACACGTTGTCAATCCTACAACATTGTCATAAGAAAAAATAGACCTCACTTACCCTCCATATCTCTTCATCAGAATGTTGGCCAATCGGATCAATGTTGCTCCTCACCGTGCCTTCAAAAAGGATTGGTTCTTGAGGAATGATGCCAAACCGGGATCTCAAATCGTGAAGTCCGAGAGTCGAGATGTCGATACCGTCAATAATAATACTTCCTCCAGTCGGTTCGACCAGCCTAAACAGAACTTGAATCAAAGTTGATTTCCCACCACCTGTTCTACCAACAACACCTATCTTTTGCCCTCCTTGAATGTTTAGAGTAATCCCTTTAAGCACCAGAGGTGTGTTTGGACGGTACCTAACCTGCTCACAAGCAAATGTTTATGTACTTAATATCTGTTTGGAGTACCAGATGCACACGAGTGGGTTGGTAACGGGTCAAAAGGAGTCTGGCATCCAGAAAACTTTGTTGTCCATATTCAGTAAATTTATACATAGCTAGTTTTTAAAGTCATATTAATACAATAAAAGTCCAAATTTCAATTTGAGTGATGTAAATGGTTGTATACTTGCTCAACATATTTAACTTGTTTAGGTTTTAGCTTTTATTTTTTATGTTTTTTCCAAAGCAACCCATTCCTACTCCAAGTCCAATGGATTGAAACGCCAAAAATACCTGCAAGTCTCTGAGCTCCAAACTCCCGTGATCGGGCCAATTTGGAGGAGGGGGATTGTCTTTCTTGACCCATTCAGCTTCTGATGGTATGTTGGTGAACTGTTTTATCCTCTCGACTGAAACCATGCGGTTTTCAACAAAGCAACTCGTAAATAAAGCCCAAAATAATAGACCGTTGAGTGACAATCCGTACGAAAGTGACAATCCAACATCCTCTGTAATCATATGAATGCCCATTACTACATTAGATTATCTCCCTCTAGAAGTGGCAAAATGGATCAAATTTAATACCTAAATTGACATGCTCATAAGTAAACGGGACGAAATTACCTGGTTTAATGACGTTGCTAGGTAAGAGGATCATGAAAATGGTGGAAACGCAAAGGAACAAGCTTCCAAGAAACTCCATACGAAATCCTAACCACCCATTCGATCCATTATTGTGGAAATCCATTCTTAGATTTCCATCCACACGCTCAACATTTTCTTGAATAAACCTGTCTTGTTTTCTAAAACACCGGATTGTCATAACTCCGGAGATGCTCTCTGAGAAGTGGTGAATGACAGGTGCTTTTGTAATTGAGTCAAGTCGTGTTATTTCACGAGATGTTGCAAGGTAATAACCCTGAAAAGATCATGCAAAAACATTAATATCTTCGTAACCACATTACACTGTAATGAGGTCTAAACACACATACCCGATACCAGAAATTGAGCCAACCAAGTGGAACGAGCAGGAAGACTGTCGGCCAAGCGTATTGACATGTTATGATGATAACACTAATCACAGACATGTATAATACGAGGCTTAGGTGCATCATGAACGGTAGAAGAGTATCGATGTTGGTTTGGTCACTTGATGCCTGAAAAACATTATATATATAGCATAAGATCATTTTGATTCTTTGTATTGGTGGCAAATATAAACAATTCACTCATCCCAAATGGGCTAAATTATTTCTTAAAAAGGGTTGGAGCATTGCCCAGGAAAAAGAAAACGTACCCGACTAAGAATTCTTCCCGAAAGGGTGGTGTCAAAAAATGACATTGGAGCATGAAGTATGCTATGAAGAATTTGCTTAAAAAATGTTTGTGCGGTCTCGAGCCCTAGGTACATAGTGAACATGATTCTTCCAATAATTATGACAAACGCAGCACCTGCAATAACTGCATAGACTCCGATAAACACAACAGGGTCAAAAGAGTCCGCTCGATCCTCTGATGTTTCATACGCCAACCAGTAATCACTAGCCATTTGTGTGGCTTGCCACCCAACCGACAATAATAAAACTAGAATCACACCGAACCACCCAAAAGCCTCTGTTGCATACACTTTATAGACATGTAAACTGACTCTTCCTGTCTCTCGTTCCTCATCTTCAATCAGTTTTGATGTTCCTATCTTAGAACTCGATTGGGATCGGTCTAAAGCTTTAGTAGTATCATTGTTGTTTTCTTTTGTATTACCGGTAGGAGATTTTGTTATGGTTTCTGGTTCGGTTGACTCTGCTTGTACTAGTTGCATTGAGGTCTCATGAGCAGATACTAAGGCTTGAAAATCGAGTCCGGATTGAACCAGTTCATCATACTTTCCTGATTGGACAATCATCCCATCGCGCATCACCTGTGAGAGTTTAAGTTCAGTTTAGAGGTTGCAGAAAATTACTTAAATGGGTCAAAAGATAAATTATTTTATTAGCCGGGTTGGGTTAATGGTTAGAAAAGGTCCGTCCCGCTAACAAATCTAAAAACTGTAAAAAGACCATGTCAAATAGACACACAAAAAAATTCTCACTACATAATTTTTACCAATAGTGTTACGTGAGTGTGCCCGCATTGGCCACATGGTGGTACGCTGCGGTCGGCGTGCATAAAAACGTTGTTTTTGAAAAAGTGCGGATAGAAGATATCAATGCGAGTGTTACTAGCTAATTTTGACAAAATTGTGTCACTTAGATCTTACAGACAACCCACTTTTTATGCAAGTAAAATCCAAGAATCACAAAACAGTCCTGACCCAAAAACGGAACCACATCACTTACTAGGATAAGATCAACATTGTGGAGAAAATCGACTTGATGAGTAACAAGTAAGATCGTCTTGCCTCTTAGGACTCCCCTCACACATTCCTGCAATCAAAGACAAATGCTATGGATTATAGGAATTTAGTTAATTTCACAGGATAGTAATCAACTATTTCTTTGATACCTCAGTTATAGAACTATCACTTTCCTTCTATGAGTTACGAAATACTGACATTTGGACTTGTTTAAAACTAGAGTAAATTACAGCAATGATTCATGTAGTTTGTAGAACATTACATTATTGTATATAGTAATTATATGAATACTATATTGTTTGTTTTCATGTATGACCTTTTGTCCTTTATAAGATTAAATCAAAGACTAAATGTGAGAGCAAACAATGTTTCTATGTTATGATTTGAGTTTGTTGCTATACCTTGAATATCTCTGAACCGGTGTGAGCATCGACAGCACTAAAGACATCATCAAGAAGATATATATCGGAATCTTGATAAACAGCTCGAGCAAGCTGAATCCGCTGTTTTTGGCCTCCACTGAGATTGATCCCACGTTCCCCAATTTCAGTTTGATCCCCAAATTCCATCATTTCTAAGTCTTTTTCCAAACAACACGTCAGATACGCTTTTTGTACTTGTTTTGATCCATTGGCGAACCGAACAAAATGTTTTCTTGAATAGTTGAATTTTGTATCCATGATGTTTGTGCAACATATGCCGTGCTCCCAGTAACCGTCACCTTACCAGAAACTTTATGCATTTCTCCAATAACGGATGCTAATAGTGACGATTTTCCCGATCCTACTGTCCCGACAATCGCTGCTAGTTCGCCTTTTCTGATCTTGAAGTTCAAGTTTTTTATGGTCTCTCCTATAGAAGCGTCTTCGTCATCGTTCCAACTAAACGACCCATTTTGGACTGAGACGGCCGTCATATCGTCACAATTTGCATGTCTCTCGATTGAACCCTCTTCTAACTCCTTACTATTCATATACTCATCCAATCGCCCCAACGAAATCATAGCTTGAGACAGCGAAATCATTGATTGTGGAAAGCTCCAAATTGTATCTTGCAAATTTTTAAACAAAGAAGTCGCAGTAAAAACTGTCCCTGCATCGAGGTTTAGCAAAATACCGCTCCGAATGTGACTGTCGAGATAAATAAAGGCGTACTCCATAACAAGATCATGTTCCCACCAATCGAGTACATAAACTTACAAAGCCAACCGTATTCTGACTCACGAAACGATTGTATCCTGTCATTAAAATGTTGTTCCCATGCTTGAAACTTGATCACTCTCATGTAACTAAGCATCTCGTTCGTCGCTTTCATCCTCGAGTCACGGCTCGTCATTATGTTAAACTGGTATCTGTTGTTTCGTTTTGTGCCCACGAAAGTTAGCAACAAAATTAGCAAGACGGCAACTAGTGTCACTACAACCGACGGGCCGAGGTACATGTAAAGTATGGCTAACGCGACCGCAACTTGAAGTGGCATAAGCCAAATCGCGTGTAATTGAACCATTATATCAGAGAGTTGTTGCGCGTCTACAGCCATATAGTTCACAATCTGTCCTACTCCGTGAGATTGCCGAGCTGAACACGAGAGGCGTAAACCCTTCTTGTAAAGCGACGTTATCAGGGGGTCGAATTAACATCCCGAGCTTTTGAGAGTGGAAATTGAAATGGTGCGATGTCAAAACTTCGAGAAATTTTGAAATCAGAAGGATTAGTACTAAATAATATCCTTCGTAAGGCTTAACTTCTTTTCCCGATGTGAAATCGACAAATCTTTGTATTAGTAACGGCCCAACATACGCTACACCAAGCTTTACTACCGCTAAACACCCGGTGAATGCGATATCCTTCCAGAAACAACGGAGTAATGTTGTCCTAACAGGATGTCTTGACTTCTCTTCAGGTTTAGCCTTTTTTCAAAAATAGCGACAGTTTTTTGGCTCGGTGTTCTGGTGAAAGTGTAGGGATATCATCGATTATTAACGGAGTTTTGTACCCTTTCTTTAACAAAGGATTCAGCCATAACCAGAATGTTTTCGATAAGATGGAAGCAGATGCCCATCCACTTACATTCGACGATTTGTTTAATTCGTCGGGTTTTGATTCCGGTGTCACTATTATCCCGGTTGAACCGGTTACTGACACAATCACTAAGAAAGCCGAAAAGGGTAGTGAAATGGATGAAATTAAGTCACTGGATTTCGATAACGGGGTGTTGGAAATAAGACGGGTGATACTAGAAGAAGCAATCAATGCAATGGCGACGAAATTTACTACCCAATATACACGTAATGAGATCGAATGATTCACCGACTGAAATCTCTTCTCGTGGCTGACCAAAATAGTGACTATAGCGAACGATATCGCTTGAACTAACCAACATATTCCATCGATCAACTTCCATGAAGTCTCGGTATTTTTCACAAACCCCAAAACCGATAATACAGTAGCTAAAATAGCTAAAGTGACTGAAACAGTTAGTGACAGTTTGAACCATAGACTTGCTTTGACAAAACTTGTAGTTTTAGTGACTAGAGTCTCATTAGCGTCAGAATCACCATCGTTGCTGGAAGTGCTTCTTGAATAAAGCTTTCGAACTGCGAAAACGAAGACAGCGAATAGAAATACGATATCGATGGAAGCTAAGAGTAGCTTCTGTGGGCATGGAGATAGTAAAATGAGTGAGATCTTTGAAGAGTTTAGTGACACAGAAGTCATCTTGGGTCAGTAAAAGATGTTCAAGTTCTATGACTCATGCATGTATAGGAGTCTGCAAAATAAAAACAAGAGCAAAGATTTGGATTATATAAAAATATGAGCAGGTAGCAAATAGCCAAATACTTCTGATGGTCAAATCATAGAGGTGCAGGTACTGTTAATTCCAGACATGCAACTCCAATTATGCTACAAAAATATAAAAATATATAACCTTTAAACAAAAAAATAATCTTGCTTTTGCAATACTGTTAATTCCAGGCCTGCACATCTAGTTATGCTACAAAATATAAAACTATATCACTTCTAAACAAACAAACAAAATTATCTTGCTTTTGATGTCACATGTATTTTACTGAATAAATAATGTGTTAGGCAAAACTCCTACAAAAACAACTAAACCAACCATGATTTACATGCTTAGATTTTCATGTGATTGATAAAAGTTCACATGAAAAACTAGTTATTTTTTTCTTGTTTATTAAACTGGTTCAAAGTTTACAATAACCTCATGTCAAGTGTGATCGAATTTAAAATATCAAAGTTTGTCTCATCGACAATAATTTTTTTTCTCCACCCTGTTTATACATGTGAATAAGAAAATATCATTTTTCATGTGACATAAGTTTTGAAGCGAACTAATAATTCCATATCTACATATTAATAGATGTTAATGCTTTTCTAAATTTGTAATATTTAACAAATTTATTAATGGTTTATATAGAAATAAAAGTTATTTAAATAAATAAATATTTTCCTTTAATGCTTCAAACATGGTGACAAGTTAAAAAAACTATTTTGTAAATGATCAATTTTACAGTAGAAAATGATTCCTTCCATTGGAAAGATAATGTAACTTTCTATGTCATGTGTTTAATACTAATAAAGAATATCTCACTTTTTAGTCAACACGTATGAGATTCGCTAGTAACAAACACATGGCTTTTATTCAAGCTTACCTTATTTAAAAAACAAATATCAACTCAGTTGATAATATGTGTTAAAATCATATATTCATAAAAACGATGAGTTTTATTTTGCAAACATTATTAGTTAAGGGATTCTTAAACAAAACCATAGAGTTAGTTGTCATTAAATTCCAATATATAAATAATAATGTGTCGCATTTTCGGAGCAAGTTATAAAATAAAATAAAATAAAAACTATGGGGATATCTTTGTCATGTCTATAAGATGAGATTGTTTTACACGAATTAGGAAGCTAGGAAAATATAAAAATTCTTCAAGGTTTGGTAAAATGCTTACATCTATAGATGTATCTATGGTTCTATTTTTCGAAATTGCAAAGGTTAGGTTGAGCTATTCGGTTTCTTGACGTGTTTAATTATCCGAAGTTTAAAAAATAAATAAATAAATAAATATAAATAAATAAATAGCTAAGGTACTATCAGTATCGAAGCTAGAAAATCTTTGAAAATAAGAAAGTTTACAATTTAAGTATACTTTTTGTGTATTGAAAATGAAAAAATTCAAAACACCATAGTTAACTAAGAAACTGAAAAAATGCGCCACCATGCTTGAATCCATAACTCGTGTATCGATTCAAAGAACAATTATAGTCTTATAGATGATGCAAATTAAAATGGTTGTACAATGAAGAAAGTTGTGTCTAACCTTTTGTTTATGGAGGAAGATGCATGAACTCAGATAACCATTGCTATGGTGCTTCTAGCAATCAAACTGAATCGAAGTACACAAATACCATAATTAAAACACACCCTTTATAGCAAGAGGTGCATACAATCATGGTTCAATTCGTGGGCCTAACCATTTGGACCCATGTGGTTCTTAAATTCTACCAAGTCACTTTCCTTCCTGCTTCGACTCTTGATTGTGTTTGGACTATAGATGTTTGACTATTTCATTTACTAGGTGTGTACTAGCGTATAAGAGTGGACGGTGTAGCTGCCGTCGTTTACGCTACGCCACGTCACAATACACCGCCCACCGGCTAAAGCCGTCATGGTAAGCCGCGTACTACGAAGCCTTAACTCTATTTTTTTTTTTTTTTTTCGCTTTTTTAAGATTTGTAAAGTTTTATGGAATAAGGTGAATGAAGTTGATTTCAAAGTTTCAGAGGAGATCTCGCTAAACGAAAAATCGAAACTTAAAGATTAAATCAAACATGAAATACATAATAACCTTAAACATTAAAACTACAGATTGATCCCTAAAAACAACATAAAAACATGAAATACATAATAAAACTACTAAACACTTAAAAACGAAGTCATCCGAGTCCAAACCATCATCACTTGTTGGCGAGAATAAAACTCCATTAATGTATCGACTCCATTATGTCGAAAAAGTTTCTGGGAGTATGAGCCTCCGTGCTTGCCACCTCGAAGCTCTTTCGCCGCTTGCAAAGATCTCCTCGACGCTTCATCTTGTTCAAACCGCCGAGGATTCCCACTTAACCCGCCTTGGGTTTTGAAAATCCACCCGCGACCGCTCACAAGTGGACTTGGAACATTGGGAGTACGGATGTTTTCAAACCCCACCGGACATTTTCGGTGGTGTTGAGTAAACTTCAAACTCCAGAGTTGGAAGTTGGTTTCCAAGAAAGGATCTGCGTCGGAAAGCTGGTTTCGCAACTTCTTCGGTTTTAATTGCTGGTAGTTTCGGCATATTCTTTGTGTGTGAATTGTGTTATTTATGTGTCAAACTAATGCCGTATGATAGTATATATGAAAACTTAACCGTTTGAATTTGAATTTAAAATTTAAAATTGAATTTAACCCCCAATGTAAGCATCTCGCTTTTTGAATTCGAATTTAACGCTTAAATTGAATTACCCCGCCCAACAAGCATTTTGAATTCAATTTAACGCCAAAACCACCTTTATAAATAACATCAACCACCATTTTATTTCACATCTACATCAATCCAAAAAACACACACACAAATGTCTCAAAATTTGAAGGAACAAGTCTAAGATCTTGCTACGCAGTTTGGATACAAATTTCTAAGCTATGGATATGCAAAATAACCGTTCAAAATATTTTTGGAATGACGTTATGCATATGTTCAATAATCGGACAACCGATGACCATCGCATAAAAAATTCAATCACGGGTAAATGGACAGGATTAACGCCGATTGCAAAAGGTTCAACGCATTTACAAACAGCTTGCAAATCGGCGCTCAAAATGACCAATCTCTAAAATGTAAACTAAGCTTCCAAAGAACAATTTGGTAGAAATGAGTTCAAATATGTTCACGCTTGGGAGATTTGAAAATTGCCCAAAGGATGTCAAGATTAATTCCGTAGGTATGTGTTGTTTTTCTTAATCGTGTTGTTTTTATTCCCGTATCGTGTTGTTTTTTCCCGTATCGTGTTGTTTTTATTATTGTGTTATGTATTGTATTTTTAATTTGAATGAAATGAATTTATTTAGTTTTTATTTGTAAGTGAAAATTGAATAAAAAAATAAAGGTAAGTGGGGCCCAAATGAAGAGGTTGAGGTTTGTTATGAGTGAGGAGGGTTCATAAGTAATAAGTGAAAATGAGATGCTGATGCTACTGGCGCCAAGGCCACGATTGAAGTAATGCCTTGTTATGGTACCTAGCACTCTAAGTGAGTTCAATTCCTGCTAGCTGTTAATAACTTTAAGTGATCATGTTAACTTTAAAAAAAAACGTGTTTTATCTAGTTTGAGTTCGTGTGGTGGTGGGTTGAAACCCCGTGGATTAGTCGGCAAAAGGTCAGAAATAATGGTTACCAAAATAAACATAATCTAAAGTTAGGTTTTTGAGTAAAGTCCAAAATACATCCATGTGGTTTGTCCCGTGTCTCGCTTTACATCCCTAAACCTATTTTGGCACAAAACTATCCCTCCGTTAGTAAAGTTGACACAAATACATCCCTCTGTTAGTAAAATCAGTCAATGAGGACTAATGGTGCAAATATTTATCCGTTATCTCCTAACAGGAGAAAGGATATTTGCACCGTTAGTCCTCATGACTAACTATGCAATTTATTTTCGGAAATAAATTGCATCGTTAGTCCTGCACCACCATCACCGCGACCTCCACTGCCACCCACCACCTCCACACACCACCACCACCCACCACCGCAACCACCTCCACCTCCACCAACACCATCATAGATTATAACAAATTATTTGAAGGTTTATGGGAGTTATATTTTGAAAAATATGGTAACCCAATTCCTTCGAAGTTCGTCTTTCAACGAGCCGACGATAGAGTGGAAACCAATGTTTGGCTTGCTACAAAAGTTAAGAGAAAATCCTAACAAACGGGCAAAGAATGATCGTTTCATGAACAACGAATATGAAAGATATATCACAACCAATTTTATCTCAAATATTCCGACCGAACAAGTTGAAATTTTGATATGTTGGCATTTTGGAAAGCAAAGGAAACAATGCTTTCCGTTCTATCCCGCATGAGTCGAGATGTACTAAGTGTACAAGCTGTAGCTTCTCGAATCCGCTTTTCAACAAGTGGAAGGGTATTATCAAAGCAAAGAACAAGGCTCACACCGACATCTTTGGAGATGCATGTGTTGAAGGATCAATTGACGAACCTAGCAAATACAACACACATCAAATCTTGAAAACGCCCTAGACTTCGAAGAAGGGGTCTACGAGGAAGAGGTGCTAACGGGTGAAATTGAATTACTTTCCGATCAAGAAATCAGACAAGATGAAGTTGCTAACAAAGCTAGGTCCAACAGATCCGATGAAGAAAATTACGATTAGCTTTCGATGTATTATGTTTTAACTTTATGTATTATGTTTGATGTATTTCCATTCCGATGTATTTCTGATATATTAAAGAAAAAATTACACGGTTGGTCCCTGTGGTTTGCTCATATTTCAAGTTTAGTCCCTAAGTCATTTTAATTACCCCAGAGATACCTATTTTTAAAACGTTGCACTCTTTTAGTCCCTAATTTGGATGTCCCGTTAGTTTGACCAAGTAAGTGTTAAACTGTGAGGGCATTTGGGTCTTTCGACCATATTCTTCCACCCCTTTTAATACCCGCCCAATTTAATCTCCCAACCCTACCAGATTAAATTAAAACCCTAAAACACACACATACCCAAAATTAAAAACCCTAAAACACAAAAAACTCTTTTCTAATCATGGTTTGGTGTAGGTGTAGTCGAGTATGCATAATCAAAACTTCTTGGACAGTGGAAAATCCAAGGCGTCGTTTTTACAGTTGCACCATTCCAAAGAAGTTATAAAATCAAGTATGTGGTTTAATCAAAACCCAAAACTTATTTATCTTCTTTCTCGTGTACAAGGATCACTATGTGGTTGGATTGATTGGTTTGATCCTCTAATGTGTGAAGTGGCTGTTCAAATTATCCCTGGATTGTTAAGGGCTAGAAACAGGCATGAAACCGCCATGAAGAATTGAAAAGTCAACTGAGAAAGATAAAGATGTATTTGATGTTTAGTTGGTTAGGTTTTTTTAGTATTGTGGTAATGTACATCTTGGCCTAAGTTGATATGTAAAGGTCAAGTATTGTGGTAATGTAGGCAGTCTTTTGTGTTAATGAATGAAAAAGATTAGATTTGGGTAATTTTGTGAGTTTGTGATATGTATTTGGTTAGTTTGACTACTAAAATGTCAATCTGTAACTTTTTTACAAAACTAGTTTGACTACTAATAGTCAAACTTAACCATTACTAAACATATGACTGGATTTTGTTAGTGAATACATAGATTGAATACATATTGCAATTATGCTAAAAGGGAATAGCTAAAGTGAATTGTGCTCTTTATACAAAACTAGTTTGACTACTAATAGTCAAACTTAACCACATTAAAACTGTTTATTGCACTAATGCAATAAGTGAATACATAAGACACAAAACAGAATCCATAAGTTAATACAAGATAGATAAGCATTGTCATACACATTACTAATCATAACCACTACTAAAAGTCTACCTTAACCAATATTGCAACACTGCAATACATACCATGAAACCAAAGCAGACAAAAACGATCAACTCTGCAACTTTCTTTTCTTCGTGATCCTCCATTACCACCACTTGTAGCTTCTTCTCTTGTCCCACTTGCATCGCAACTTTTTCTTTCTGGGGCACTTGCATCACCAGATGAGGACCTTTTCTAGCTGAACTGAACCAGAGCTTGTGTAGATGGAGGAGTACTAGTATCTTGTGTAGATGGAGGATTACCACCAAATTGTGTAGATGGAGGAGTACTAGCATCCTGGTAGATGGAGGATTACCACAGCCGTGTAGATGATCCCCTGTTGATCCAACTGTTTCCTTCATTCTTTGACATGTACAAGATCTGGCCTGTGCCCAAGGTTTCCACACTTGTTGCATGTTACAGTTTTATATGCCCTTGACAGTTTTCCATTTCTAACCATTGCCTTCTCTTCTTTTGTTAACCTTCCTGTCTTTTCGCTTCACTTGTGCATGATGGTTAGGTGGAGTGAGTTTTGAAGGAATTTGGGATTTCTTCCACATTATCTTTCCATTTATACAACCAATCTTATGATTGTAAGTCTTTTTCCAAGTAGCTAACCAATAACACTTATGCACCCACTATTTTGGTATACCTACATTAATCCCATTAAGTGACATATTGTAGTTGGTTGCTACAACATGTACACAAGGGACGCTTTAATTCCCATCTCCTACAACTACAATCCCTATTTGCCACATTCACCACACCGATCACCATATGGTCCCTTCCCATATTCTTCCCCATTCCAAGCTAACAGTAATTATTTGCTTGGTCCATATTAGCTTTCAATATTTTAGTGGCAGTAGGAGTGAGTGGGCCATCAGTTTTGTCTATCACACCTAGAACATTCACAATCCTTTCCTCAAATATCTGTTTGTATTCTAAGGCATGATTATAGGCATCCCTAGCATCCAATATTTTCCCATTGAAGACCTCATACAAATTATTCAACGAGATATCAGATTTAGCTCTACCTATTATCAGGATAATTAAGCTACTTAAGTAAACTGCAAAAACTATTTAAATACAATTATGAGAAACTTAAGTAAACTGTATTCTTATTTGCCTTTTCTGTTTCTTTAAGCTTCTTCCTCCTAATCTTTTCAATCTCATTTTTTTCCTCATCTGAACCACTATCAAGGTTTTCATTATCTAACTCCTCAACATCTTCTTCTATTGGTGCATCATCATTTTCTTCTCCTCTCACTCGGTGGCCCCACCCACTCAACATCTTCATCTATATTAAAGTGGTAATCATGCATATCAATATTAATTTCTTCTACATTGTTGTCTTCATCATCAAAATAGTCAAAATCATCCTCATCCTAACTAATGTCACTCTATCCGAGTCATCCACATCATTTGTTTCATTAGTTTCCACAGTCTCAACCAAGTTTTCTAAAGGTTCATAATTCCCTTCCACATCATCTGTGTTGATCCCAGTTGAGCAAACGATCTAATATAGAAACTGACTTAGAATAAAAACTTATTAAGTATTACGCGGAATTTAACACTTAATCTTAAGAAGAAGAACAGTTAACATTCAACACCTCAATATTATTTATTAATACGAATACTCTTACAGTATTAGGGTTTTGCAACCTTGAAGTGTATCGACCTTAGATATATAACTTATATCTCTAATCTAACCTAGGACCTCCTTTTATAGACTAAGGAGTCCTTTACATAATACAATACGTAACCTCCAAGATAAATATCTTTACCATATTTATCTAATACAATAAACTAAACCGACTATACAAAACACTAGCAGTGGTTACAATATATCATCCGTGGTTACACACTACTACTAGCTGTGGTTGTCTTTATCACGGTACATTCATTCTCTCGTCCGTGGTTATATCAAACCTGTCCGTGGTTCCAGTACTTAAAGTAATTCATGATTCAAGGAACCAAAACCCAACAATCCTCCCCTAAACTTGATACATTCCAACCGAATTCTCAAGTTTCCTTTAAGCTCAAAACATCTGAAATGGAGGATGTAGCCAAACACTTATGAGATTTAAGAATTGTCTCATATTTCTTCAACAAATCATAAGCTTGACCATCATAGGGTAATAAAAGATTTGATAATACAGGTTTCAACATCTCGAGCAATAATTTCGATACTTATTCAACTGAGGATAATCACCTTCTACAAGCATGTGAATAACTTTTCCGAAAAGTTAAAACATGAACTCCACAAGTTTGATATAAAACCATCTTGTTACAAAGACCATTGTAGAGTCCTTTCCACTCAGTTTCATCATGAGTTGGTTCAAATAAAATCTTCAAATTATAATAGACCTCTCATGATAATCATTTGGATGTACTTCACCAAACTTATTCTTGTAAAGTATCCAAAGATTCATCAAATCATCTCTTTCAAAATACTGAAGCATTTGTGAAAATTTATTATACTTATAAACTTCATTGTTGAGTCTTTGAATTTTCCAAACTCCTTCACTTCCATCATTAAGCTTAAACTCATAAGAAACAATTTGATTAATATCTTCAACTTCTTTTAATCTTTTAGGATAAGATGTCTCTTGAATTTTGACTTTTCTTTCTTTTACTTTGAATCCACTCATCATATTTCTTAATCCACTCTTCATTCTTCTTAGAATTCATGGACGAAATCATCATGATTAATCTTCATACATCTTTCATAAATCTCAAGAATTCTTTCAAATGAACATTTACTAAGATTTTCAGATATGTGAATGCCTGAATTCTTAATAATTTTCATTAGTACATTCCTCATCTGTGCCATTGAAAGAGGTTTCTTTCTTATAACTTGCTTCCTTTCTTTACCAACCTTCCTTGCCCATTCACCCAAAAGCCTAGCTTTTTCCTTATCATCTAATAAATTCCATTCTTGCAAGATATTCATCATGTATTTGTTGAGAAGCTTCAAGAAAGTTTTGTGATTCATACCATATAGCTAACATTCTCTGAATAGCTTCCTCTTCTTCTCGCTTTTTCTCTAGAGCTTGTTCTTCAAAGAACCATATTCTTATACTCTGCATCATAAGCTTCTTGTTCTCGCTTTAGATTTAAACTTCAACTCGTACGCAACCCCTTTACCTTTCCAACATCGATTGAACCACTTTATTCTTCAGAGGTTCACCAATAACTAAACTTTTTCCTTTGAATTTGGATTTAGTTTAAGTTTGAACAGATAAAACAGGTGCAATAATAGGTGTAGAAATAGATGAAGTTTTGCTTAGATTTATCAATGTACTAGCAGTTTCTTTCTCAACTTCTTTTGACTTAGGTGATGATACGAGAGAGTTGTGACAACAAAGTGGAAGTGGTTATGATAGCAATGGGTATGATAGTAGTAGGTATAGTTGTAGTGGTTATAGTTGCCATGTTCTGTTACAAAGTAGTAGTGGTTAGAAGAGTACTAACCGTGGTTTCGCATATACCATCAGTGTTTGTGTTCTGTACTACATCTTCTACAACTTTCTTCACATTTTCAAGAACCGCTCATTCCATCTTTATCGATACCAAAAATGTTTGATCTCCACTATCAACATCTTCTTCCATAGATACATTAACAACCTCCCCTGAATTTATGCCTTCATTCCTCCCTCGTTGGATACACCTCCATATTCAGAGCGGAGAGAGTCCACCTTCTTTTTCGCTCGTAGCTTCCTTAAAGCAAAGAATCCTGTGCCTTTTCATCTTCTCCAAAACCAAAACCCCTGGCTTCAATCTCCTAATATCCTTACCTTGAAACACGCCAACTCCTCAGAGACCAAATCGTCTCCTCCATCTTAGTACATTTAGCCGTCAATTCATTTAAGCATTCAAGAATATCCTCCCCACTTCGACCTGTGTGAACTGGTCTGAGAGGTGGTTCATTGAAAAGTCATCATGTACAAACTCGAATCCGTCAATTCATGTTCGTGTTCCAACTATCCTCATCACTTCGAGATGTGTTAATCGCCCGGTGAATCCGATATAGAAAACATAGCATCGATCGAGCTCGAACATCTATGCACCCCTGTATTAGCCAAGTGGTTAGGGATTCCTCCACCTGTGTTAAGTTCCAAGGAACTCTCCACATTAGAAGTTGCCAAAGGTTGGGTCTTTTATGTTTCCACTATCCCCACCAAAGATCTAAGCATGTATCGTAGTGGAAGCCCTTCCAATCATGTCACCTTCAGCACCTGTGATAGCCTCATGAGCAACACCACTAGCACTAGCCTGAGGTAGCTCAGTGCCCTTCAATCTCCTAGTGAAAACAATAGGGGTATCAGTGGTTGAAGGTTGACTAGAAGTGGCACTACAAGAATTCTGTCAGATACCCACGCACCAAATCCGTGGGTAAAAGATGCAAATTCATGGGTAATTGCCTAATACCCACGGAATACCCATGGATGCAGTTAAATGGGTAAAACCTCCGAGGCTAATTCTTTACCCACGATATTTTGGATCCGTGTGTAACTTACCCACACCATTTACTGTGGGTGATTCTATTAATACCGAGGGTAAACTTCTCATGGGATTTTATAATCACCAGAAAATCACCCATGGATGTAAGAGTGGGTAATCTCTTGGTAAATTTACCCATATATATATAACCACGTCCGACGTATTTTTTTATGGGTAAATAATTCAAATATCCAATTTATTCATTATGATTACCCGCAAAGTAATCATGGGTAAATCGTAGAGAATTACAACAACAATTTTTACATTTTAAATACAACGAAATACCAAAACATAGATATGAACAATTGCATAGTTAGATTAATATCGAATCTAAATAAAAATAATACAGTAAACTAATACATCCACAACTCTTTACAACAACATAAAATATGATAATACATAGCTAGTGTTTGGATGTTTCTAAAGCAAAGATAATGAATTCCAATCATAAGGAATGGTAGGTCAAGTATGTAACATATCAAGGTATATTCACAATCTTTAGTCCACCAGAGTCGTTTCCTAGTTGAGTAGGGTGCTCAAACAGGATGCAAGCTCTCAATTGTACAGTGTTCACATGCTGGCCGGTCTTTACTTGAATCCATCAATTTTATCCAGAATCGATTTACATATGCCATCAACTTTACTTATAATAAAATGATCACAAGTTGCCATGTTAACATGATTAACTAACCATTAATCTAGCACTAAGTAAAGTGCAGAGAAAGATGACCATGATAATCTAACATAAGTTCTATTTGTTTAGTGAAACTCATTGTTAGTCTACTATGTTGGTCTTATTAAAAAATGGGAAAATTCTAAGAATGCATTTTTCGCTCAAGGTGTCATCACTTTTTAGGAAAAAAGTTTGGGTATTTCCAAAACAAACTTTGAGACTTGCGACTTTTCTACTTTTCATATAAGCTTGACAAGTGTCCTTTGAAGTTTGTGTACCCAATCATTTTTTCTGACTTTTACAGCTATGATTTTCCAAATGAATCAATCTAAGTTTAACCGCTTAGAATCTAGCGAAATTTGGTTTTGTCCTTTAGTTACAAAAAGTCAAAGATACAAAAATATTTTTTTATACATTTAGTTCTTTCCCGAGGTTGAGCGACTTAAGCGTAAAAACATAAGCGACTATTTTGTGTAAATTAACATTACCTAAAGTAATCGTTTCAAAAGTACTTTTACAACTTTTTTAAATTTTTAATTTTCAAATTTTTAACCCAAATACAAACACACACAACAAACACTACTGAAAAAACACAATTGAAAATTGTGAAATCCTAAATCAATCCCTAATTATTCAGTAAATTAAACTCAAAATGGCGACATTCCCAAATATTTTGATGCTAAGCTAACTGCTCGCTCCAAGGTACACTTGTTTTCGAAAATTAAGTCTAAATTGTCAAGGAATCCGATCGAATGGGCCGCTCGAGAAATGCTTTTGGGCCATGGTTAGATATTCCTGACCTAGGTAAAGGCAATCATATTGTTAATTTCGTTTACAACACCGGTATATATCGACAAACTTGTTGATTCTTGTCCCCCATTTTATACAAAATTGGGAACAATGTATTGAAATTTGGCTCGATTGATGACTGGATTTCGGTCGCTTGCCTCCCCCTGTAGAAATTGCTCAAGTCCTTTTGCTTTGCGTGTCTTTCCTGAAAACAATTAATAAGAAAGGTAACCGTAAAGGGATTGAGCTTTTAGATTTGTTTGGGAATGACACGTTTTTTTCAAAGTTATCACCGAGGATGCTGTAGTAGTCTCCATTGCTAGTCGCCGAGGTCGTGTTCATAGGTCGTGGACCTTGGTACATTGTTGACAATCATTTGTTGCAATTAGTTGAGGATTTTGGGGCATGGAATGCATATCCATGGGTAGAGTTCTTGTGGACCCGCTTACAAAAATTTAGCCAATGTGGTACCCCGCCATTACAATGCTCACTTGAGAGAGAAATTGCAACAAAACCCATCTACAATTGCAACATATAATATTTCTGGCTTTTTCTTGGCTTTTAAGGTTAGATGTGTATTACATTTATGAACATGTCGCTTTTGTTTACTAGCAGCTCATACAATGCATTTATAATTTTCTTTATTTTAGATATGGATTCTTGAGAGTTATCCCACTCAGTCATGGTGGAACAAAGACCCGTCAAAGATACCACGTTGTTTTTGTTGGTCAAAGGGTAAAACATTTGCCAAACGCCATTATGCCCAACTTTTTGGTCCGTAGCATTTCCATTTGTTTGTATTTGTCAAATAAGTTAGGACTTCAATATTTGTTTTAACTTTATAATTGTTTGTTTACTAGGGTTCTAATCCAGTCTTGGATCTTCTTCCAACAAATGCGGAAATGTTACAACCATGTTTTGCACCAAGTAATGCATATTTGAGCCAGTTGGCTAGTCTACCTGCTGATGATCCCACTAATGAGGTAAGTTGGCTTGTTTGTGCAAACCATGGTTGTATTCACGTTGACAATTGACCATTGCACATTCTCGCTTCGATCTTGCTTTGTAGGTGCACAAGGGGTGGTGATAATGATACAAATGTGGCGTTAGGTGATAAAGATGTGGCTATAGTCAATGATGTGGCAAGAATCGATAAAGGTCAAAGTTCCTTGACGATATTAACAATAGACTTGCCGTTGTAGAGGAAGCTCTAAAGATACAACCCCGAGCCAATAAAGATACAACCCCGACCAAGCTAGACATTAATGTGGGAGTCCTTGATGAAATTGAAAATAGACTTGCCGTTGTTGAGGAAGTTCTAAAGATACAACGTCCAAAGGTGAACATGGTAATGTATATTACGACTTATATTACAACTTCTTTTAGAAACTTGTTGGAGTTGACCTGATAATGTATACTTTGGGGGTTGTTTTGTTAATTTGATGTATCCACTGCTAGCGACATCAAACCCTCTAGTAGGGTTTTCAATCCACCGCTAGCGTGTTCCTCGTAATGTATCGTTGGGGTGTTCTCAAATTTGATGTATCCATGCTAGCGTCTATCAAACCCGCTAGTGGTTTTCAATCCACGCCAGTGTTCCGTTAATCTATCACTTGAGGGCTGTTTTTGTAAATTTTATGTATCCACGCTAGTGTCTATGAAACCACCGCTAGTGTCTATGAAACCACCGTCTATGAAACCACTGCTAGTGTCTATCAAACCATCGTGAATCCAATCGCTAGCGTTTCTTTAGTAGTATAATTGATTGTATATTTTAAATATCAGACTTCAACTCATACGCACGGCAAATCGGATGAGGCTTGTTCTGGACAAAGTCCCATTGATAATGAAAACTGGAATGGTAGTTCTAGTTTCTTTGATCTTCGCTCTCGTGATGTTAATTCGGCTGATTATAATAAGGTTATGTTCCTTTTAGTAGTACTTTTATTTTATCGCTTTTTGGTTACATACCTAAATCAGCTTTGGTTAACTACGAATGGCGACAAATCGAGTTGTGTAAATGCTGAAAACGAACAAGTTGGTCTTACTTATATAGACCCCGCTTCCATCAACTATGTCGCAGCTCGTGGAATATTGTCTTCACGACGGACCATTGCCGTTAGATGATCACATTCCAGATCATGATCCCAGTCATTTGAATTTACCTAATTTGAATGAAACGCTTTCTCAATCGGCTGTTGAAGTACGTATATATATTCCCTGCACTATCTATACATGTTTGATATAGTTGGTCATCCATATAGATGTGTTATTGTTGTATAATTACAGGGGAAACAGATGCAGCTAGATGAACATGTGGAGCTAGAAGATGATTTCTCTGTTTATTGTCTTCACGACAAACAGGTTGGGATAGATGAAGAAAAACTCACGAAAACAATGAAGATGGCGAAACACCGAGTGAGGTGGTGCTAAGTGGTGATGATAAACCCGAGAGGCGGTTCGCACATGAAATACGTGCTCATGAAGGTGTGTTTAATGTTGATGGTAAGTCCAGAAGGTCGTTCACGGTAAGGAAGATGCCATTGTTCATTGCACCGCTGCGATCAACACTCTCATGATCATGAAGTACTTTTAAATGCTGATGATAAACTATAGAGGTGTTCGTTAATCAAAATGTGATTGTTAATTGCAATGCTGTTGATGAACACTCATGATCGTGGAGGCAGGTCACAAATGGCAGGGATGGGGAGAAGCATACAATGTTGATGCCCACGTAAAGAGAAAGAAACCGGGGTTGAGTTACGGTTGCAAATCAGTTGTCAACCAAGGCGTAATAGACAAAATTGATAATGATGCTGGAAGGCAAGACAGAAGATGATTCATACCTCACGGACAAGCCAGTAAGCCTTTGCCTACGCCTTCGAGGTACGCTACATTATTCATTAAAGTTACCACATGTACTTCAAAAGTTTGATGTTATTTCAATGATGAGTTTTTCTGATAAAGATGTTTTCATGCGGGGTAAAAGGAAGAGAAACGCAAGTAAGTTCGCATACCACGTTATAATGCCCTACCAATAAAGAAAACTAGAAAGGCCAAAGTTACCAAAGAGAGTGATGAGAAAGTTACCCAAGAGAGTACTCCTGTTTTGAAAGAAGATGATGACTCAAAAGGACAAAGGTGGGCAAGTGTTTGCAGAACCATACGTGAATCTCCCTCCTACGACTCCCAGTTGAAACGACGTTCCAAAAGACCGAAAAGATATTAATCCACCACCTGGTGAAGATAATCAGTTGGAATCATGGGTAGAGGTATAGAAGAACTACATTTACAAACAGACATCTTAAAGACATATACATTAATCTGGTTTTTAAAAAATTTCAGATCTCACACGTCAAGGTTGCGATATCAACAAGATTACTAAACCAGCGTGTATGGATACCTTTATAAAAAAAGAATTGAAGTCATCGCATAGCTTTCCTTGGGGTCTTGGCGACATCGTTGTTGATCGAAAATTTTGGTTGGCTTTGTTGGGTTATGGAAGAGGCAATAAAAAGGATGGCTTGGAGATGAGGTACCTAACGTGATTTTTTTGAATTAGTTTACCGGTATTTTGCTTATAAATTTTCTCGCAGATCCGATCTCGGGTTGATCTAATGTGGTAGTTCAGCCGCATGCCGATTGGGCTATGGACCATTTTTCTCTTCCTCTATCCTTGAAGGGTCTATGCGCTACTACGCCAATCGTCAACGCTATCCATTGCCATGGTCTAGTGTTGAGAAGGTTTGTATATAAAGACCATACTTTCTTCTATATATTTGGGTAAATATATGTACATGGTAAAAATGTGATGAATTATGACAAGGATTATTTGATCACATTTAGGTATACTTTCCCGTTAACGCACTGAAGTACTGGCCACGAAAGGCAAATTGCATCGGAGTTATAACAATTTATGACACACTAGGTAACGTAACCTGAGACGAGAAAAGAATTTAAAATGGAGGGTCACTTTTGAGAGAAAGCTACCACGATCTAAACTTGTGTAAAGTTCTTCAAGCTAAATCAATATCTGCTTTCGATTATAAGATCACATTTCGAAGTTGCGGATGATGTCCCTATACAAGCCAATGCATACGGTGATTCTGAGTTTGGGTATGTATTTTTTGCACAGCTGGGTAACAAATTAAGTATGAAGGTTGATGAACCTCTTCAAGTTGCTTTGGCGTATCGAGAGCATATGGTGGAGTACTTTTGGAAGTATAAGATGTCTGTTCATACAAGTGATGAATAAAGATGCATTGGTGGAGTACTTTTGGGTATGGCTTGTATGTGGTTTTAGACTTTTGTTGTTCAACCAAATGTAACCGCAACTGGATGTCCGTGAAGGGCATCAAAAGACAACTTCTTATGCATGTATGTGTAGCGCAACTTGGTATATTCCTAACACCCATGCATACCATCCAAATATACGTGTTGTGATACTGTTGATTTGCAACAAACATTTTGTGTTAATTGCTAAAACGTTTGTTTTTTACAAACATCCATTTGATTTGAAAAAAACGACTACATACAATCTTATTGGTAAAAGACTATAACATACATATTGCATAACACTTATTGGTAAACAGATTACCATAACCAAACTACAAAGACCAAGAGAACAACCAAACTGAAAACCAACACAACTTTGTCATGAACTTGCACTCTTGACTTGATAAAAGTCAACTCATCCAACACTTTCATGATATCATTGTTTGAAACCTCAGAACTTCATCCGAGCTGAACTCTTTCCGTCTTCATTAAATGTTTTTTTCCTCATGTTCCTTGTAAAACAAATCTTTGTAATCTTGACTTGGTAGTTCCCGGTCTCATAGAAGTTACATTTGGTCTTTTTGTCCTAAAAATTTGTTAAATTCACATATTCAACCTAACAAGTAAAATAAGTATAATGCATGATAATATTACATAAATGGACAGCCTTGAATCTTCTACCAGGATGAGTCCGTGTCCAAGAGGTTTGTACTTCCACCGGTAATGGTTTTGGACATTCGCAAGGTGTAGCATTGATGTAGTATTCCAATGGCTTTCGATTTGATCTGGAGGTAGAGGCAGAGGAGGGAGCCATTGTTTTATTTACCCAATGAGTAAACTTGACGCTTTTATAGTATAGTCACATCTTATTTGGCGGAAATATACTTTGTGAATGAGCGGGTAATGAATATTGTGGAGGGAAAAGTTTAAGCGAATTTTATATTGAGCGACTTAAAGGTCCTATTTTCAAATAAGTTTTTGTTTATTGTTTTGTACAATCCTAGAACAGTGAACACAAATCCCAGAACACAAAACCCAGAAAAATGACTTCGGCTAATTCCCAAAAATTCAAACTTTATTTGGATTTTGAGACATCAATTCGTGGAGTTTTACTTCCAGTTAACATCACCTACCTACAACTGATTACCTATCTCACTAACAAATATCAGATTAAAGATAAGATCATCAGTTTATACTACATGTCCGCTTCAACCAAAATTCATGTGAGTGACGATGATGATGTTTCTTTCTTCATTCATGAAATATGCTGTAGCAGACCTGATCCAGACGCTATACATCAAACTTATCGAGAAATCTTCCGAGGTAAAGCCGCCTACTTCTTCTAAGACTCTTGATATTGATCTTAATGTTCTTTTGTTGCCTCAAGAATCTGATTTTCAAACACCAAAAGTTGAAGATCATAATAACGAGGGTGCAGGCGCAAACGTTAATGTAGATGTGCATCCTAGTTGGCGTAAAACAACATTTCTAAATATCCCGATCCACCCGCCTCACTGATCCCATAATTAAAAAGGTAAGTAACCATAAACACCCTGTAGTATCTAAATTAAAGGTGGGTAGTCGGTTTGATGATAAGCAAGGATGCATTTATGCAATAGGAATAAAAGCGTTGGTTGATATGTTTGAGTACAAAGTTACTAACTCATGTAAGAAAAGGTACAGTGTAGCTTGTTTTGTCGAAGGTTGCAACTGGTACATTAACGCATCTAAAAGTGTTGTTAGCCGATACTTCTATGTTACTTCCATTAACGACTCTCATACATGTTCCAGAACAAAAATTCATCCTAATCATCGAAATGCTACCCGAAAATTATTGGGTCACATACTTGTTGATAAATTTGAGGAATTGCAAACGGTATATACTGCGGACATAAAAACGATTTTAATGTTGATTGGAAAGTAGACATTTCCTACTACCGAGCTTGGGGTGGGAAAAACATTGCATTACAGTTGTTGAACGGTTGTCCTAGGAGTCTTTGAGCAGCTTGTCCGATATGCTATAACTTAAAGTTGGAAAATGAGGGACAGAACTCACATTGAGACAGATGAGACAGATCGGTTTAAGATGGTATTCATTGGTTTCTGTTGTCGTAAGTTTTTCATAAATTCTATTATATTTTATTTATGATTAATACCTTCATTGTTATCAAAATTTTATTAATTAAGCAAATTTCTGATTATTTTAAAATAGATCCGAGCTTCTTACGCTTTATGCGACCATTGCTAATCATTGATGCCGCACATCTTGAGATACTTTGGTACGAATCTGGTTGTTGTTGGGATGGACGGCAACAACCAGATTATACCTATTGCAACTGGTGTCTCTCAAGGTGAGACCAATGAATCATGGACATGGTTTTTGACCAAACTTAAAGAATGCATCGGTGAAGTAAAAGATTGGCCATCATCTCCACGACATCCCAATTGCACATGCATGTAGTACCGTTTTCCCAGCGTTTCATGGTTTTTGCCTGCATTTAATGATGAACTGCAATTTGAAAACTAGAAAGTGGAAGGCTATATATTGGAGGACATGCAAAGCTTACACAGAACAGGAGTTTGATGCTTCAATTTCTGAGATTCGATCATTAAACACGATGTGTATAAAAACTAAAAGATGAAGTGGATTTGATAAATGGTCGGGTGCTTATCGCCTCAAACAGGTACAATTATTTGACCTCAAATAGTGTGAATCAAGAAACTCTTTAACGAAAGATGTTAGGAAGGTTCCAATAACCCGCTAATGGAGTACTGAAGGCTTTACAAAGATGGTATTTTGAACGTCGAGCAAAATACAAAGGTAACTTAAAAAAACTGTATATTATACTTGGTTTATTACATATTTGGCACGTCGCATGAAAATGTATTATTATTTTTTTTATTTCAGATGCTCCAACTGATGAACTTAGCGAATGGGCAAATGCAAAAGTAAACAATAGAATGGCAAAGAGCGCTAATTGGGGTGTTAATTGAGATGCACAAGATTTACCAAGTCACCGATCCAAACATGTTCATATTGTTGACTTTGACAACAGAGAATGCACTTGCCGCAAATGGCAGCTATCTAGTCTACCTTGTGGTCATATTTGTGCTGTGTCTAGATTTGAAGGGATGACTGACACTAGCAGTTGGGCTATGAATTGGTTTAACAAAACGTCACTAAAAATACATACGGCAGGGTTTATCCTCTAAAAGATGTATCCTTGGGCGTATCTCGATGACTTGCAAACCGTAAAACCTCCTGCTATGGATGTTGCCAACCGGAAGACCCAAAGAAAAGAAATGTATCCGATCACAGGGAAGAGCCGGAAGCAAAACTGTAAGGTGTGGAAAGGCAGACACACAAGACAGTCATGTAATCGAACCGTTGATGACAAGCAAGGCAAGTGTGTTTCTATATTTTATTTCAATGTGTTTAATTTTTAATGTTATTACTGATATGGTTGTTTGAACTAATGCCACATGTCAGAAACGTAAAAGAAACTCACAATCGTGCACCCCTACAACTAATGAAGAAGCAGTCGAACAAGAACGACACGTGGATGACGGACGTGTAGAGGTCGAACAGGGAGAAGCAAGTGGTCAATCAAACAATGATTTCGTATGGAAATGTGAATCATCTACTCCTCAAAACATCGTTCAGAACAACATTCAGTCACAACTGTGATGAAAATGTTGTTCATTTGGACGATTTATAGTACTTCAATTTGAACTTTAACACAATGGAAGCACAACTTATCAGTCATTTAGAATTTTCAATGTTTGTTACTTGAATAATAATAGCTACAGGAGTGGCTTGCTTTTATTGTTTTTTTATGTTACTTTGTGAGAATGTTATACAATAAACTGTTGAACATGTGCACATTTTTTGTTCTTTTCTATAAAAACATAGAGGAGTCAAGCATATAGTGTAACGTCAATGTATGCATGTGACTGTATATTTTCACACAACATCATTCCATAAATAAGTAAGCAAAAACAATGTCGTCCCTAAATGTGATGAGATAAGAGCCGCTAACACTAACAACCGACGACATGATGATTTACTACTCGCCTATCGCTGCAATCGAAGATGTTCAATTGGCAAGAAAGGTGAACATCCTAACTCAAGAATTGGCTACACTTAATCGTGAAAGGGTGTCGTATTCAAGAGATGGCAACTGTGCGTAAGAAGGTGCCACAAAAACTGTTGACTTTCTCAAGGTGAGCAGGGCCCTTAGTGAACACAAAGTGATGCAAATGAATATCTTGGCAGAGAACTCGAGCAGTGCTCGAAACAAGAATTTCTTTATTCATAAGCTTGGGTACGCTGTCGCTATAAGCACCGGCGATATGCGAAGTACTAACTGTTATGTCGTATGTGATATCCTAGTAACTAAGACTACTATATGCCCCTAGTAAGAATTTAGTGCTATAATGTATCTGATTTCCAAGTACTTAGTTTTATATCGTGCGTGCTTTCCTAGTAACATACTTTATTCAATAAAGTTTCCTAGTAAGTAGGAGTTTTACTCACATTTTATCTTGTGTTCAATAGTCGGATGGTCTTGAATCTTCTGTCTTTTCATCATATCCAGCGTATACCTATGGAATATATGGGATTCTAATTTAAAATGAGGTTGCGAAAATAACAAAAATTGAACAATCAAAGACATTAAATTCACATTGTTAAAGTATCGTCCGACCTTTACTACTAGCCTCATTCTAAACATCAGAGTGGATTGAATCTTCTAGGATTGGTCTAATCACCACTGGCAGTAGGTTCCTTGTAGGTCTGCAATCTTCTCTATCTTTTTAAACATTGATCAATTATAGGATGTGTCTCCTTTGTTCCTCTTGAATGAGTTTAGCTTCCAAAGATTTTTCTTGCCACATTCTTTGATAAAGGATAATCCCTATCAACGAACATGAAAAACCTATCCTCTTTTACACCATGAACCTTGCAGTATGAGTACAATATCCATTCAACCACCTCACAATCATACCAATATTCAGCCTCAAGATCATGTTCAAACATGCTCTTTATAGCAGCCCACACAAACTTAGCTAACTCTCCATTTGGACCTAACTTCCCATATCTGAACTTCATTACTTTCCACAACTCGTCCAAATCGCTCCTAGTCAAACAATCCAAGAACATCCCAAATGACCAATAAGTGGATTTGCATCCATCACCTCTTGTAATCTCAACTACTTCTCTACCTCTATGTTTGACAATCTGCCAATCGATAATAGGATGAACTCGCTTAAAGGAATAGGATTAATAGGTTCAGGATTAGACTATTAGTCTCCTTAAAATAATTTAGTTCTTTCTTTTTCAAATCTTCGCCCACCTTTTGTCTTTTATATCCGATTGCTTCTTTAACATTTCTGCTTCTTTCTCGTAATTCATAGGAATGTGATCTTCATTAACCCTCATACACTTCTCGACTAAGCTCCTTCGACCTCTCTGTTGAACATGTTCTTAGATCTACACCAAGATGTATGCCTGAATTCTTGATAATCTTCATGTATGTATTTCTCATATCGCTCTTTGTAGGAGGTTTCTTTCTTTTGACTTGCTTTTTCTCTTTTTTGAACTTCGTGAACCATTCATCCAAGATTCTTGCTTTTTGATTATTAGAGAACATTTCCCACACTTCACGAGTGTACTCAATCCCAATATTATTAGAAGCTTCAAGATAGGCTTGTGAATCCTCCCAATCATCTATCCATCTCTGATTAGCTTCCTCTTCTAGCCTTTTCCTTTTTATTTCTTTTCTGCAGCCTTCCATTCTTACACCATATTCATAATCATAATCAATTTGCTCTTGTGTATTCTTAAACTTTATATCGTGTTCAACAATACCTTTTCCCTTTCCATTATCTGGTAGAGCCACCTTCTTGTTCAAAGGCTCACCAATAGTCAAACTTCTAGTCAAGGGTTTAGGTCCAGTTGGTTTAAGAAATATAGGAGCCAGTGCAATGGTAGGTGTAGGGTCTGATGAACTTTTGCTTAAATTTATCAAGCAAAATGCTCCTTCTCAACTTCTTTTGATTTAGGTGGTGAAACATATGTAGTTGTGACAATTGTAGATGTGGTAGTAATAGCAGTGTGTGAGACTACTCTATTGTCTACTACACTTTTCAAACTAGCCGGTGGGGTTAAGGTTACGCTAGCCATGGATGTCTCATGCAGCCCTCCTTCTTTAACTTGTACATCACTTGGTGTCGTACCTCGTTGAAGTTGTAGCTGTCTCCAGTATGTCCCTGACCACCTCATTCTCCTTAACTTGTACATCACGCCGTCTACTTGCAGATAGACAAGTTGTAGCAGTGGGTTCTGAGTATGTGTCCTGCACCACCACTTTCTCTTTAACTTGTACATCAGCTGCTAAGGTTAAGGTTACGTAAACACTAGCAATGGATGTGTCCCGCACCACCACCTCTCTTTATCTTGTGCATCATTGGGAGCAGTGGATGTGTCCTTCACCACCTCCTTCTCTTTAACTTGTACATCAGCTGTTGGGGTTAAGGTTACACAAACACTAGCAGGGATGCCCCACCACCTCCTCTTTATCTTGTGCATCGCTTGAGCAGTGGATGTGCCCCGCACCAATTCTTCTCTTTAAGTTGTACATCAGTTGGTGGGGTTACCGTTGAAGTTGTAGCGGTGGGTTCTCAAAGACTATCGTGGATGTGTCCCGCACCAAATCCTTCTCTATATCATCTAATACATTCTTCACGATCTCGAAAGTACGCTTCATTCCCATCTTTATCGACACCACATAATCGCCTCCATGATCTACACTATCCACATCCTCATCCATAACGACAACTCTAGAGGGGGTTCTGAAGACTATCGCTGGATGTGTCCGCACCAAATCCTTCTCTATATCATCTAATACATTTCTTCACGATCCTAGTACCGCTTCCACCTTTATCGGACACCACATAACGCCTCCATGATCTACACTATCCACATCCTCATCCATACGCCACAAACAAGTAGCCGTCTCCCTGAATCAAATCCTTCACCGTCCCTCGTGTTGTTTGGTCCTCCAAAACCACATCTTGAGAGGATGTCACTTTCTTAGTATGTTTCCTAACTCTTCTAACAACACTACCATGTGCCCCTAACTCCTCTAACAACACTCACCATGTCCCCTCAACTTTTTC
>OU343225.1:100561397-100809174 GCA_910596185.1 Chrysanthemum makinoi
TTTGCCCTAAAAGTTATAGATCTATGTAGACTAAGGAATGGAAACCTACTGGTAGAATCATCCCCTTAAGAAGTAATCATACTTCAGGCCCAATGATACTACTAGTCTTGCTTCCACCACTAATGATGTCATAGCTTCTAATACTGATGTGGATGTTCCAATCTCATTTACTAACTGATAACATCAAATTAGCCTGATATTTTATATATCAAATTCCCGTGTTTATGGCCTCATTTGCATTAATATGGTACTTAATTCTTTCATATTCGTTCATATTTGCATTTCAGGATAAATGAGGTGTTGGAGCTGAAAAGAAGTGATAAAAGGCCAAATATATGTTCTGAAGATTGATTTACAAGGGCCTATGAATTCAGTGTGAAGATTACGCTGTAACTCGTTACTAATGTTACGGTTAAATATGATGCTTGAAGAAGGATCGGTACATCTCTTATGGTTACGTCGTAATTATTATGAAGGTTACGGGTAACATGGCAATTTAGTTCGCCGTAGAGATAATTAAGGAGGGGATAAAATGATCGAAAGAATTATTTGAAGTAATTTAATTAAATTAATTACTAGGCAAGTTTTGAAGTCCGGGACTAAAGGATCGAAATCATATTAAGTCATTTATCACAAGGACCGAAGGTAAAAATAACTAGAGCGATCAAGGACTAAAGGTGACAACTTATATGAAGTTTATTTACTTCAAGGACTAAAAATAAATGAAGAAGAACGATCAAGGGCCAAAGTCGTACACAAGGTGTATTTAAGTTTCAATATTAATGGATGACCTCAAAAAGCAAGTAGGCATTTAAGGCGTAATTATATTGTTCAAGTTACGGCGTAACTTAGTTACGACGTAACTAAATAATTTAGTTAAGACGTAATTTTTGAGATCCGATTTCTTTCTTGCCGACTTTGGTTACGGGTAATTGCATAAAGGTTACGCCGTAACCATGTCGGGGCCTATAAATACAGCCATAAATCTGCATTTTTAAGCATCTCTCTTCACCCCTCTCCCAGGGGTCGATTAGGCACCACTCAGGGCATTTTCCAGATCCGAAGCCAGTTTTGAAGGAAGAATTCACTTACAATCATCATCATTATTAGCTCTACATCAAGTAATTTGTATCAAACATTATGTTCAATTCAATTTATGATTTATTCATTTTTGTCGGTATGATTTATTACATATTTGGCTAAGCACCCTGGTGCTGGCCTAGTTATGATTCTTTACTTGTTTTGTTTTCATTTACTTTACTTCCATACAATTATTTCTAAGTGTATGCATGCATAGTTTATTGGTAGCCACCCTTGGTTCGGTAGTTTTGAATGACGGTAGAGGCCAATTGCCTTGGAGATATGACCAACTGACCCTAGGTGAGCGGACTGAGACAGGAAGGGTAAGATATGACCAACTGACGACCCTTTCTACTTGTGCGATTTGACCAACTCATCACCTATCGTTTGGATGAACTTAAGAATTAGAGGGTGAGTGTCTAAGTTCCTAACGGCCGGGCACTCACTATTATAAATCTAGCATGTAGCGGTTTAATGACTCGGCAGGGGACCAGGAACAACATGACTTATGACGGTACGCCTGATTTCTCCTGTGGTGGCATATTTGCTGATAGGTTGGGGCAAATTGACCAAATGTTGTCCTCTCGACTTTGACCCCACCTGAAGTAATTGGAACTAAGTAGACGTAGACATTACTAGTGATAGGTCACAAAGTTTACAACACAAGCACAATAGAAAGAGATAGAGAAAAGAAGAGATCGGTTGAACAACACACACACAAACACTACGCGTAATAAATAGAGAAAGGTTATGCGTGAGTAATGAAAGAGAATGAATTGAACAACCAAACCTCAAGTTAGGGTTATTACAAGGTATTTATAGGAAGGGGAGCTAGGGCAACACTCCTACTCCCTTCTTTTTCCTTATTGGACATGGGCCTAAGCTCATGGGCCTTCTAATAAGCTTAAGCTAATAACAAACATAAAGGCCATAATTAAGCTAACTATTACATAAGAATCACTAACACTTGATATAGGTTTAGGAGTGATTCCAACAATCTCCCCCTAAGTGTTGGTGATGAATGACTATGAACGGTTAATGTGGTGATGTAATAGTAGCTTTGACGTCTTCTGACATTATTCTTTCTTGTGAGAAGAATTGCCTTGATTTGAACAATCTCCCGTGTAGAAATTGTTTTCTTTAACAGCTTCGCTTGACGTCATCTTTGTCTCTGTTCTTTGATCATTGTTCTTTGTGATGGTAGTGATAGTATGTTGTTGTGCGCATCAGAAATGCGCCCAGGTGCCTTGCTGCTCCATGTATCCACGTCATTCTTCAACATGCTCACACACCTTTTGACGTTGGATTTCTGATGAAGTTCTTTAAGTCTTTAACTTTGTAGATTCTTTGGTTTGACGAAATCATTCGACTTTTGTGTTGCTTTTAGTTAGAACTTCCATTAGTGATGTTTGGTATGAGCATGTGAAGAATGCATTATCATTCCGCCCGAGCTTCCATAAGAAGAACATGAAAACGTTTAGTAATAAGCGGATACCGGCACTCAAGTTCGGTGAGGAGTGTTAACAATAGTGTGAAAACGCAACTCTAATTCTCACAGGGTCCTGACTGAGTCCCACAAGTGAGATAACGATAAATACATCTCTAGTTTAGATGTGTTGCGAGGTACAGCATCATCTCCATATCAGACCATTTGAGACCTTAAGGCGTAATCCCGGGAGTTACCGAAGTGACCTGCTGCCGAGGTCGTTTGATGTTGACCCTAGCAGGAGTTTCCATTCAATCACTGGGGATCACTATTGTGAACCTCTCATAAATGTTCTCGACAGATTGCTAAGATCTGTGAAGGACTCGATAACGTACCACTGATGTTCTTATTGTTGAACACCAAGTGATGAAATGTCAAGTGTACCTAGAGATCTTTTGATAAATCTGGCTCTAGACTCAATAGTGCGTTTGGTTTTCTGGCCGAGAGACTAGGAGAGGGTCTCCTTCTTCAATATCACAATCTCTAAGAGAAAGCGATAGATTATGTAGGGTTCCCCGTGAGAATGAAACAAGCTTCTGTTGAGAGAAACTTGAGTGGCTAAGAAGGTTTAGTGCATGCGCCACTAGGTCCATGACGACTTTTAATCTTCAATACCGGTGTCATCTAGTGACAACCGGTAGCATATGAATTGAACCCGTTCAGCGCCTCTAAGTTGAATAATCTGGAGGGCTATTTCTTTTCACCCTTTTCTTTGCTTTTCTTTTAATTCTTCAACTCCTTCTTTCTCCGATTCTCATTTTCTCCTTTTTATAATCATACCTAAGGACTTCTAATTCTAACTATTGGTAGTGTCCTTGGGTAGATCCCTCCGGCTCTGGCGGATCATAAGACGGTTATTCCTAACCTTAATCACCTTATAACTCCATTGCCATAAAACATTTTCAAGAAAATCTCTCGTAGTGTTTGTGAATGAAAAACATTTTGTACCACTGTGAGAGTTTTATCTTTTAGCGTAAATACTCCCCCTCAACATGTGCTTAAGTGTTTGGACATAAATCAGCACATGAGGAAAGAGCGCACACTTTTGAATTGATCGACTCAAGATAGACAATTCCTTGCGAGACACGATTACGTTGTATAGTTAAAGAGATACATTGTCAGCTTTTAGGTGACAACTAGCTCTAATAACTACCTTGAAGATGTGGACAACCTCCAAAAGGTTGTCAAACCCGTCAAAGTTCATGTCTATCAAGAGTTTCTCGAATAGGTACAATTTACTTGGATAAGTCTTAGACACGTTTACATCAAGCGAACTAGCTTGAAATTATGTACCGTCCGGACAAGTCTCTTCGAGTTACTAACATTTAAGATCCCGCCAATTCGTTGGTTAAAGTCTTTTCACACGAGAATTCATGAGCAAAACACAACATATTTCTTATCACGTATTTTTCTCCCCTCAAAAATGGCATATAAATGTTATTTTTGAAGAAATGTTGAGAATAAATATGACCATTTTGAGTTTTGTGGGAAGATAACCACTGATTTTTAGTCAAATACTCCCCCTCAACGAGTGATATAAACGGTTGAGGTTTTGAAAAACATAAGGGGAAGTACTTTTTCTTGTGAGCAAAACCTTGAAAAGTGAAAGGTTTGATAGGTTTTACTCAAAAGTAAGAAGCTTTCGCTCCTTTGATAAGGATTGTGGCACTGAAGCGTACTCACGTGGTCCTTTCTTGACAATTATGGGTTGTACACTGTTATGTGTGCACAAGCCATAGACATATATAATCACACATCCAAATTAAATGAAATAGAAGCAGTTCAAGGGGTACCAGGAAGTCCATCAATGTTTCCAGGAATGCGAACAGGGCGTTGATAGCCGGCGAGAGCAATCCTGGGACGACCACCTACAAAGCTCTCTAGTGTCCTGAACTGATCCCGTTGATACAACCTTTCATCAATCCTGGTAATGATTCATTTCACATCCCGTCGTTCCTTAGAATTCCATCGCTTTTGTGACCCAATTCCTTCATGTATATCCTTCAACCTATAAGCCAATCCATCCCTAACCTTCTTCAATGTGTGATCCCCAAACTTGTGAAGATCTCGACACGCCATCAAGCAATTGCGTTGTGTTTCACTAAGGTAAACCACCAATGGTTGGTGATGAGTGTATTGTGGAAGTCGGTTGATGTCGGGAAGATCTAGCCGAGGTGGAGTGAAGTTGACATGGGTCCGATATGATTCAACCGCAAGTGGAGATCTTCTACACGTTCTTTGATTACTATTCTTCCGATGAAGATAAGCAAGGACTTGATGAATTCACGTTGCACTTCAGTCGAGAATTGTCTCATGCTACCCTGTACTTTGGCAAGGTACATGTCTTCAATGTCGTTGATAGACAAATTCTCAAAGTCACCTTCAGAGAATGCATAATCCCTTTCGCTTGTCTTTTTGACCACGATATTCTAGAGGAAAGTGTAGTCCCATTTAGACGAAAGATCAACATGTTTGATGGCAACGATACTTTTAGTACTGAACACTTCATGTTGAGACTTCTGAACCTGGCAGCTTCTGTAGTAGATTCTTTGGCGCTCGCCAATGATGAATCCCATACATTGCATCACGGTCATACTCTTCCACTTTGTTGGAGAACATGTGGTTAGCTCTTTCCTCGATGGCTATGCGCTTAGAGTATATAGCGCTTCTAGGAATGGAAGTGTCAGAGATGTAGCGTATTTCCTTGAACCATCGCCACCGTGTAGAAGAAATTCCAAGTCTTTGTTGAAGAAATATCGGAATGGAATCCTAGACTGATCTGGTTGGCCAATTGTTGGTAGAGGTTTAGACCAGTCGGTGTAATATGGAGGGTTGTCCCGTTTGGTGAAGTCGATGTTTGCTTCTGGGTTGAGCCAATCCATGTTGTTAGACATAGCTCGTGCTATATTATCAAGGTGATACTCAACTTCAATAGCACTTTCCGAGCTATCTTTGAGCAGTTGAAATGCTTCATTCTTGATTCGCTTCAACTCGGATTTCGTCATCTTTTTCACACGGAATTTTTCTTGCAAGAACTTAGCATGCTCCAATGTACGACCTTCTACATCATCTTGACCTTCAGGATGGGTAGGGAGTGTAGAATCAACAAGCTTCGAGAACCAGTTGAATTCTAGTTCATCCTCGTCTAGCCATGATAAGACAGCCAGTCATAGGCCTTCTTCTTCTTTTCTTTGGCCTAGAGGAGGATTCGGGTTTCTTGGTGTGTCGAGAGATGGGTTGTTGTTGGGGCTCGTGGATTTCCTCGTCGTCACCACCGTGTACTCAAAGTGATCACCAGCTCGAGTCTGGGTGGTGTCTCGAATCCTGAGGTTTTCAAGTTGAAGAGCGAGGAGGAGATCTTTGTTAAGAGTCCTGAGTCCTTTGAGGTGGAGGCTGCATTGTGGAGTACTATTAAGGATGATTCACCGTAGACTTCTTGGCGTTTGGGCTCGCTATCCTTATCCTTATCTTTGTCTTCGCCGCCTCTTGGACGTTTAGGCCTTTCGCTTTCTTCTTCAGTATGCTGACCTGAGTTGGTATTCCAAAGAATGCTTCAAACAATTTAGCTTCGTGGGAGGCAAACGTTGCAGACCGTTTCGACATTTGAGCTACTAGCCGGTTCACCAATTCATCATCTGAGAAGATTGTGGGTTCAACTGGATTGATGTTCACATTCATTGGAGTTGATTTCATGGTTTGCTTGGCCGATGTAAAGATTCGATAAAGTTGTCCGGTGTACATCTCCTTTATCAGTTTAGGAACGACGTCCATAAGGAACTTGTGAGAGTATCCTTTGATCATCTCGTCTATTCTCCCTTGAAAATCATCTTTCATGAGCTTCTGGACATACTCCCTTTCAACTTGCATCTTGTCATTCTCATCATGAAGATACTGTACTTGGTCGCAAAAAATTCTAACTTTCTTTAGTATGTCTTTCTCGACCGCTTGATGCTTTGACGATTCGAAGTCTTTGCATGAGACTTCCAAGAGGCCGTTGTTGCCTTCTTCACGATGATTGGATGAAGATTTGGTTGATCCTTTTGATGGTGGTGGTGAAGAATGGATGACGAAGAGACATGAGGAGACTCGGGTCCTTAGGAGGTTAGGTTTCTCCTCCTTGGGACGGGTTGGACTATCTAGAAGAAGCTTATCATAATCGGGTCATCATCTTTTCCCGACTTAGCTCAGATCATCATCACTTTATTTCATCTTGGACTTTTCAGCTTTTTCCTTTTCTCGGTTCTTCAATTCATACTCAATAGTCCTTCCACACGCTTTTGATGTTGTTCCAAAGTGATGGCACCAGATCCCTTATCGGGTTGATTAACCGCATCAGGATTTGGTGTAGATTGAACTCCACCACTTGACCCTCCGGGGCCACCCATTTGATCCTTAGCAAATTCCTTAGCAACGTGTTAGAGTCTTATAAATTTGAACTTTTTCTTGTATGATAAGTCCAGTTGCTCTTCCTCAGCTTTCTTCTTGCTCAATCACTGGAGTCTTCCCTGCCATGTTCACTATAGGACTGAGGCTTGACTACTTGAGGAGTAACATCGGTTGCGCTTCTGAGTAGAAGACCTCTTCGTCTTGTTTGTGTATCTTCGAGCTTTCGCCCTTAGCTATCTTTGCGGTTTAGGCTTAGGTACGGAATAGAACAACTTCCTTGGCGGGAACTGTCCTCTTACGTGAGGATTCCTCCCGGGGAACTTCCTTCGACTCTCGCTTTTGCAAAGACTTCCTCGCACTTCCTCTTCTCGGTTTTTCTTGTAGGCGCATCGTAAGATTTTTCATCAAGAAAACCAACTTTGTTCTCTTCTACGCCTTTCACCGATACCTTTTATATGAAGAGTTGAGCTGCTTTGATTTCGTCTGAGAGAAGGTGATCTGGCAACACAACACCTTGTTTCTTAGTCGTTGACTCCTTAAATCTGACATTAGGTAGGTTCGACAACATGTCGTGATTGTCGGGTCATTGATTCTTTTGGGGACATCCGGGTTATACCCAAGTGCTCTCTGATCAACATTTAGTATATCCGATGTAAGGAATTTTTGAGCCAAGCTTTTTGAGGAATGTCATCATGTCATCCCAAATCGAAGCTTCAACTTCAATGTGCTTCATGTTGATTAGAGAAAAGATTTGCGCTTTCCATGAGCTTGGATGCTCTATAGCCATTGTCACGACAGAAACCGATTTTGTGAGGATGATATAAAGGGTTCTCCAAGGCTGAGGAATGTTCTTTAGATCCACGTGAGAATGCTTATTGATTACTACCGAAGCTTCGTCGTATCCAATATCAATCAAAAATTGCGAACAGTCTCTTCAGAGGTGCAGCAGAGAATTCCAGTTGGTATGATGTCGAATGAGGAGAACAACTCTTAAATCTGCAGGAGTGTATGGTGAGTTGTTTGTGGTTGAGCGTCACCGTCAATTCTTGACCTTTGATCATCCGCATTGTATTCCAGAATTGCCAATGTAGATCTCCCGAACAGTGGCGTAATTGGTGAGCATGTTCTGATAGGGATTATTCTTCAGAATATCCACTGCAATGAGACAAGATTCCGAGCAGGTGAGAATTTCAAAGTCGACACGAAGATTATTCTTTCCAATCTTCATCGGATAACCATGAGGAAAAATATCAGCAATGGTGAGAACATTTGGTGCATCCACATTCATTTGAGCTTCCATGTCGTGATCCGAAACACATTTAGCCAAAAGAACCAACATATCGAAAGACATAATGTTAGTCAATAGAAGGTTTTATTGTCTACTTAATGAATGAGATATGTCAATGATTGTTACGAGTCCAAAGTCACTTGTTTGTTCAATAGTCCAATGACGCCGAGAAAGTTTCGTGGAGTTAGTTAACTTTAATTTTTAAAGTTTATGTTATCACTTATTTTTTTCACAACATATTAAACGTTTAAGCTTATTAGTGACATTTATTGGTTTTGTGACGTTATGATTTATTTATTTACAAGTTTGCACGCGTAACAATTCATAATGAAGGTTTGATCAAGGCTTAGGCGTAGAAATGGTAGCTTATGCGTAAACAGAGTTATACGCGAGACACAAGCTTATGCATAGGAACCTGACTTACGCGTAAGAAATATTACGCGTAGGAACAGGGTAACCTTATGCTTAGAGCTTACGCGTAAGCGTATATAAAACCTTACGCGTAAGGTTTACTCGTAAGAGTAGACCTTATGCGTAGAGGTCATCGCACGCATATCCCTCACGTGATACGAGTAGTCCCTTTGTAGAACCTTACGTGTAAACGCTATGCGTAAGATTATTCTTACGCATAACCTTCTTCGCGTAAGGTGATCCTTATGCGTAGATTGCTAATGACATTGATTCTGAATTTTACGTGTAGCAGTCCTGAAATAAAATCATCATAGCATCAATATTAACACATACATCCATTCTATAACAGATCATGGCATGAAACACATCAACAGTTTTATTTACAGAGATTACTTACGCGTAGACTTAAACCCTAGTTTCAAGAATTACGCGTAACTAATTTAGCCATGGAAATTGCACCAAAGTTATTCTAGTGAGTCAAAGATGCCTATAGAGTTGTCTTAGCCAAGTTTTAACATCAAACAATTCATGAATCAAAAATACCCAAACCGTATGAACATAAACCCTAAATTCCAATTTATGAATCATTAGTGTTTCTGGGTGAAATATGGGCCTAGATATGATCAATTCACCTTGACAACAACCTCCTACAACAATATTTTTCACCAAAAACGTTCACATTTGAAAACACCCAAAACGACTCATGAACCCTAATTTTGAAAAACAATCAATTCGTGTTTCTGGGTGGATTTTGAGGATAAACATAGTATCATTGATGTTATTTAAACATTTTGACACACTTATTTTAACCACAAACACACACCAATGATTGTGTGTTCATACTTATGCCATAGAACACATAATCACTCATATCTCACGCTTTAGCCGTTGGATTTGTAAAAGATTCAAAACCATTGTTTGTAAATACGTAAAGATCATGAAACAACTTACAAATTGATGATCAAAAACACGGATTTGTTGAACGATTTATACGTGTAGGATTCGTTAGGTGTGTGTAATAAATGTAAAGAGTTAATGTTAGGTGAAGGAGTTTTATTAAAAAAGAGTTTGAGCTTTTGGCAGTTTTAGTCCCTCCACCTTTTCCATTCTCATCCAAAGCCTTTTAACTTCCATTTTGGTTACCAAACGAAAGATTTTAAGAAAGAAACTTGACAACACTCCCCCTCTACTTAAGAAATAATGAAAGTTTATAAATTTTAGTTCGAGGAGTGTCAGAAACCAGAAATGTGACCATCATTATTAAAAGAAACAACCGGGATAGGATAACATGCAAGTACACAGCTATTTTGAAACAGTTAAGTATTTATTTTCTCCCCCTCAACACTTGATCGGAAAAATATTGAATTTTGAAAGATTAGAGTGTTGACGGAAGGAATGTACTTGCCATGTTGAAAGAAAAATAGATAGAAAAATATTTTTGTTGTTTTATCAGGTTTTATATTTTTGTATTTTATTTTTGAAAAATTATTTACAAAAGATGTTTTGGTGTTTGACTGGTTTTTAAGACTGTTTTAAGAGTTCATCCAATTCCTCTTGAGTCAAACACCGCATACCAATCCGGTGGACCAACTCATTAAACCTAGCGGGAGGCAAGGCTTTGGTGAGTAGATCTGCCAATTGGTATTATGTACCCACAAAGTATAATTCAACAAGCACCCTATTCCACGTGGTCCTTGATGAAATGATATCAAGATCGATGTGCTTTGATTTCGAAAGTGTTGAACTGAGTTGCACGAGATCGCGAATAGCACTCCGATTGTCGCAAAGACATCGGATTCTCAAATACGTAACCATGTTCTTTGAGTTGTGTTCTCATCCAAATGACTTGAGCACAACACGCCGATATATGGCTACATATTCTCGCTTCAGCTTGAGTAAATCGATGTACAATCCTCGCTTCTTGATTTCCATGACACTAGTTTATCACCAAGAAATTGTAAAGCTCCAGAAGTACTTTTCCGTGAATCTAAGCATCCTGCGTGGGTCGGCGCCCCAAAAGCGATTAGTTCAAAACCGTAATCCTTCGGATACCAGATCCCTAAGTTAATGGTTCCCTTTACGTATCAGAGGATTCTTTTAGCCTCGAGAGTGGGTTTCAGCTTGGTCGCGACCGATAACGGAGCAAAGATATACGGCAAAGACAATATCGCTAGCTGTTAGATACATGAGAGACCCAATAATACTACGGTATTTTGTAGGGTCCACCAATTTCCCATGTAAATCAGTCTAGCTTCTTGGTATGAGCCATTGGTGTGGCGTAGGTGTCACAGTTTGCATTCCAAATTTGTGTAACAATTCAAGGGCATATTTGGACTGACTCAAGATAATACCACGGGGTGATTGATGAACTTGCATTCCAAGGAAGAATGTGAGTTCACCCATCATTGACATTTCAAAATGTTTTGTCATAAGTTTTGCAAAAGAATTTGAATATTTTAAGTGTGTTGACCCAAAAATGATGTCATCCACATAGATTTGAACGATTAAAATATGAGCCCCGTGATATTGTATAAAGAGTGTAGGGTCGACCGAACCTTTGGTGAACTTATTGGCAATAAGGAAGGATGATAACTTATCGTACTCACACCCGAGGGGCTTGTTTGAGACCGTAGAGAGCTTTTTCTTCAGCTTTGTAGACATGATTAGGGAACTCGATCAACAATCCTTCCGGTTGGCTTACATAGACCGCTTTCTTTCATTGTCCATTGAGAAAAGCATTTTTGACGTCCATCTGAAAAACCGTGATGTTCATGTGAGCCGCAAAGCCGAAAAATCCGAACAGCCTCAAGACGAGCAACTGGAGCAAATGATTCTTCAAATTCAATACCCTCCTCCCGTTTATAACCCTTAGCCACCGTGACGTGACTTGTTTCTGATTACGCTCCCTTCAAGATCCAATTTGTTCTTCCAAATCCATTTGAGACCAATGACGAGACCCTCGTTGGTCTTTCAACCGCCCTATACTTCAAGACGTTTGAATTGGTTGAGTTCTTCCCTGCATGGATTCAATCCAGTTGTCCTTTGTCATTGCGTCTTTAATGTTTTAGGCTCAGATTGGCAGACAGTGAGTGCATAAATGCAATGTTCACCATATGTGTGAAGACGCTGTCTCGCTACGACCGGTTGATTCGGGTTGCCAATAATATTCTCAAGGATGGTCTTTGTCCAACGATGTATGGAGGGTTGATGTTGATATACATTGTGCAGATTTTGAGGATTCAAATGGCTTGTAGATGATTCCGCACATCAAAGTGCAGCAGCTCATTAGCAAACGGGTTAAAGAACGCATTTGGATCAAAATCGCAGGGGTTACATGATTCGAACATCATTAGCTGGTTCTGCGTCATTGGAGGCAGCTTTGTTCAACTGTGTTGTAGAGTCAATCGGTGGTGCTTCTTCAATGTAAGTTGTTGTAGTGGTGTATCGTATAAGAGTATTATCGGTTGAGCAAATGAAACAATGGATACACCGAGCACGCTCATCAATATCGCCACCTGAATAGAGGAGCAAATAGTCGTTCCATTTGTTGACGAGTAAGTTGAGGGCTTGTTTCAGCTGATGATGGGGTTTGGGGAAAGTTTAAGCGGTTGTGACCGGGTTCCAAGATGTTATACTCACAAGCCATATTATGATCAATGGGTAATTCGGTTCTTTAGTTTTTGTGATCTAAAGAAGCCACATGGAAAGTTTTTAAAGAAGGTCATTATGGAAGGTCCATTTCAGATGCCTACTGTCGTTACACCCGGAGATCCTAATGTTGTTCCACCAAGAGATGATGTCACCAACATTGCAATTGTTGCGTAACTCATGGGTGATCAACTTCTACACTTTGAAACCGACGAACTTGCAATGCAATACATCCTTTTAGGATTACCAATCCAATCCTTCAAGTGTTGATGCTCAAAAGACTCGCAAAGCAATGTGGGAACAGATTCATCTTCTTATACAAGGCACAAAACTCAATCAGGAAGACATGGAATCCAAAATCTACTTGGCTTATGAACACTTCATGATTGAACCAGGAGAGACATTAGAATCTTATCATCATCGCTTTTCAAACATCATTAATGATTTGGACAAACACAACATCATCATGCCACGCATTGCTGTCAACACTAAGTTTCTTGTTGACCAAGTACAGTATCTTCATGATGAGAATGACAAGATGCAAGTTGAAAGGGAGTATGTCCAGAAGCTCATGAAAGATGATCTTCAAGGGAGAATGGACGCGATGATCAAAGGATACTCTCACAAGTTCCTTATGGACGTCGTTCCTAAACTGATAAAGGAGATGTACACCGCATAACTTTATCCAATCTCTTACATCCGCCAAGCAAACCATGAAATCAACTCCAATGAATGTGAACATCAATCCAGTTGAACCCATAATCTTCTCAGATGATGAATTGGTGAACCGGTTAGTAGCTCAAATGTCGAAACGCTCGCAACGCTTTGCCTCCCATGAAGCTAAATTGTTTGAAGCATTGCCGGAATACCAACTCAGTCACATACGAAAAGAAGTCGAAGGCCTAAACGCCCAAGAGACGACAAAGACAAAGATAAGGATAAGGATAACGAGCCCAAACGCCCAAGAAGTCCGGTGAATCATCCTCAATTCAAGACTCAATGCAGCCTCTACCTCAAAGGACTCCAGCTCAACAAAGATCTCCTCCTCGCTCTTCAACTGAAAACCTCAGGATTCGAGACACCACCCCGCACTCAAAAACCGGTGATCACTTTGAGTACACAGTGGTGACGACGAGGAAATCCCGACCCCCAACAACAACCCATCTCTCCTCGACACGCCAAGAATCCGAATCCTCCTCTAGGTCAAAGAAAAGAAGAAGAAGGCGCCTATGACCGACGCCTTATCAAGGCTAGACGAGGATAACACAATTCGACCGTTCTCGAAGCTTGTTGATTCTACACCCTACCCACCTGAAGGTCAAGATGCGGTAGAAGGTCGTACATTGGAGCATGCTAAATTCTTGCAAGAAAAATTCCGTTTGAAAAAGATGACGAAATCCGAGTTGAAGCGAATCAAGAATGAAGCATTTCAACTGCTCAAAGACATCTCGGAAAGTGCTATTGAAGTTGAGTATCACCTTGATAATATAGCACCTCACCGTAAATCAAAAACACCTCACCGTAAATCAAAACAATAACATACCAGATCCAGTAGTTCAATAAATATTCTACAAATTAAACCAAAATAAGAAAAATATAAATAAACAAATGGAGGTTTTGAATTAGTGATCATGGTTGTTGTGGCAGTAAATCACGATCCTTGATTGAAGGTTTTGAATTAGTTATTGAGAGAGGAGGGGGCGACTAGGGTTGGGAGGGAGAAAGAAGATGAATCGAATTGAATTAGGGTTTGATTATAATTGTTTAGATTGGAGAAGATCTGTAAAATAAGATTAAACAAATATGAAAACCGTTTCTTCCATAATTTTAGCAAAAATTTGAATTATCAGATTAAATGTTGTATATGTTAAATTCCTTTAATGCCCCTGTGAATTGAACATAATAAAATAAAATAAAATGAGTTTACTAAATTATGATTGGACAAGAAGAGTTCTCGCACTTAACAGGGTTCTCAAAATAAAGATACACTATATATATATATATATATATATATATATATATATATATATATATATATATATATCTGTTTTTATATTTCACATAATCATGAGTAAATGGATCAATATGTAGGCTCTAACTTTTCTTTTGAATCGTACATGACTCTAAGCAAGTCCAAAGCATGCACGCGAAATCCTTCAGTCTCCATGGATTTGTGAGCTTATTGCCTTTCACATTAACTTAAGGTAAACTAAAACAGATATGGCGAAGGCTTCATTATTTGAAGGTTGTTCACTGTTTTAGTGATGGCAAACCTTCGCTTACTTGTGAGCTCTATGATAATGTCAAGCTTGAGATAGACTTGACTTGCTCCATATGTTTGGTCAGTTCGTCGCACTTTTTCTATAAAACACTTTTTTAAGTCCTATGACATTTTAATCATGGCTTAGTATTGAAATTGAGAGAAAGTGAAAATGAGTTATTTTTGAAGTGGGAAACTTGTGATCAAATGACCACTTACACAATCTTTATACAAAGTATTTTGGCGGCAAAGTTGTTATTCAATTAACCACACTTTGACCTGTTTTGACCAAGATAGCTAAACTACAACTAAGCTACTATTACATCAACTAAGCTATCACTACATCTTTAAGGTATATTAGAGACTTGATATTACATATAAAACTATTGTATTAAGCTAACACATCCAACTGTAGGCTATTGTGCTTGTTGCATCCTATGCTACATCTTGTTGCAAGTCATCAAGCATTGTGTATGATGAATATAACTTGTGGACATAGTTGTGGTAACTGAAGCAGCTATATGTCCATTAACCCCCCCCCCTGGCGGAAGTTGGCAGTGTGTATGGATCACACATGCCAAACTTGGAAATATAAGCTTGGAAGGGAGATCTACTAAGCCCCTTAGTAAGAACATTTGCAGCTTGAGATTTTTTAAGAATGAAGGTTGGATAAATGATGCCTGCCTTGATCTTATCTCTTACAAAATGACAATCAATCTCTATGTGTTTTTTCCTAGCATGTTGTACAGGATTAGAGGCTAAAGCAATAGTAGATTGGTTGTCACACATGATGGCAATGGGTCTGGTGATAGGGACATAAAATTCCATGTAAAGACTTTGTAGCCATGTTAACTCACAAGTATAATCAGCCAATGCTCTATATTCGGCCTAAGTGGAACTCCTTGACACAGTTGTTTGCTTCTTAGATTGCCAGGAGATCAAACATGGACCTTGGAAGATGCAAAAACTAGTGACTAGACAACTTGCCCAGTCACTATCACAGTATGCTTGAAGCTTTAATGGAGAATTAGTTGGGAAATGCAGGCCTTGGCTAGGACATATTTTGATATACCTTAAGACCTTGATGAAAGCATCAAAGTGTGGTGTCCTTGGAGCATGACTGAACTAGCTTAGGCAGTGTGCAGCATATAAGAGATCTGGTCTAGTAATGGTTAGGTAGAGAAGTTTCCCAGCTAGAGCCTTATATAGTGAAGCATCTGGTAATGGGTCTCCATCTTCATCATTTAGCTTGACAATATGGGATGGTTTGAGGTCAAGTACTCCTATTGTATGAAGAAGTTCAAGTGCATACTTCCTCTGTGTCATAGTAATTCCTTTGTCATTTCTGAGAAACTCAATACCAAGGTAGTAGTTAAGCTCTCCTAGGTCTTTGATACTGAATTGTTTGTCCAATTGTTGTTTGAAGTATGAAATAAGTTGATTGTTGTTGCCATCTAGGAGAATGTCATCAACATAGATGACCAGGGCAAGGAAATATGCACCTTTGTTATAAACTAGGAGTTAGGTGTATGCATAACTCTGTTTGAAGCCCAGTGTGAGTCAGAAAGTAGTGAGTTTGGTGTACCATTGTCTGTTAGCTTGTTTCAACCTATAAAGTGATTTTCTAAGTTTGCAGACAGGGTTTGGAACCTTGGGATCTGTTTTGTAACCTTGGGGTAGGCTCATGTAGACTTCCTCATGTAAATCCACATGTAAGAAAGCATTGTTGATGTCAAGTTGAGCTATATGCCAGTTGTGATGGACTGCAACAGCTAAGAAAGTCCTCACTGTGACCATTTTGGCAACTGGTGCAAATGTCTCAGTGTAATCAACCCCTTCTTTCTGAGTGTATCCCTTGGCCACTAGTCTTGCTTTGAACTTCTCAATTGTCCCATCAGCTTTGCATTTGGCTTTGAATACCCATTTACAGCTAATAGGTAGCTTATGTGGTGGTAGTGAAGTAACCTCCCAAGTTTGATTAGCTTCCAGTGCCTGCAATTCTTTAGACATAGCATCTATCCACCTAGATTCTTTTACAGCTTTAGTATATGACTGTGGTTCCACAATGTTATTGATGGTGTTAATTAGATGTCTTTTGGTTGGTGAATGAATGTTGTTATAATTTATGTATTTTGAGTGATGGAACTTGATGACAGAGTAAACAGTATGTTTGGTTTTAGGTAATTTGTAATGGTAGTATTTGAATTTAAGTAGTATGTTGGTTTTCCTTTTGGATTGCCTTGTTGGTGGAGGAATGGGTGTTGTTGGAGAGTTATCTGATTCAGTGTGTACAGGATTGTGGTGTTTTGGGTCAGTCTTTGTTGGTGAAGGTGTGAGTTGTTCTTCTTGAATATGTGGTTCAGTTAGTGTTGGTGACTCAGGTTGGCTGTGTGGTGATGGTGTAGGTTCTTATGAGGGTAAATTGATTGTGTTGATGTTTGCTTCAGAAGATGAGATTGTAGAAGGGATGTTTGGGATAGGATAGAAATCAGATGGTGTAGCTGTATTGGTTGGAGTTAGAGTAGGTTAGGTTTTGGATGGTTGTTGGTGAAATGGAAATATGGATTCATTAAATTGGACATGTCTACTTACAAATGTCTTGTGTGTTTGAAGGTTGTATAAGATATAGCCTTTTTTGTGTTGTGGGATAACCAATTAGGACTGATGGAATAGACCTTGCAGCAAATTTGTCAGGTGTATAATCATGTGCATAGGCTTGACATCCAATTATTTTGAGATGTGAAAGAGATGGTGGTATTTTGTAAATGATTTCATATGGAATTTTGTTGTAAAGTGGTTTGGATGAAGTCTGTTTATGATGTAGGAAGCAGCTAGGATACAGTGTCCCCAAAAGTGTATTGGAAAATTTGCTTGAAAAATTATAGCTCTAGCAACCTCAAGTAAGTGTTTGTGTTTTCTTTCAACCCTTGCATTTTGTTGTGGGGTGTAAGGACATGATGTTTGATGGACTATTCCATGTTGTTTGAAGAAATCATTGAGTGTCTGATTTAAGAATTCAGAACCATTGTCACTTCTTATACTTTTGATTTTGATATTAAAGTGAGTCTGTACAAAGGAGTGAAACATCTTTATATGAGAGATTGTGTGGTGTTTAGTTGGCATTAAGTATGTCTAAGTAGCTCTTGAATGATCATCAACAAGTGTTAAGAAGTATTTACAGTTGTGTAAAGTGGTATGTTTGTAAGGTCCCCATACATCTACATGTACTAAATCAAACAAATTTGCAGCATGTGATTCTCTGATTTGAAATGAAGAAGCATGTTGTTTAGCGAAAGGACAAATTATACAAGAATTTGAAGGTATTTTACATGTGGAAGGTAAAGAATGGATTTTATTTTCTATAAGGTTGAGTGAGTTGAGTGTCCAAGCCTTGCATGCCATAGGTGGTGGTTGGTGTTGTTGATTGAAAGTGTGAGTGACTGTGAGGTAGGCTCTTCCTATATACAGACTATTATAGAGGTTTCCATGTGCAATCCTCCTGTGTTGGTCCTAAAAGTAGCATGAAAATGAAGTGAATAAGACGGATAGTTGTAAGTGTGCACCAAGTTTACTAACTGAAAGTAGGTTATAAGAGAATGATGGTATGTATAAGACATCATGGAGTGTGATATTAGCATTGATATAGACTGAACCATAGTCACAGAAATCGCTCAATGCCCCACGATTTGCGATCTGGATCGCCCGTTCCCAAACGGGTACGCCCAATGGATTGCGTTCAATTCGCCATTCGATTCGCGTTTTTAATCGTAGTCAACGCCGTTCCATGTCGATGGTCAAATCGATCCAATCGGGCTTCAAATCGGATTTGGGTACGCGTTTTACAACAAATTCAATATTCAAATCGGATATTGAATGTTTTTCGGTTATTTTGTTCATCGGAAATAATGGAGTAGAAGTTGATAGGTTAAAGGTGAGAAAGTCATTGGAGAGGGAGAAAGACATAAAGTAACTTGTGGTAGGGTAGGCTCTCACGTGATGTATATTTTGTTATGTGAAATTGTGCATACAATTATTAATATACTATTAATTTAGTATCATTAATTCTTTTTTAATATAATAAATTTCTATATATGTGTAGAAACTGGATTTTAGTACGCATGATTTTTCTCTTTTTGAATAATTATGGTTTTTCATCTGTAAGTTTAATGCAATTGATTGTATAATTTATTAGATTATATGGAGAGTTTTTTTTGAAAGACGACATATATTGATGGAACCAAAACAAATACAAGAGACACAATAATTATCAACCCGCATTCTTAACAAGACAATTAAAAAAAATGGGTCTCAAGATTAACAACACAATAGTTATCAACCCGCATTCTTACTGTCTTTGTGTTTGTTTTGTTACTGTTTTTAATCTTGAAGAACTTGTTACTGTTTTTAATCTTTGTTACTGCTCGAACTTGTTACTGTTTTTACGTGTTAACTACAATTTTCAAAGTCATTCATATTTATATGGGAAACTAATATTATTACATATTGGGTACACCGTACCATGTTATATGGTACATCGTACCGAAGCGATCCGGAATGAGCCTACCCCCTAGTGTATCGAATTTTAGATAGTGGCGATCTGCGTCCCCGATCCTCGTTCCCGTACCAGAGCGTACCGCGATCTATGTGACATTAGACTGAACCTATTTTTCTGACTTGGGTGTGTTGGCCATTTGGGAGAGTGACATAGATAGGATGTTTGCATAATCTAACATTGTGCGTAGAGGTTAATGTTATACAAATATGGTATGTGGCACCATTGTCAAAAACCCAAAGATGTAAATGATTAAGCATGATAGAGCCAACTAGTCTGTGGAAAACTAGAAGGGGGGTTGAATAGTTTTGCCGATTTTAAGTTGATTTCAAAAACTTTAGATTCGATATTATGTGAAATCGTATGGATGTTGAGAACGTATAGATCTAATGATAATGCAAGCAAATAAATAAAGTTAAGGGATAGAAAAGACACAACCGATTTATAGTGGTTCGGCTACAAGGTCACCTTCCTTGCCCTACTCCACTCCCCGAGTCACCTACTCGAGAGTTCAAGCACTATGTCAACAAACTCCTTCACTTGGCGGAGAAGCCTTCACAACGTTGCTTACACTTTTTCCGGTACAAAGCTAGATACCGAGTCCGTAGCACGGTGGACCAAACCAACACAACTATTACACAACAAATATGTGAAATATCAAATACAAGATCTTCGCTACGTAAATCTTGCGGAGTGACAAATCAATCAAGGACCCCTTGCTTGGATGACTTGTAGAATGCTCGTGATCTCTCCTTAGAGAAGGACCTATATGAGGATCACAAATAGAAAGAAAGAAGAACAACTCTCTAGATCAAGTGATCTATATGTTAGAAGAGAATGAGAGTGTATGAGAGATTTAGTAAGAAGAGGGTTAGTTAGAATGAAGAAATGGCTCTCTATTTATAGGCAAATTTCTCCTCTGTTCCACGGATCCCTTCCACTTGGGATCCGTCTAGTGTAATCCTAGGGATCCCGTGGTACGCCCTCTTTGCCCATGGGTTTTTTGGTTATGGGTCATGGGTTATGGGTTGGTCCATGGTTTTTCTTTAGATTCAATGTATCTAAGTATACATTGTATCAAGTCTTCTTTGGTATGGGTTAAGATCCATGGGTTATGGTCCATGGGTTATGGTTTTACCCATCCTAATAAACTATTACAACAAATGCTTAATTATTACATTTTTGTATTTAAATGGCTATATGTAAATGCTTTACAAAAATAACATGTATCCTTATAATTATACTTAAGATAACATTACATTTTTTATCAACAAAACACAAAGAGATCGCAAAATATTACTAAAAGTTTTTACGGTTTATTTGTATTAACAATCTTCCCCTTTTTGTTGATGACAAAACATAATGTTATGATGAGTAAAACTTAAGAATAGATGCAAGTTTTGAAAGCCCCTAAGTTTTACTTCTTCTCCCCCTTTTGTCGAAACAAAAAGTTAACCCTTGGAAGAAATAAACAAACTTCTAACTCCCCTTGACGGTAGCTCCCCCTTGTTTGGGGCGTCAAGTGAAGAAAAATAAAATCCTACAAAAAGAAAGGTTAGTAACATGCTTATATAATCTTGTGGTTGCCGAGAATCAAGATTGGAAGCCAAGGTATGTAAACAAGGCCTTGTAATAAAACAACAAATTGTAGTGGTATGTATGCCACTTACAAGCATGTAAAAATAAGAACAAGACTTGTTCTTGAAAATGACTTCAAAAGAAAAATAATACTAAAAATAGAAAATAGTAGTAGTGATTCCTTCCATGCTTGCATAAGGTTATGGATGGAGGTTTTGATGAGTAATGGTTTTGATGCGATCAACGATGAGGTTGAGTATGAAACGCATTTCTTCCCTAACTTCTATTGCAATTTCCCTAGTGGATTGGCAATGTTCACAATGTAAATGATGTGGGTAATGAGTGCGGAAGTTTTCTGGGTTGTTTTGATTTGAGTTATGCGGAAGTTGTGCTGGAAAAATAGGAAAATATGGATCAATATCCGGAATGTTTGTAAATGGTGGTGGAAAAGAACCTAGATGTTCTTGTAATGTGATGGGAGCTAATGGTGGTGATGTTTCAAGATCTTGAAATATAGTATTTGGAGATGTGGGGGTGTTGAAAAGACTAATTCTTTTTCTTTAGGTTGGTTAGATCTTGTTGGAGTCTTAAGGAGCTCCAAAAGAGTTATTTTAGGTGGTGATGAAGTTGGTGTACTTGTTGGTGATGAGGGAGGTGCTATAATGGAAGCATCTTGTGGTGAGTTATTTGAGGATGAACTATTTGAGGTTGGTTTTGCTAAACAACAAGATTGGATACTAATCCGTGTGGATATCCTAGTATTTGATTGTGGTATTTTGGATGGTGGAAGTACAAAGGTTTGGATATCATGATTATTTGTACTAGATGATTCTCCTAAAAGGTTTTTAGATGACATGATGAAGTGTGTTTGTGAGAAGGAGATGGAGTATGCAAGCATTTTGGGAGATATATATATAGAAAAACAAAGCATTGTAATGAATGCTTGACCCAAAATATGGATTAAAATCTAATGATTAGATATGAATTCAAGGCATGTGATCATGAGAACACAAGCATTAAAGAGCATACTCCAAAAAATGAAACAAATGTGGATTTTTCATCCAAAGTGAAAAAAATAGAAGTTGAAAACATCTTCGTTTCACGGATCCCACGGATCCTTCCTTGAGGGATCCGGCCCAAGATAAAGGCGGGATCCATGGGTCTCGTGATTCAGCAAAGCACAAAATTTTCCTTTGTGGAAACATTTTGCCTAGTGTGTGCCTATATGCAAACTATTTGGAGTTTCGGTTATCTCGACTCCTAAAAAGAAATAGAAAATAAACTAGAAGTATAAAACCATCCTATTGAGATAACCCGAAAACACATATTTAGTACATGAGTACGTAATTTTGTGTTATCAATGCTCCTATTTCATTGTTTCTTAAATGAATGTACCCGAAAACACATATTAGTTATGTGTTCCCTTTAGCATTCAAAAGACATGAGATGCAATGAAAACGGGTTATTACTTTGTATTAATAATGAAAAGCGATTTGTCCTAGACGTGAGAAATTGCTTTTGTGAAATTGATACGGAAGGTATCATCCTTTTAGAAAACATTTGTGAAAGTAGGTTTTCTTTGAAAATGTGTATATGAAAAAAATAAGAAAGCTATAAGTGGAAAACTCATCTTGGGTTTTGAAAATTCCCGTATTGTTTGTGAGTTGTGCGTGAAATAGAAATCCTAGACTCGAAAAGAAGAAGGCTAGTGTTTACATACCTTGTAGAGTCAAATAAGTTACGACGTTTGTTCCATTAGACCAAGACCAAGACGAAGTAGGTTGAATTGTTCCCGCTTCAACGGTTTGGTGAGGACGTCGGCTATGTTGTCTTCGGATGCTACCTTCTCAATAGAGATGTTCCCTTTTGAACATTGTCTCTTAGGAAGTGATGACGAATCTCTATATGCTTTGTGCGAGAATGCAATACCGGATTCTTGCTTAAGTCGATGGCACCTTTGTTGTCACATAGGATGGCTATGTCGCTTAGATGGATGTCGTAGTCTACTAACGCTTGTTTCATCCATAGTGCTTGTTGGCATGCTTTGCCGGGCGAGACGCATTCGGCTTCCGTTGTTGATATTGCAAGTGCCGTTTGTTTCTTAGAAAACCATGATGTTAAACAACATCCCATAAAAGTACATACCCCACTGGTACTTTTTCTATCAACGTAATCACCGCATGGTCGAATCTGCATATACAATTGTTTCTATTCTCGTGCCCTTAGGATACCATAATCCTAATTGTGTTGTACCCTTAATATATCTAAATATCCTTTTTACGGCTTCTAGGTGTGATATTTTAGGATTTTCTTGAAACCTAGCACATAAGCAAACACTAAACATGATATCCGGCCTACTTGCCGTGAGGTAGAGAAGACTACCTATCATGCCACGATATTTAGTATTATCTACGGATTCTCCGTCTTCATCTTTTGTGAGTTTGGTGTCGGATGACATTGGAGTCCTAATTGGTTTTGACTCTTCTAGACCGAATTTCTTTAACATCTCCTTAATGTATTTAGATTAATTGAAGAAGATACCATCTTCTACTTGTTTTATTTGTAGACCAAGAAAGAAACTAAGTTCTCCCATCATACTCATCTCGAACTCGTCATGCATGATTCTAGAGAAATCATCACACATGTCTTGACAAGTGGATCCGAATATAATATCATCTACATATATTTGTACTATGATTATATGTGACTCTCTTTTCTTAGTAAAAAGTGTGTTGTCAACTAACCCCATGGTGTAGTTGTGTTTAACTAGAAATGACTTGAGTCTATCATACCAAGCTTTTGGAGCTTGTTTAAGACCGTAAAGGGCTTTCTTTAATTTATACACATGTTTGGTTTTTCAAAATCAATGAAGCCCGGAGGTTGAGCTACATATACTTCTTCATTTATGACACCATTTAGAAAAGCGCTTTTGACATCCATTTGATAAAGCTTTAGATCATTAGCACAAGCATACGCAAGAAGTATTCTTATAGACTCTAATCTAGCCACGGGGCGTAGGTCTCATCAAAGTCTATTCCCTCTTGTTGGTTATACCCTTGAGCAACGAGTCTAGCCTTGTTCCTTGACACTACTCCGTTTGCATCTAATTTGTTTTTATAAACCCATTTGGTTCCTATTATGGTTTAATTACTAGGTGGAGGGACAAGTGTCCAAACATCATTAGAAACAAATTGATTTAGTTCTTCTTGCATAGCCATTACCCATCTTTCATCTTTTATGGCTTCTTGTGTATTCTTAGGTTCTAAGGTTGAAACGAAACAAAACAAGATACTTTGGTTTTGAACTTGAGACCTTAATGTTCGTTCATTTAGTTTTCCTATGACTTTATCTACGGGGTGATTTTTGGACTCTTTAATGTTTATTATTTCATCACTTAGAGTTTCTTCATCTTCACTTACCTTTTTTTTTATTATTATGGCTTCACTTTCTATAATCTCGTCATCGACAAGAGGTGGAGAGGGTTTGGGTGGACTTTCCTTAAATTTTATATTTAATGACTCTTCTACCTTCATTGTTTCTTTGTTTAATATGACGTAAGCTTTGCTATTTGGCGAGTAACCTAAAAAGATACCTTCGGTTGATTTAGGATCAAATTTTGTAAGGTAATCTTTAGTGTTAAGAATAAAACATTTACTACCAAAGACTCTAAAGTGATTTAACGTAGGCTTTTTGCCTCGAAGTAACTCATATGGAGTTTTTCCTAAGATTGGTCTAATCAAGACTCGATTGAGTATATACGTTGAAGTATCAACGACATTACACCAAAAATTTTGAGGTATGGATTGTTCATTAAGCATGGTTCAACTCATTTCTTGTAGAGTTCTATTCTTTCTTTCTACTACCCCATTCGATTGTGGAGTGCGTGGAGCCGAGAAGTTGTGAGTAATACCATTAGCGCCACAAAAAGCTCCGAATTGCACTTCATTATCGAATTCCCTACCATGATCCGTCCTAATAGACACTATGGGACTTCCTAGTTGTCTTTGGATCTTTTTGCTTAATATTTCAAAATAGTTAAAGGTTCCCGTTTTGTTCTTTAAAAATTTTGTCCATGTATACCTAGAGTAGTCATCCACTATTACCAAAGTGTAGTAGTTGCCTCCATAACTTTGGATAGCGGATGGACCAAATAAATCCATATGTAGTAATTCTAGACATCTAGTTGTGGACACCATGTTTTTAGCTTTATGACTCGAATGAGCTTGTTTTCCTATATTACAAGCATCACAAAAATGATGTTCATATTTTGATGGATCTTGGACACTCTCCTTGTGTCAATGATATTTTGTATAATATTATCAAGCAAGCGGAATTTACTTAAGTAATACTTAGAAGACGAATTATATGATATATGAGAATAAACACAAGTTAACACAAAACTCAAGCTTCAATATTATTAATGAATAATACGAGTGATCTTAACTTATCACTAGGGTTACACCTTGAAGCTTTCGTAGGTAATATTGCAATATGATATGTGTGTCTAAGACAATGACCTAGGATCTCCTTTTATACAACAAGGAGTCCTTTACAAGATAAGTATAAAGCTAACATAATAGAATATACACAAAATCTATTCTATACTTATCAATACGCGTTTAACCTTATCATAAACTGACAGCAGTGGTAATGAAGAACTTGCAGTGGGAATACGTTTCCACTGCTAGTGTTAAACCAAGCAAAGGTAAACCACTACTATCCGTGGTAACGGATTATTCCCAACAATCCTCCCCTAAACTTATGACTTCTCTGCAAATCAATAAGTTTCTTAAAAAAAACATTAACTTCAAGGATTTGGGAATTCAATCAAACACTTCACTTCTTTTCTCTTAACTTTTGTATAGCTCTTGAACACTGATCTTGAAGCCTTTGTAACAATGCTCTGACCTTCTCATTGTATTCATTGACTCTTATGTGTAAGCTTAACATTACTGTAAGAGCTCCAGCTCTAAATGGATATTCTTTCTCAGCAAGCATGAAAAAGTCTTCTCCATTAGCTGTAGAGACATGATGAACTTCACATGAATCATAATAAAACCATTTAGTACCAATACATGTGAATAAGGTTTTCCAGTAGTCATCATCAGCATTTGGTTCAAAAAGCCTTCTAAGATTTACCCATAACTGCATCTCCTTTGCATCTTTGAGATCTTGAGCATTAAACCTTTCTTGAACTAATTTCCATAGTGTATTATAGTCATCTCTGTCAAAAGCTTTAATAAGATCTTCAAATGTCATAAATGATGAAGTTTCACCTCCCAGCCTTGTAATCTTCCATGTTGAAGCAAAATTGCTAGCAGAGTAAACTTCCCAATCAATGATAGGATGTCGAATTTGCAGTGGTTCCGATAAAAATCTTTGTCTTCAATCACAATCATTTCAGTCATTTTATCTTTAGTGAACTTCTCAGTAGGAATCTCCTTCTCAGTAGACTTTGTATACTCTTCATCAACCTTAGTCTTCTTAATAGTTTGAGAATCACTTACTTTAGCCTTTTTCTTCAATCTAGGAATCTCTTTCTTCTTCTTCGAACCCATTGGAATAAAAGATTTATCTTGTTTCACAGCTCGTAGTAAGCCTTTTCCACTTGATCATCAGACATTCCTTTAAATTGATGCTTTTTCCATTTACCAACATGACAACAATAAGACTTCATGTATACAAGTATTTGAGCCTTGGTTGGTTGTCTTGGTTTCTTCTGACCCTTTTGACTGAATTAATCACATTTTCAAGTGCTTGATTGTTCTTCATTTTAATAAAATCCTTTAACTGAGCAGTTCTTTGTTCCTCGTTAAGGATGCATCAGAACAAGGTCAATTGCCTTTTTCTTGATTTCTCAATTATTAGCCACCGAAACTGAATATCTTCTTCAGAGGAACATAGCTAAACTCGAGCTTTTTCTTTCATAATTGTAGGTTGAACAAAGGAAAATTGAATCTTCAATATCTTCCATTCTATCCAATCTTTTAGCTTCCAAAAAGCTTACAACTTCCAGTTCTTTCAATCTTTTCTTCTCAGCAACTTTCTCAAAGAATTTGATCTTCTGCTATTTTCTTAGCAAGTTCTCTATCAAGATCAATCTGAACTTTTCTTTTCTTTGAAATCTTACCTTCAAGTTGCTGTACATCTTCCATAACTGCTTTACCCTTGTCTGTCTTCAATTTATCAAAGTCTTCACTTGCAGTGGCAATATTTGGCTCTGCAGTGGAAATAAAATCAGTGGTAAAATCAGTTGCAGCTTGGAAAATGTCTTGATCTTCAAGTTGCTCTCCATGAGTTTCAGCTTCCTTTGCTCCTTTACTTGTATCTCCTTCATCTTCAAAATCAATTTTCCTCCCCTCGTCAACCTATTTTCCTCCCCGTTTGGAAGAATTTCCCAAATCTTGATCACCAATCACCATCGAAGGTGAGGATGAAGTGAAATCACCATCTTTGCAGTCTGCTTGTGCTTTTTCAACCTCTGCATCTCTCCTTTTAAAGTCTGAATCTCTGTCTGTAATTGTTGAACATCCTTGGCATGCTGCTTCTTAACAATAACCAAGTCTTTTTGTAGATACTCAATTTGCTTTGCTAATTTGGTACACAGAACCATCAATTCCAATTGGTTTCCACTGCCCTCAAAGACTTCCAACTGTGTGACATGTTGGGAGAGGTGAATCATGGGGCATTGGTCCAGATTCCTCCATAGTAGGACTAGGTGGAAGTCTAGAACCACCACCGCCGTTCCTAGACCAAAAGGTGCATAAACTTGCTGTGTTGTCATGAGAGGAGTTGACTGTTTAGACCTTCTCTCATAGGTTCTTGAAATTGGTGGGGTATAATCAATGTTGGGAACATCAATTATAGGTGTGTTTTGTTTAGATGAAATTTTAGCAAGCATTTGGGGTAGGAGAGGTGTAAAAATCATATTGCCATCTTTATTCAAATTTTGAAAAACTTTAGGCTTTAGGCAACTGATTTGATAAACATGAGTATGAGGTTGCAGTTGAAATTCATTAAGCACGGCTTGCACAAACCTGGGATACATTAAAATTTTGGTTTTACTTTGTACATTGCCTTTCATACTTGTAAAAATATAGTTGGACCAATTGAAAATCTTATCGCTGACTAGACAAACCAAAGGATATGCCATGGTTGAACTAAATTTCTCATAAGATGTTTTCTTAGGACTAAGACAATGTAACAAAGTATGAATCAAAATCTCCAGTGGGACAAAACCACTCTTTTTAAAAGTAGCCTTTTTGTCAGTGGTATCATACCCCATGGATGATAAAGTATCATGAATGTCAGACATAGGTAATGTGATGAGACCATTGAGATCATCCAAGTGAAGTACTCTCCTCAAGGATGCCTCGGTAACATCAATAGTTACTCCATCTACAGTGGCTCTGAGAGCATCCACTATTTCATGTGTATCTCTATTCTCAAGTGTGATGGACTGAAAGGAAGTCCAAAACTGATTGAGAGATATAAATTGTGGGTTTTAAAAGTAAAGCATACCTTATATGAGTGGTATGAAGAAAGTCCACAATTTGATGAAAAACAGGCCACTCTTCTCGTTAGTCTTTTGTAAGTAGGCCACTAGGTTGTGCTCATCTACAAATTTCAAAGAAGCCATAGAAACTTTTGATGAAAAATATTATTATGTCAGTAAGAATTGAAGTAATGACTAGCCAATTGTGAGAAAAAGATATATAGGGTTAGGGTTTAGAATTGATGCGTAAGTAAAATTATCTTTAGAAAGTAGTTATAATATAGAAAGAAGATAATTTACTTAAAATATTAACCCTATATATATGACTATCAGTGGTTACTTTCAATGGCTAGTGAAAAATAAATTACTGACATAATCAGTTGTAACGGCTAGAACAACAAGTGGTAAAATAACAATGTCGTGGAAACTGTGAACTAGCAAAGGGTAATTTTTCACAAAAAAAAATCTCAAAGAGCAGTGGAAAATAAAATCATTAGAAAACAATATTGCTCCCAATATAGTTTTTAGCAAACTACCAGCTATCAACGAATTTGATATGTCTTTACTATGAGCCGTTTGCTATGGACTAGCCAACTCTTAATCATAAAGAATATGGTGAGTTGATAACCATATAGTTTTTGGTAAACTATCAACCATAAACGGATTTGTCAAGTCTTTACCAAGAGCCGCTTTGCTCTGACTAGTTGATTCTTATGCGTATTAGACATGGTGAATCAATAACCATTTGATGTGTATCTTAGATATACACCTTTTAACTCCAACTCCTCATCAAAACTTGATATACAAACTCATACAACAATTGCATTACTCTACAACCTCCCCTCAACACAAGAAAACATTTATGGATTAAGCATTCCAAGACTTGTTACCAAGTACTGAAATCTTCCCACATCAAGACCTTTTGTCAATAAATCAGATAGTTGTCATCAGAGAAATTTTGACAACTTGTATTAGTCCCTTTTCATAGCAATCTCGAATGAAATGGTGTCTAATTTCAATATGTTTGGTCTTTGTGTGTTGAACAGGATTCTTGATTATGCAAATGGTACTGCTATTGTCAATATGTATGATGGTATTCATGAAATTGTACCCATAGTCCAAAAGTTGATTTTGAAGCCATAGTACTTGAGCACAACAACTTGCAGCAGCAATATACTCTGCTTCAGTTGAAGAATTAGCCACCATTATTTGTTTCTTGCACTGCCATGACACTAACATGTTGCCAAGAAATTGACATCCACCAGTTGTAGATTTTCTATCCAAGCTAGATCCAAAGATAGTCACTATCTGAGTAAGTAACCAGATCTAAAGGAGAATCTCTAGAGTACCACAATCCCAGAGTAGGAAATGCTTTAAGATATCTGAAAATTTTCTTCACGGCAGTCAAGTGAGAGAACTTGGGAGTAACTTGAAACCTTGCACAGGCACACACATCAAACATAATATCTGGTCTAGATGATGTAAGATACATCAAAGAGCCAATCATAGACCTATACATGTGCACATCAACAGCTTCACCACTATTTTCCTTAAGAAGTAGATGTGTAGTCTTGTCTCAGAGTGCGGATGACTTTGCATCATCAAACTTGAACTTCCTTAGTATCTCAGCCACATATTTATCTTGATTAATGAAAATACCATCTGGATTTTGTAGTACTTGAAGTCCCAAAAAGAATGTGAGTTCTCCCATAGAACTCATCTGAAATTCTTCTTTCATCGCTCGAAATCTTTGCACATCTCTGTCTTTGTAGACCCAAAAATGATATCATCAACATACACTTGAACAAGCAAGATATCATTCTTGTCTTTCTTGATGAACAAAGTTTGATCCACTCTACCTCTATGAAACCCATTTGCAAGAAGATAAGTAGTTAAGGTTTCATACCATTTCCTTGGTGCTTGATGCAAGCCATACAAAGCTTTAACAACCCTGTAGACTTTGTTAGGATATTCAGGGTCTTCAAAGCCCGGAGGTTGTGAGACATAAACCTCTTCATCTATCTACCCATATAGAAAAGCACTTTTTACATCCATTTGATAGACTTTAAATCCCATAAAATATGCATAGGCTAAGAACAGCCTAATTGCTTCAATCCTTGCAACAGGGGCAAACACTTCTTCATAATCAATACCCTCCTTTTGAGTATATCCTTGAGCCACAAGCCTATCTTTGTTTCATAACAATTCCCTTTCATCTTTCTTGTTTCTAAACACCCATTTAGTACCTATTACCTTCTTGCCAGAAGGCAAATCACAAAGCACCCATACCTTTTGAAGCTTAAATTGGAGCAGCTCTTCTTGCATTGCTTCCACCCAACTTTCATCTTCAAGTGCCTTGTAAACATTCTTAGGCTCCATTTGTGACAGAAAACACATAAATAGACATTCATTCTTGCCTTCATGTATTTTAGATTCATATATTTTACTTATGAATCCATGAACATCAGGCAACTTTGTTTGTCTTCTAGTCTTCACATGTGAATAGACATCCCCAATCATATTTTCAAGTGGATGTGATTTATGAATAGAAGTGTGGGGAGTCTGAGGAACTGCAATCTCTCTAGGCATATTAGAAATTTCAACATCATCTGCTTGAGCTTCCATAGTAACTGGAGTGGTGATTCCCACATCTGGTGTTGCAGTGGAAACACTTTGCCAAACAAGGAATCAATTTCCACTGCTTTCAAAATTATCAGCATTCAAATTACTATTTCCTTCATTTTCCAAATCACTAGAAGGATGAACAACTCCAGTTTTTAGTAAATCATTATTATCTGCATAGTCCCAAAGAGGTAGACTAAATTCATCTTGATCATCTGCATCCTCTTTGCTTGGTTCATCATCATCAAGAAACTCTTCTGAACCTGCAAAATCAAAGAAGATGTTCCTGTAGAAACAGGCACATAATTCATAGTATTTGTTAGAGTATCAAGATCAAACAGTCTTTTTGGACCAGTTCCTTTGACATTGACTTTGTTTTCCAGAACTCTACATGCGATTCTCTTCAATCTTTTGGGTTCTTAAGTTGAATACTCTGAAAGCTTTACTAGCCATGGAATACCCAACAAAATACCCTTCATTAGCCTTTTCATCAAACTTGCCCAGATAATCTATGGTATTGAGAATAGATACATGACACCCAAATGGTCTCATGAAGTCAAGGGTAGGTGGTCTTCGCCTAAACAATTCATAAGGTGTCTTGTTCTTTGTCATTACCACTAAAACCCTGTTTTCCACATAACATGCAGTGTTAACTGCTTCAGCCCAAAAAGTAATTGGCAATTTGGAATCGGCCAACATGGTTCTAGCAGCTTTTATCAGTGTCCTGTTTCTCCTCTCAAAGAACACCATTTTGTTGCGGAGTTCTAGCCACACTAAATTCTCTTTTAATACCTTTATCTCTGCAAAACTCATCCATAACTCTATTCTTGAATTCGGTTCCATTGTCACACCTAATGATTTTAACTTTCATATCATATTGGTTTTCTACTTCTGTAATAAATATCTTGAGGATACCAGTTGTTTCCTCCTTAGTTCCAAGAAAGAAAACCCATGTAAATCTGCTAAAATCATCAGTCACCACAAGACAATATTTCTTATGATTCAAGCTGCTCACAGATGTAGGACCAAATAAGTCCATATGTAACATTTGAAGTGGTGAGCAATAGAGTTAACCAACTTTGACCTGCAAGAAGCTCTGTGTTGTTTGCCTTTAAGACAAGCCACACAGGTTTGATCATTTTCAAATCTTTTCTGAGGTAGACCTCTCACTAAACCATCTTTGACAATCTTGTTAATGGTTTTGAAGTTAACATGACCAAGTCTTCTATGCCATAACATGGATTCATCCATGGTGGCCTTTGCAAGAAAGCAAGCATAACCATCTTTAGCTACAATGTTGTTCATATCAAAGCTATAGAGATTGCCTTTTCTAGGAACTTTAAGAAGAATCGACTTTCATCGGCATCTTAAAATCCTTAGGGAGAACAAAGCACATATCTTTGGTAAAAAGAACATTGTTCATCTTGTCACACATTTGTGACACACTAAAAAGATTGTACTTAAGCTCTTTTACATAATACACAGGTTCAAAGTCCAAGTTACCAGTTTTAATAACACCTTTACCAACAAATTTTCCATTTACTCCACCTCCAAAGCTGACATACTGTCCATCGTAATGCTCAAAATCAGAAAGATAAGACTTGTTGCCAGTCATGTGCCTTGAACACCCACTATCTCAGATATCATTGATCGACCTTTTGTCCTTGGATGTTCCTGCACATAAGAGTAAAGAGTTAGTTTCTTTTGGGGACCCAAGCCATTATTGACTTGGATCTCCTCGTATCAATATAGTTAAATATATCAAAGGTCATTGATACACCATTGGGATTGGTTGTAGAGGTACTTCCTTTAGGTTTCCATTCCCAACGTGCTGAGGCCTTCACAAAGATTGCCCATGTCCCCCCCTTTTCTTATTTAAAACCCTTGCAGTGGTAACTTTTGAATGAGCAGTGATAACTGCTGGTTTCTTTTTAGGTACCCACTGTTGGTTATTATTAACCTTTTAGCTTGAAAGGTTCTTTTTCCTGTTTGTGCAGATTTATTAAAACTTGTTTTGGTGTTTGCACTTTTAACAGATGACTTAGGGTGAGCAAGTGTTAACAGCTTTTGCAGGCAAGTGTTTTGAGGCCACTTCTAAGTTGAAATGCTCTTGGGACCATTTTGCAATGGGAATTAGGGTGTACATTATGTTGATACCTGTTAGTCTCCACCCTTTTATACCCATAGACTTCCCTTCTCCCAACATGATAGTCACAATAAGCATGTAAATGATCAAAACTACCACAGATATAGCATGTCTTATTGTTCATAACAAAATTACTACCTAGTTGTAGAGATTTAACATGATTCCAACTCCTCTGGTTACCCCTAGGAGCTGTAGGCTTGTTCTTATACATCTCAAAGATACCTTACAGTTGGTCTAGGTTTATTAATTGATTTCCTAGGTTCCTCTGTAACAGATAACAACTTTTGGGATTGTAGTCTCTACATTCTTTTTAACATTCTCATCAACAACTGATGAGTCACTAGCACTCTTAAATACATCATTATCAAGCTTACTCTCTTCCTCACTCTTCACCACTGTGTCCTTTAAAGGACCATATTCTCTTTCAAGTTCCTTAAAGTCTTCTAAACCTGTATGAGCTAAATCTACACTTGGAGGTGATGGAACACCCCTTAGTGGTGGAGGCACGATATAACCCATACCGACTTAGCTTTATTAATTATTTGAGCATTCCAAATTTTATCAATTGACTTAGACTGATGATAACATGTGTCTACAGTTAAATTGACATTTTCAATTTTCTTTTGAAGTTTTTCAAGCTCCTTTTGGTATGCTTCATTCACAGCAGTTGTATGTTCTACCTCTCTACTAAGAAGAATCATATCATCATTATAATTTGCTCATTTCCGATAGTGCTCTATTTGCTTTTCTAATACTGCCATATCTCTCCTAAGATTAGCCACAGTATAATTAGCAGTATATAATTCTTGCCTTTCATTAGAGTACAAATCATTAAGTCTTTCAACTTCTTTAGCAGCCCTACATGTTTTAGAACAACTATCAAAGTTTTTACCTCGAATCGAGAGAAAGCCATGAGTTCAAATTCAGTAGCAACAAGAGCAGCATCTGAATGTTCTTCTTCTTGTTCATCATCCATGAAACTCCAATCATAGCTCACACCATCAATAGCCAGCATTACCTTTGGTTCTTCCACAGTTGGTCCCTTCTTTTGCTTGTACCATGTAGACCTGTTGTCCTTGGTCTTTGGTCTTCTACATTCTCTAGCAAAATGTCCAAACTTGTGGCAGTTAAAGCACTCCACTTTCTTCTTATCAAAGCCTGCAGTATCATCACCATTAATGTGGATAGGCTTGCCAGTCTTCTTGTAGAATTTCTTAGCCCTCATGCTAAGAAGAGCTATCTGCCATTTTATATCCATCTCATCCAAGTCATCTTCATCAATTTGCTCTATGTCTTCATGAGTTAAGACAGAGCCATCAACTTGTGTGGAGATAAAAGCATAAAAGGTAGGGTCTCCAATACTAGCAACCTTATTTTTGGAACCTGCAGTGGTAACATTAACATTACCAGTGGAAACTTTAGAACCTACAGTGGCAATATCATCATCACTTTCATCTTCAGAATCATCACTGTCAACAGAATTTGACAACAATGCCAAGCTACTAGAGCTTGTACCAAGTTTCCCTACCTTCTTCAACCTTTGCTCAATAAGTTTGAAGTTGTTGTAAAGATCATTGAGCTTCATTGTTTCTATGTCTGTTTTGTTTTCCCAGACAGTAACATTTGTTTGAAACTCTAAAGGCAAACTTCTTAGAAACTTCAAATTGAGGTCTTCTTTTCTACTCAATGCCAAACACGTTAGTCTGTGTAACAATCTTCTGAAGTTTGGTAAAAATGCTATCAAGTGAGTCATTGCTTGAAGCAGAGAAGTTTTCATAACTTTGCTTTAACAATGTCTTCTGAGTCTTCTTTGTAGCATCATTACCACCAAACACTGAGCAAATCTCTTCAAATAGTTCTTTAGCAGTCTTGAATTTGCTGAATGCAATAATCTGGTCTCTAGGAAGAGTCATCAGCAACAGACTTCTAGCTTTAAGATCATTCTTCTTTTGAGCTTTTTCAACATTTGATTCAGGCACAGAAACTTTCACAACATCTGTGTCACCTATTTTGGAAGTAGTGGTCACAGACTTGAAAGAATCACCAAGTTGAATAATCTCCCACAGAGCATAGTCCTGTATGAGGAAGTATTGCTCAATCAATATCCTCCACATCTCAAACTCATTAAGCTTAAGCTTAGGGAGTCTGGGTGTAGAAGAAGAGTTTGATTGGTTGTTTTCCATCTCCATTGTCTTGAGTGAGTGAGTCAAGCTAATTCTTTGGATCTTCTAAAACAAAATATCAGAACCTGCGCTCTGATACCACTTGATGGATCTTGGACACTCTCCTTGTGTCAATGATATTTTGTATAATATTATCAAGCAAACGGAATTTACTTAAGTAATACTTAGAAGACTAATTATATGATATATGAGAATAAACACAAGTTAACACAAAACTCAAGCTTCAATATTATTAATGAATAATACGAGCGATCTTAATTTATCACTAGGGTTACACCTTGAAGCTTTCGTAGGTAATATTGCAATATGATATGTGTGTCTAAGACAATGACCTAGGATCTCCTTTTATACAACAAAGAGTCCTTTACAAGATAAGTATAAAGCTAACATAATAGAATATACACAAAATCTATTCTATACTTATCAAGAAGCGTTTAACCTTATCATAAACTGACAGCAGTGGTAATGAAGAACTTGCAGTGGGAATACGTTTCCACTGCTAGTGTTAAACCAAGCAGTGTAAACCACTACTATCCGTGGTAACGGATTATTCCCAACATATTTTAACTTAGGTAGATCTCTTATTAGATCTTTGGATGATAGCGATTGAAGAAGTTGCATGTTGGCGTGACCCAATCTTCGATGCCATAAGGTCGAAGTATCATCCATAGAGGTAAGACATAGTTTGTCTTTAGGTTCATTACCGATTTTAATGACATAGACTCCATGTTTCCTAATTCCTCTTCCTATGGTTATGCCATTTTTAAGTATCTTACTACAGGTTTCGGTAAAAAGTACATTGCACTTTTTATCACATATTTGTCCTATACTTAAGAGATTAAAGTTTAGGTTTTCTACGTGACACACATCGTTAATGGTTAGAGATTTGTTAGAAATCGTACCTTTACCGATGATTCTACTTTTTGTTATTTCCAAACACCACATTACCTCCATTTATGGATTCATATGTGGAGAATAGATCCCTATTGCCGGTCATGTGCCTCGTGCACCGCTATCCTTGACCCATTCATCGGGGTCTAGGTCGACCTTTAAGCACACCTAAAACAATAATAAACTCAAAAGTTTGGTCCCCATTTGTTCATGGGTCCATTAGTGTTAAACATTCCATTCATGTTAGACATGTATGGGTAAGATGAGTATGCATTCCATGGAGCAAAGTTTTGAAAAGGAAAACCGTTTTGCATGTTTTGATTCCATCCCATTTGATGGTTACTTTTCGGGTAAACGTTATTAGGTCTCCTAAATGAGTTAGGTTTTGAAAAATATGGAGCTTTGTTTCTTGCAAAAGTAGAATTATATGTTGGAGGTGGTTGTCTAGTGGTGACATGACTTGGTTTCTTCCTATTAACTATGACAAACTCAGTTCTAGATGAAGAAGCTACGTTATTGCTACTGTTTGCTACAGCAGATCCACGGATCCTTTTCTGTACACTAGCCGGTTCCCTTTTTAGGGGATCCGTGGGATCCGCCACAACAATGGCTGGTTTTTCTAGTTCCTTAACAAATTTTGTTTCTTTATTTTCACTAGTTGATGGATCAAGTTGTTGACTACCTAGACCCTTTTGATTGTTACCGGTTTTAACGCTATCGAGTATTGTATCTAAAGTGTTCGTGCTCATTCTAGCAATTTTATAATCTAAGTGATCCACTAGTGTTTGAATTTGAACGCAAAGTTCACATTCACCACTTGCTATTTTACCCTTCTCTAAACGTTTTAGTTTTGCCTTTAATTCTATGACTTCTTTATCTAAACGTTTATTTTGACTCTTTAAAAGCTTGTTTTTGTTAACTAGTTTTAAGCTAATATTGCATAGTTTATCATATTCATTATGCAATGAGTCGTCATCAAGTGATGAGCTACTATAGTATTCGTGACATACCTCGTCATTTGCCAAGAGACAAATTTCTTCGTCCTCCTCGTCGCTCATTCCCCATGTGCCGCTCACGAATGCCTTTTGATCATCCCGTTTGGGACACTTACTAATAAAGTGGTTTGGGTCCCCACATTTAAATCAAGTACGATCATCCTTTGGCTTCTCGTCCTCTTTGCTTTTCCGAAAGCCTTTCTTATCGTCATACGGTTATTTGACGTATCTACCCTTTCTTCTAAAGAACTTTTTAAAGTCCCTTACCGCCATAGCGTATTCTTCGTCGTCACTACTCGAAGATGAGTTCTCCTCATCGCTCGAAGCCTTTTTGGCTTTAAGGGCAAGAGATTTGTGTTTCTCTTTCACCTTTGAGGCTTCGGAATCTTTAGCAAGGACAAGCTCGTAGACTTTTAGGTTGCCTATGAGTTCATCGAGGGTGAGGATTGTCAAATCTTTTTACTCTTCGATTGCCGTCACCTTAGATCTCCACTTCGATGGAAGTGCCCTTAGATATCTCCTAACATGGTTACGGCTAGAAAAAGATTCATCAAGTGCTTGTAAAGATGTAATAATAGTGTTAAAGTTAGCAAATGAATGATCTATAGTTTCCTCATCCGATATTGAAAATTGTTCATATTGTTGAACAAACAAATCAATTTTATTATTTTTAACTTGTTGGTTGCCTTGATGAGTTACAACTAAAGAATTCCAAATTTCTTTAGAGGTTTTAAGCATAGAAATTCTTTCGAATTCCTTTTTCGGTAAAGCATTATATAAAACCATTTTTGCTTCACTATTTTTAGAAAGCTTTTTCTTCATTTCATCGTTTAGTTTATCATGAGGTATGTGAACTAAATTTCCTTTATCATCATTTGAGGTAGCCTCAAAATCACCTTCAACAATAATGTACCAAAGATCAATATCTTTAGACTTCACATATGTTTCGAATCTATTTTTCCAATATATAAAACCATTAGTTTCAAATAGTGGTGGTCGTTGCATAGATTGCCCTTCCGTATAATTTCCAGAACCCATAGTGATCGAAAAGTTTTTAAAATACAATTTTATTTTAAAACTTTTATAAACTTAGCTCTTGATGCCAATTTTGGAAAACTAGAAGGGGGGGTTGAATAGTTTTGCCGATTTTAAGTTGATTTCAAAAACTTTAGATTCGATATTATGTGAAATCCTATGGATGTTGAGAACGTATAGATCTAATGATAATGCAAGCAAATAAATAAAGTTAAGGGATAGAAAAGACACAACCGATTTATAGTGGTTCGGCTATAAGGTCACCTTCCTTGCCCTACTCCACTCCCCGAGTCACCTACTCGAGAGTTCAAGCACTATGTCAACAAACTCCTTCACTTGGCGGAGAAGCCTTCACAACGTTGCTTACACTTTTTCCGGTACAAAGCTAGATACCGAGTCCGTAGAACGGTGGACCAAACCAACACAACTATTACACAACAAATATGTGAAATAACAAATACAAGATCTTTGCTACAGAAATCTTGCGAAGTGACAAATCAATCAAGGACCCCTTGCTTGGATGACTTGTAGAATGCTCGTGATCTCGCCTTAAAGAAGGACCTATATGAGGATCACAAATAGAAAGAAAGAAGAACAACTCTCTAGATCAAGTGATCTATATGTTAGAAGAGAATGAGAGTGTATGAGAGATTTAGTAAGAAGAGGGGTTAGTTAGAATGAAGAAATGGCTCTCTATTTATAGGCAAATTTCTCCTCTGCTCCACGGATCCCTTCCACTTGGGATCCGCCTAGTGTAATCCTAGGGATCCGTGGTACGCTCCTCTTTGCCCATGGGTTTTTGGTTATGGGTCATGGGTTATGGGTTGGTCCATGGTTTTCTTTAGATTCAATGTATCTAAGTATACATTGTATCAAGTCTTCTTTGGTATGGGTTCAGATCCATGGGTTATGGTCCATGGGTTATGGTTTTACCCATCCTAATAAACTATTACAACAAATGCTTAATTATTACATTTTTGTATTTAAATGGCTATATGTAAATGCTTTACAAAAATAACATGTATCCTTATAATTATACTTAAGATAACATTACATTTGTTATCAACAAAACACAAAGAGATCGCAAAATATTAATAAACATTTTTACGGTTTATTTGTATTAACATAGTCTATAAGTACTGCAAGTAATATGAGTGATTTGAGTCTAGGTATACCTGCAGTGTCAAATTCAGTTGTCTCTTTTATGTTTTGTTGCATTAACATCATCATTTGATTGAGTTGATTTTGAAACTGATCCATCCTTGCACTCATTGCTGCATCATTCGATTTTGTAGTGCTTGGCATATCTGCATCAACCCCTTATCCAACTGTCATGTCACAAATTTGTTTCTTGAGTGGGGGTGTTTGGATTGGAGGTTTTATACTTCCCATGTAATGAATGTCCCACTTGGTACCCAACCAACTGATAGAATTCTTCCTTAAAGTGACCTCCTTATTACAATTTCCAGAGATAACCTCTTTTCAAAAATTGCCCCTTTTTGGTACAACTTCTCTGTTAATGTAACCTCTTGCAGATGACTCACCAGAACCATAGTTTCTCCCAGACCTTGTGTTACCATAGTAAGAACTCCTTGAGTTTTTTGAGTGTGTGGAAACTGCAACTGAAGGTGTAGTGTTGCGTGTATTGCCTTCTCTTTGTTTCTCCTCTTGTCTAATCATGTTGTATGCCTTAGCAACCGTAGGCATTGGATTCATGAGGAGGATCTAACCCCTGACATTTGCATAACATTCATCCAAACCCATAAGTAACTAAATTAACCTTTCCTTTGATCTCTTTCACCATTGATTATGCCATTTTCACAAGTACATGCACAGACAAACAGACATGGAGCTTCTAATGAATCAAACCTTAAACCCTAAACCCCGTGACCATCCAATTGAGAGTAGTGTTCTTGTAGTTCATTCCATAGATCACAGACAAAATTGACAAAGTTGAGTGAATTACTTATCTGCTCATTGATTTTGTTCAAGATCCATGATATAATTATATCATTGTTTCTTTCCCAAAGAGCCCTCAGATTTGAGTTGATTCGAGGTTCTTCAAACTCTCAAGTAACAATCTTAAGTTTGTTCTTTGCATTGAGGGCCATCATCATGGATTTTTTCCAAGATCCATAATTTTCTGAACCTGTGATTTTCTTTGATATGAGGATTAGACCTGGATGGTGATACGCGTACAACGCGCGTTCGGGGTTAAAGGAATTTCCTTTTCGTCGAGCAAGTTTTTCAACACCCTAGGCAGAACCTAATCGTTGTAGTGTAGTATTAGGGTAAGCCTCGGGAATTGATATCGTTCTCTAGGGGAATAGGAATGCTAGTGAGAAATTACTACGCTAAGGTTGGGGTTGAGGAAGATTATTTTTTATCTTTTTTATATTTTTTTAGAAAATGGAAAGGTACGAATCTCGGGGTATTGGATTTGGGGGGTTGGTATTTCTACCGATTACTCTACTATTATCTAATTATCTAAACTAAGCTAAGGTGAGTGTAGTCTATGTCTATTGTTGTGTGCTCTTATATTGTTTTTATCGATGTGTTTACTTGGATGCTATTACTCCCTAGTTATCTCTTATTGATGGTTGAATTGTCACGTCCTTATTCTTAACGCGTTGTGTCTTCTAAGGTCGTAGGGTATGTGTTTTTCCCCTAACTCTTCGAGACTACCTTATGGTTATTGCCTACGAAATCTCTAGGATTCATAAACTAACTCTAAGGTTATCTTTGGATGTTTAGACTACAATAACTCTAAGTAATTATAAATTAATGTTCACAAAGATTACTCAAGCATTAAAAACACAACGAATGACCTATCGCAATACTAGGTCAATCACAATTAAGATAAGAGACAACCAATCAATATTCAATACCTAGGTTTCATAGATCTAAGCAACCACACAAGTAAATTAGCCGGACATGGAAAACATGCAAGCATACACACAAACAATTGAAGACATAATTGAATTAATGAAGTAAATCACTTATCTTGTTGTAAAATAGGGTATGGAACCCTAAGATACTGCCCAAGACAGCCTATGTTCGGTTTAGGTTTTACTCCACAAAACTACCTCCCTAAAATACTGAAAATTCAAATTCTATATATAGAGTTACAATATGCGACGGCGTCACTCTTTAATTGTGACGCCGTCGGGTCGCCGCCATTAAGTTTTCGTCTTGGCCACGTCAACTCTGTGACGGCGTCACCTTATGCTTGTCTTGTGACGTCGTTGGCTTCAACTTCTGACGCCGTCGGGATCCAAATATAGGCCGTCTGAGTTGTGACGCCCTACTCTTTTAAACCTGATGCCGTCACTTGTAAAATAGTAATTTTCTCTCTGAGTCGTCTCAAGGTGTGTCGCGATGGCGTCGCTATTAAGCTGTGACGCCTTACTTTTTTAAACCTGATGCCGTCACTTGTAAAATAGTAATTTGCTCTCTGAGTCGTCTCAAGGTATGTCGCGACGGCGTCGCTATTAAGCTGTGACGTCGTCCCCTTCGCCCAGACTTGAGTGTCTCGATTCTTGACTTTGGCCATTTTCTTCATATATTCGCGCATTTTCGTCCGAATAAGTGTCATTCCAACAATTTTCCTTCAAGAGACCTAAAAAGAGAAAAGGAACGAAATTAAGTAGTAACGGATACAAAAGTGATCAATTAAGGGCTTAAATGACCCCTAAAAAGTGTACCTTTTAAATCCTTATCAAATATCCCTACACTTGGTATTTGCTTGTCCTCAAGAAAATGTGCTTTTAGCCAATTAATTTATAAGTTAGGGGTCATGAAGCATTAGTTTACAACAATTCACAACACGTATAAGCCCCGAAAAAGTCATAACAAGCACGGAAATTACATACTAGCACCTCATAAGTGGTGTTTGGATACTTTCATCTCTCGGGTGTATATGAAATATATCAAGCTGAAAATGGAAAATAAACACTCATTAACCGGTCTTAGTACATAGATTACCATAGGCTTGAGACTAGATCAAACCTCCATCGCTTTTGGCGTAAGCACCTAGGAAAAACTATCCAAGAGGTCTTTTAAAAGGGTTGTAAGATTAGGCTTACGGTAGGGAAATAAAGGGTTTAGTGGGATAGGCGATTTAGTGGTGGCAAGTCAAAAATCTTTATGTTACTAGCATGAGAAGAATGGCGTTGCTAAGCCAAGACTCGACACTCTAAACTCTAGATAAATTGAAACAAACAAACATAAATTTAAAGATAGATGTAGGATGGTAGCCCGTATGGTTTTTTTTTTTTTTTTTTTTTACACTCTATTTTTTCTTTTATCTTTTTTCTAATTTTTTTTCGATTTTTTTTTTCATACACTTTTACTCTACCATCATCTACGATAACATCAAAAAAATAAGGATTTATAGGCACATCCCTACACTTGAGTTTTTATTACTCTAACACTAATTTGACCCGAATTGAAAAGATCAAAACACTTGGAGTACATTATTACGCAAATAAAGGGAATTTGAATTTAACGTTCCTTCCCGTCATTTCATAAAATTTAACTTTTCCCATGAGTCCCAATCGTCCCAAAACTGTGTACAAAGGATATGACTCGACTTAGCAACTTATGCAAGCACCTAGATAATTGAACTAAGGGTTTAGTATGATAACAATTGTTGGAATCACTCCTAAACAGTATTTCAAGTATTTATATTTCATATGTAATAGGTAGCTTTATTATGGCCTTTATGTTTGTTTAAGGTCAAGCTTATGTAGAAGGCCCATAAGCTTAGGCCTAAGCCCAATAAGGAATAGGGAAGGAGAGGGAGTGTTGCCCTAGCTCCTTGCCTATATAAACCATGTAATAACCTTCATTTGAAGGTTGGTTGTTCAAGTTATTTCCTTTCATACTCCTACGCGTAAACCGTATAATATTATCGTGTGTGTGTGTGTTTGATACTTGTTCAATCGCCTCATCTCCTTTCTCTATAACTTGTGTTGTAAAACTAGTGACCTAACAGTGGTATCAATCGCCAAATAGTTGGGTGTACTCGTTTGTTTTTGAAGTTTTTGGTTTAAGGTCTTACGCGTAAAGATAACGCAATCTTTGGTTATCTTAAAAACTCGTTTTTTACACTTTTAATCCAAGATTCTTGTACTTTCAATGTTTTGAGGTGTTAAAATACTTGTTTTTGGCAAAAGTTTCAAACTTTACGCGTGGATTTACGTTTTTAAGCTTGTTTTTGTTCGTGGGTGTCGTTCTACGCGAACCCGCTTAGCGTTTTGGTACATCAAACTTCACACTTTTGTGTTCTTTTGGTACTATTGAAGCTATTCCATAACAAAAATGTGGTTTAGAAACACATTTGGGCAAAATCAAAGTTACGAGTAATCCTACGCGTATCAAAACCCTAAAATTACGCTTAAGATTTTTCCTTGGTTTGATCTTCATTTTCCTGGTTTATTCCGTGTTTTCTTACTTGGATAAGTCCGAAAATACGTCGACTTTGGATATCTTTTGCACTGTGAAGTGTAAAAGATCATTTGGGCAAAAACCCTAAAATTACGCATAAGCATAAGCTTACGCGTAGAAATTCCTACGATAAGATTCACTTTACGTGTAAACTAAGGTCTACGCATAAGGTAATCCTACGCCTAACTTTCTACGCCTAACTTTTTTCTACGCATAACTTTAGTGCTTTTATCCTACTTACGCGTAAGCTAAAACCTACGCGTAACTCCTCATTGTTACGCCTAACTTTTGGTGTTTTTACGCATAAGTGCTACTTGGTTCTTGTCTTTTCTACGCCTAAGGACACTTCATCAACAAAGGTTCATTCGACTACAAAGATCCATTTTACCACACAAGTTTTTCAACATGTCACAACCACCATACTCTAACTATTTCCTTACACTTATCCTCAACGACAACAACAACTAAGTCCACAACATCAAGAATGGAATCAACAACAAGCAATTTATCAACAACAATTTAATCAACAACATACTCCACAACTTGCGGCAAATCCACAACCTCAAATGGTTCAACCACCACCAAGTCCTCAAGTTCAACCGTACACAAATGAATTCAATCAACATCCATCAAGGAACACTATGAAGGAACCCACTTGGTTTGCAAAGATGTGTGAAGCTTTAAGCGGCCAACAATCAATTCATGAGGTTTGGGATCACTTGATAGACCTCCAATGCTCACTCTCAGAAACTACGATCAATGGGTGATAAGGTTCTTTAGGTTTTGTGATCTAAAGAAGCCACATGGAAAGTTCTTAAAGAAGGTTATCTTAGAAGGTCCATTTGAGATGCCTACTATCATTGTACCCGAGATCCAAATGCCATTCCACCAAGAGATGAACAAACCAACATTGCTATCAAGCAGTGCATTTAAATCCTCAAGAACTTCTCCACTATGAAGCTGATGAACTTGCAATGGAATACATCCTCTTAGGATTACCAAACCCAATTCTTCGTAGTGTTGATGCTCAAAAGATCGCACAAAAAATGTGGGATCATATTCGCCTTCTTATGGAAGGATCTGTACTCAATCAGGAGGATTTGGAATCCAAAATTTACTTGGCTTATGAACACTTCATGATTGAACACGGAGAGACACTAGAGTCTTATCATCATAGATTTTTAGACATCATCAATGATTTGGATAAACACAACATCATCATGCCAAGAATTGCAGTGAATACTAAGTTCTGAAGTAGTCTTGGTCCCGAATGGGAGAAGTATGTCATTTTTCTCCGCTCAAGAAGAACATGCATCATTCTACCTACGGATTGTTGTACGATTACTTGAAACCTCATGAAAAGGAAGTTGATCGGGAAAGGATTCTCCGTGCTCAAATTGCTCCACCAACACATCCGGAAAATCAACAACAACTTGCCTTATATGCTCAAAACCGTTATTCTCCTCAACCAAATGCTTCAAACACACCTTCACAACAACAACCTCAACAAAATCAATTGGTTCCATACAACAACAATGCTCAAGCATATGTCATGAAGTTAATGAGGAATCCGATCCGATCGAAGCATTGCAACAAGGATTTGCTATGATTGCTAATGCCTTTAGCCGTTATACCAACAAATCCAACAATCGTATTCGTTCCTCATCTAACACACGGACTCAAGCTGTTGTGAACAATGGGCGTGTTGAAGTTGTAATCGTGATTATGGTCGCAGATGGGCGGTGGTCAAGGGTTTAATGTGGGGTAGGAATAACAATAGAGCTCAAGTGGTGGAACAGGGAAATGCTCAGCATGGGTTGAATGGTCTTCGATGCTACAACCGCAATGAGAAGGGACACCTGGCTAATGCATGCCCAAAGCCAAGGACTAAGGGCTTATTTCAAAGAGGCTCTTCTTTTGGCTCTTAAGGATGAAGCTGGTGGAACTCTCACGCACAAAGAACGAGCTTTATGGCAAATGCTGACTCGAGATGATGATATGGAGGACTTGCGTGCCAATGCATTGTTATGTTGATGGCTAATATGCGAGCTTACACATGAGTGACACAGGGCCAGTGTATGACATGATGGCTTGTCTCAAAATTACCCGAACAAACCATATTTATCTCGATCTCATATCTCCGCCAACATATCTGAATCCGGCAAGGCTCAGAATGTTCAAAATGAGTCATCCACATCTCATTCCGACGATTTTCAACTAGACCCGTAGTTATATTTGACGATCAAGATGACCAAACGGTTTCCTTGATAATCAAATTGACTCCGTGGTTATACTTGAGGATCTCAATAATGATCATGTTGTGACTCACGTTGAACAAGATGAACCTTTGCCCTATCCAGATCTTGTTCTATTACTTCAAGACCAACAATCCCAAATTGAAGAATGTGTTGCATTAATCGGGACTTGAAAAGTAAAAATGCACTGATAACAAAGGATTTTGAATGTTTACAAAAGCAACTCAACTTTTTCAAAACTCAAGAAAAACGCGTGAAAGCGGTTTTGAAGCGACCTTTGCCAAATCTTATCAAAATGAAAAATATTTAGAACGTGATCGTGATCTAGCGTTTGAAGAATGCTTTGTTGTCGAAATAGAACAAGCTGAAACATGAACATCAAAATCAAATTAACGCTCTCACCTTGGAAAATCAAAAAGCTAAGGCCGAGTTGTTAAATTGTCAAAAACAGTTCTCTGCATACAAAAAGCATTCAACGAAACGAATAGATGATCATCTTGAAGAAATCATCGGCTTGCAAAACAAACTTAAAGAGTTTAAAAGCTTTGTTTTTACAAACATGGCAAGTCGGTCACGCCCATTGAAAAGTTTACTTTTAAACCAAATCCAAATGGATATGGACCGAATCTTGCGGATTACAAACCTAAGCTTTCAACCAAAGCATTCAAACCAAATCAAGTTTCCAAAGAATATAAAATTGATAATTCTGTTATGAATGTTGTTGAATATCATCGTCAAGAGGAATTAGATGCATAAGACGAGAGTCGATCAAAATTAAAAACTGTTGTTTACAACAAACCTTTTAATTATTCAAAACCGGTCACTTTCGCCACACCAACGGATTCTTCTAACACACCAAGAGTTATCATCAGAACACCTGAGTCTTCTATTGTTAATCCCAAAGCAGACTTTGCACAAACTTATGGTCCTTTACCTTCCATTAGTGAAGTAAACTCACAACATGAAAATCGAAAAATTCTTCGATATTTTGACATTTTCATGGCTGACCTCAAAATTTTACAACATGAGATAGAATATCAATCTGAAATCAAAGTTGAACATTTTCAATCGCCTCGTAGCGAGAACAAAGAGACATCTTTCATAAAAATCTTTTACCTAATGTTAAAAACTTGAAAAGTTGTGCAATTGCCTGGAAAAAGGATTTTCATAAGGAACTTGGGGTCATGAAAAACGTTTTGAGAAAACGAAACATCTATTTCAAACACTAAGCGTAAAAAGAAAATGTTGAGAAAAGATGTTGATCGACTCTTGGAAGATGTTATCTCGTCTGATGTTCAAAATGTTGTGTTATTGAATTCTTTGTCATATGCATTTGATAATATCTCTGATATCTTTAAGGTTTATACGTGGTAAATGTTGAGAACACCGATAATGTGCTTCGGTCGAGTCCTTAAAGTTGAAAACAAACGATTGTCAAACGAACTTTCAAATGCAATACGTCGTCTTAATTGGTGTCAAAAAGATATTCACGATCAACAACTTGTTTTTCAACACAAAATCAACGATTCGCGTGCAAAACCTTCGATTCTAAAATTGAGCAACTGTATGATCAAAACGTGTCTTTAAGTGTCAAATCTCAAAATATGAACAAGAACTTGTAAAAGTTAAAAGGAATATGGTGTCATATTTGATTTACTCAAAAGACTCGTGATGAAGCATCAAATGAACTTGATCATTATCTTGCACACACTAAAGAAGTTATGCATTTTGGTGGAAATGTTCGGTCTGAAAATCAAGATCTGATTCACACTATCATCAAGTTAAGAGAAATGTTAGGAAAGTATGAACAACTTCCGCCAACAATCATTAAGAGATTAGCCCCGTAACACTTAGTACTCATGCACCTAGAATCTCTATTGCCAAATCACAAGTAGCTAACGTGCTTCCTTCTATTGAAACAGGAATAGTTGAGCCTTTTCCAAACGTCCGCACTTCACAGCCTAAGAGCACTCAATCGAAGAATAGGAAGTTGCGACCTAAGAAAAGATCAATCAAGAATGCTAAAGTAGAAGAACACCCTAGGACTATGAATAAGACTCACGTTTCCACTATAGATATTAAGCGTCGCAAATGTAATAGAAATAGTGATGTAACGAATGCTAAACCATTAAGTACTTTTGATATTCAGATCGATGCACCTTGTGTTTTTTGTGGTAAAAGTATGAATTCTGATTGCCATGATAAATGTGTTGCTAAAGCTATAATCTCTCGTTTAAGGAATCCTAAGAACCGGAATACCTCTAGGCCCACTAATCTTTCTAAGTCAGTGCTTGGTAGACCACCTTCTTGATTCTAAGAAACGCATTCTGTCCCCTGTAGCTCAGTTTCACCTCCTAGGAATGTAGTACCACCTAGTGCATTCACTAAGACTAAAGCAAAGAGTAGTTATAGATGGCGGAAATGGATATATAACACACTAGGATTTAAGTGGATACCTAAAGCTATTGATGTGTGTATATCTACTATAGCTGCTATGGAACCCTCTAACATTTCGGGTTCCACATCTACTTCTATTCCATCCATTATCGTCAGGTGTAATGCGGTGTCTGAGATCATTCTGGATTGTTGATAGCGGATGTTCCCGACACATGACAGGCAATCTTAAAGTGTTATCAAACTTTATTGCAAAGTTCATTGGCAGCTGTCGAGGTTCGGAATGATCACTTAGCGACTATCATGGGCTACGGAGATTATGTCAATGGGAACATCGAAATTAGCGGGGTTTACTATGTGGAAGGCCTCGGTCACAATCTGTTTTCAGTTGGTCAATTTTGTGATGGAGATTTGGAGGTTGCTTTCAGGGAGAAAACTTGTTTCATTAAGTGATCTACAAGGAAATGACCTTATGTCCGCAATCGGCGTAATTCTAGTCTTTACACTATCTCTATGCAAGACATGGTTGCTTCCTCTCCCATTTGCTTACTTTCAAAGGCAACATCAACAAAATCCTGGCTATGGCACCGTCCTCTCTCACATCTAAACTTTCAAACCATCACCAACCTTGCTCGACACAAACTAGTTGAAGGACTCCCACGATTCCGGTATTCAAAAGATCACCTTTGCTCGGCTTGTGAACAAGGGAAAAGCACTCGTGCTCATTTTCCTTCAAAGGTGGAACACGCTCTCGGCATGTGCTTCATCTTCTTCACATGGATTTGTGTGGCCCGTTGCGCGTGCAAACGATCAATGGCAAACGCTACATCTTAGTAATTGTTGATGACTACTCTCGATGGACTTGGGTCTACTTTCTTCATAGCAAAGACCAAGCTCCACAAATGATCATCACCTTTCTCACAAAATACAAGTTCACTCCTTAACACCGCCGTCGGAATCATCGAGCAGAGACAAAGGCGAATTTGTTAACAAAACCCTTCGTGAATTCTATGAGAAAGTGGGAAATCAAACATCTATTGCACGCATACACCGAACAAAACGGAGTTGTCGAAAGACGAAACCGAGCGTTAGTGGAAGCTGCAAGAACAATGTTAATCAATGCTAAACTTCAGTTACTTATGGGCGTATCAGATCTGCATGCTATACTCACAACCGTTCTATGATCACAAAACGCCACAACAAAACACCTTTCGAGCTTGTCCATAGAGAAAACCGAATCTAAAACACTTTCATGTATTTGGATCTCTTTGCTATAATGATCGTGATGACTTTGGAAAGCTCAAAGCCAAAGCTGACATTGGAGTCTTTATCGGATCCTGTGATAATTCCAAAGGTTTCCGAATCTGGAATCGTCGTACAAAGCAGGTGATGGAAACGATTCATGCTCATTTCGATGAACTTACTGAAATGGCTTACGAGTATAACGACTTAGAACCGGTCACAACCGTTTAAACTTCCCTCAACCCCATCATCAGGTGAAGAAAGCCCTCTAACTTCGTCAACAAATGGAAAGGTTATTTGCTCCTCGTTCTGTGGCGATATTGATGAACGTGCTCGGTGTATCCGCAAGTTTTATTTGCACAACAACGATAATATTCCTATACGATACACCTGCTACAACAACTACTGTTGAAGATGCACCTACACCAGTTGACTCCAACACAACAGTTGTACACACCGCTTCCAACAATGATGAACGGTGATGATATTACGAGATGAAATACCCCACCCCTGCAGATTTTGATCCAAATGCGTTCTTCAACCCGTTTGCTAATGAGATCGCTGGCACGGATGTCGCGAAATCTTCAACAAACCATTTGAATCCTCGAATGCGCACAATGTATACCAACATCAACCCTCCACACATAGATGGACGAAAGACCATCCTCCGGAAAACATTATTGGCAACCCGAATCAACCAGTCGTTACGAGACAACGTCTTCACACAGGCGGTGAACATTGCATTTATGCACTCACTGTCTTCAATCGAACCTAAAACATCAAAGACGCAATGACAAAAGACAACCGGATTGAATCCATGCAAGAAGAACTCAACCAATTCAAACGTCTTGAAGTATGGGAACGGGTTGAAAGACCAACAGGGGTCTACGTCATTGGTCTAAAATGGATTTGGAAAAACAAATTGGATCTTTGAAGGAAACGTCATCTGAAACAAGTCACGTCTAGTTGCTAAGGGTTATCGTCAGGAAGAGGGAATAGACTTTGAAGAATCTTTTGCTCCGGTTGCTCGTCTTGAGGTCGGGATATTTCTCAGCGTTATTTGCTCATATGAATATGACGGTCTATCAGATGGATGTCAAAGCTGCGTTTCTCAATGGACAACTTAAAGAAACGGTTTATGTCAGCCAACCGGATGGATTCGTTGATCACGAGTTTCGAATCATGTTTACAAAGCGAACAAAGCTCTTTATGGTCTCAAACAAGCCCCTCGGGCATGGTGCGATAAGCTATCATCTTTCCTCATTGCCAATAATTTCACCAAAGGTTCGGTTGACCCAACTCTTTTTATACAATATCACGGGGAACACATCTTAATTGTTCAAATTTACGTGGATGACATCATTTTGGGTCTACACATAAAAAGTTTTCAATCGCTTTTGCAAAACTAATGAAGAAAAATTTTGAAATGTCCATGATGGGTGAACTTACGTTCTTTCTAGGACTACAAGTTCATCAATCACCCGTGGTATTTTCTTGAGTCAGTCCAAATATGCCCTTGAATTGTTAAACAAATTTGGAATGAAAACCTGGGACACCTATGCCACACCAATGGCTCATACCAAGAAGCTAGGCGCTGATTTACATGGGAAATTGGTGGACCCTACAAAATACCGTAGTATTATTGGGTCTCTCATGTATCTAACAACTAGCGGACTGATATTGTCTTTGCCGTTTATCTATGCTCCCGTTATCGGTCGCGACCAATTTGAAACCCACTCTCTCGAGGCTAAAAGAATCCTCCGATACATAAAGGGAACCATTAACTTGGGGATCAGGTATCCGAAGGATTCTAGTTTTGAACTAATCGCTTTTCGACACGCGGGATGCTTAGACTCGCGGAAAAGCACTTGAGAACTTTACAATTTCTTGGTGATAAAGCTGGTGTCATGGCAATTGTCGAAGAAGCGAGGATTGTACATGTTTGTCATCAACCGGCGGGAATATGTAGCCATGTATGCATGTTGTGCTCAAGTCATATGGATGAGAACACAACTCAAAGACTATGGTTACGATTATTTGTGAATCCCGATGTATTCGCGACAATCGAGTGCCATTGCAATCTCGTGCAACTCAATTGACACTTTCGAAATCAAAGCACATCGATCTTGATATCATTTCATCAAGGATCACGTGGAGCAGGTCTTGTTGAATTATATTTTGTGGAGTCGCAATACCAATTGGCGATCTTCTCACCAAAGCCTTGCCTCCCGCTAGGTTTAATGAGTTGGTCCACCGGATTGGTATGAGGTGTTTGACTCAAGAGGAATTGGATGATCTCCTAAAAGCAGTCTTAAAACACATCAAACACCAAATTCTCTTTTGTAAATAATTTTTCAAAAACAAAATACAAAATTATAAAACACGATAAAACAACAAAAATATTCTTCTAATCTATATTTCTTTCAACATTGCAAGTACATTTCTTCCGTCAACACTTTAATCTTTCAAAATTCAGTATTTTTCGATCAAGTGTTGAGGGGGAGAAAATAATCTTTTAAGCTTCAAAACATCATGTACTTGCATGTTATCTTATCTCGGTTGAATCTTTTACAAATGGTGGTACATTTCATGGTTCAAAGACACTCCTCGACTTAATTAATAACCTTTCATTATTTTTCTCAAGTCAAGGGGGAGTGTCGTCAAGTTTCTTTCCTAAAATCTTCGTTTGGTAACCAAAATGGAAGTTAAAAGGCTTTGGATGAAAATGGAAAAGGTGGAGGGACCAAAAGTGTCAAAAGGTTAAACTCACTTTTAATAAAACACCCTCCCACCTACTTTCACTTCTCATTTATTACAAAACCTAAACCATCCTCACGCATAAAATTCACTCAAAGAAATCCGTGTTTCCGATCTTCATTTTGTAAGTGGATTAATGTTTCTAACATGTTTTTGAACATTGGTTTTGATTTTCAAATGAATTCAACGGTCAAATCTCTTTTATGAGTGATTTTGTGTTCTTAAACTACAGCGTAAGAACACATGAACATGTGTTATGTGTTTATGGTTAAAAGGAATGTGTCAAAATGTTTTAACAACATCTATGATATAGTTTCTAAGCTCAAAACAAACCCGGTTACGAATTAATGATTTTGAATATTAGGGTTTATGAGTCGAATTGGGTATTTCTAAATGTGAAGTGTTTTGGTCAAAAAGATTGTTGGGTTATGCTCTTGTGTTATTGAATTGATGATTTCCAAGGTCTATAACCACCCAGAAACACTAATTGGTTAACAATTTGAAATTAGGGTTTAAGGTTCTTGAGATTGGGTATTTTTGATTCCTTGCAAATTAAGTGTTAAAACTTGGTCATTATGCTCTCACAACATCTAAGATATACGAAAACTTTTGGTGCATATTCCATGGCTAGATCTCATATGCGTAGATTTAGGGTTTAGACTACGCGTATGTAGTTCTACATATAAGCTGTAAATCTGTTCTTGCCATGATACATTTGTTAAAATGAATCTATGTGTTAATAATGATGATATGATGCTTTTATTTCAGGGCTTGCAACTTGTAAAATGAGAATCAAGGTTCATTTGCACTCTACGCATAAGGATACCTACGGCGTAGCTTGTTATGCGTAGATTTGTCCCTGCAGCGTACTACTCATAAGGTTCTACATGGACTACGGCGTATCAGTGAAGGATATCGTTAGCGATGACCTCTACGCATAAGGTCAACTCTTACGGTAGCCTTCGCGTAAGGTTAATATATGCCTACGCGTAAGCTCTACGCATAAGGTCTCCTTTTCCTACGCGTAACATTTCTTACGCGTAAGTTAAGATTCTACGCGTAAGTTTACGCCTAAGCATATATCATTCATCTACGCATAACTTTGCCAATCCTACGCAACCACGGATTGACCTTCATAATGCATTGTTACGTGTACAAACTTGTAAATAAACTAATCATATCATCACGAATCCTAAAATGTCACTAATAAACTTAAATCATTTGATATGTTGTGAACAATAAGTGATAAAATAAACTTTAAAACTTAAAGTTAACTAACTCACTGAAACATTTCGACGTCATTGGACTATTGAATATACAAGTGACTTAGGACTCGTAACAATCATTGACAACTGTACATTCAATAACTAGACAATAAGACCTTACGTTGACTAACATTATGTCTTCGATATGTTGGTTCTTTTGGCTAATGTTATTTGAATCCGACATGGTGAACAAATGAATATGGATGCACACGAAGTTCTCTCCATTCTTTGATATCTATCCTCATAGCTATCGAATGAAGATAGGAAAGAATAATCTCCGTGTTGACTTTGACACCTCACTGCTCTCGAATCTTATGTTTAATTGCTATTGACATTAGAGGACTCATCCGTATCGAACATGCTTTCACACTCTGCAAGCTGTTCACGAGATCTACATCCAACGATTACGGAACACTATGGAAAGGGTCAAAGGACAAATTGTGTGGTGACTCTGAATCACAAACAAGTCACCATTACACTGCAGACTTAAGAACATTCTCCTAATTCGATGTCGATCCAACCAAACTATATACACACACTTTGAAGAGCTCACTCTCAAATTCTTAATCAATATCGGTTATGGCGAGGCTACAGGAATAATCACCAAGCATTCTCACGTAGAGCTTAAGAGTATTCCTCAACCACGGAGAACTCTCTACATGATCATCACCAAGTCTGTTGCAGTGCGTGGCAGTGACTATGAGCACCCTAAGCTCATGGAATTGCAAATATTCCGGCATTGGTCAACAAAAAACACATCGCTATCGAAGCTCTGATTTGGGATGACATGATGTCATTTCTCAACAAACTTGGCTCAAAGATTCCCTACATCGGATATACTAAATTGTTGATCCAGAGAGCACTTGGACTTCATCCTGACATTCCCAAGAGGCTCAATGACCCCGACAATCACGACATGTTGTCGGAACCCATTCTATCTGTTAGAATCAAGGAAAGCGTCTACAAAGAAACAAGGTCTTTGTCTTTGCCGATTTCCTTCTAGCGAAGATGTCGAGAAAGCTGAAGCGTCAAAAGGTATCCTGAAGCGGTTAGACAAGGCAAAGTTGGTCATCTCGACGAAAAATCTTACGGAACACCTGAGGAGAACCAAGAGGAAGTGCGGGGAAGTGCGGCAAGTCTTGTGAGTCAAGGAAGTTCCCCGAGGAACCCTCCTTCAAAGAGGATTGTTCCATCTAAGGAAGCGCTCCCATCCCAATTCCCCGAACCGGCACGAAAAGCTTGTGGGCGAAAGCTCTGAAGGTGCTGACGGATGAAGAGATTACCTTCTCACGAATGCAACCGTATCCCCTCCTCCGCAGCTAAACCTACAAGTCCAATAGAACATGGAAAAGGAAAGACTACTGTACTTGAGTCTCATGATGAAAGCTCTGAAGAAGAAGAAGAGCAACTGGATCAATCATACAGGAAGAAGTTTAAATTAGTTAGACAAATTCAAAAGGCTGAAGAATTTGCAAAAGATCAAATGGGTGGCCCCGGAGGATCGAGTGGTGTTGTCCATCTTCTTCGTGTCTGATGCGGTTAATCCCCGATAAGGGATGCGGTGCCACCACTCTTGTGCAACAACAAGCGCTTGTGAAGAGTCTGATCTTAACATTGAGGAACGAGAAAAGAATAAGATGAGAAAGAAAGCGATGAAGAAGCTAAGATACAGACGGAAGAAAAGGCTAAATCTGGACATGATGACGAAGAAGATTATGATGACTTTCTTCTCATCAACTCGTTCCAAGGAGGATACTACGCACCTCCAAAGGACCCGAATCTCCTCATGTCCCCTCCTCATCGATTCTTCATCTCATCATCACCACCACCATCAAAAGATCAACAAAATCATCATCCAAACCTGTGAAGAAACCACCTCGATCTTGGATTTCTCAAGCTCATAACGAATTCACAAAGCCTCAAACAAGTCGAAGAAAAGCGTGCTCTACAAAAAGCTAAATTTCTTTGCGATCACATACGACATATGTGTATAGCCAGACGCATTACTTAGTTGTATGGGGAACTTTTATGCATGGGCATTGATATGTCATTTAGGCTGATTCGATGCGAGCATGAACTTTAGAACTCTTGGCGAGGTTCGGACTATAGTATGGTTAATCGAATCCTTGAGGACATGATTCGGTGACATGGGAAGAATGTCACAATTCTCAAATTCGGTCATTTCTTAAATTAAATATGCATCATATTAATTCATTCATGGCATTTCATTTCACATTTAACGCGTAATTTTATATTTAATAAACGTTATCGCGTGAGTTATTATCTTGAATGTTTAATCCGTTACTTTCAAAAATGATCCCGATATATTTTTATACTTACATTTAGTTATAAAAACTATATTTTGACTTTACCTAGTGTTTTGAATTTATTTGGTATATAAATCGTTAAAGTTATATTATTACGACGTTTTTCTTAAAAATTATACGATAATTATTTTATCACTCAAATTGCACAAGGAATGTATTTTTACAATTTTTATAATATCATTATACTCTATTTTAATCTATTAAAATTTTACTTGTACCAAAAAGTTTCCATTTACCTTACAAGTTACATTTTCCTACAAATATACTTACACTTTCCTACAAATTATTCAAGTAAATGTTATACACAACATTTAAAAAAAGATATTTTGAAGACCAAGACCCCTAAAAACCGGCCAAGGGGAGTTGATTGCATTTAATGTTGGAAAAATTTGTTTCTTGATTGTATATATCTACACTCCAAGTAACATTTTCATTCAATCCTCATAAAATCATTCAAGAAGTTAGTAAGTTGCTTTTTTCTCTCTTTGTTTCATCCTCGAAACCGGTCCATATAAAGAGTTAGAAGGATCATCAAAATTTTCAGATCAAGTTAAAAACAATCTAGTTACACTCTTATTAAAGGTTTTGAAATAAAAATCTAGAGTGTTTAGGTTTAACCTTGGTTCTTTGCACCTCATCATAATACTTGTAAGCATGTTTCTTTCATTTTTCATGTTTCCTTATCATCTCATATTTATCTCTTCATTTTGGAGCAAGCATGCATGATTTGTGTTGTTTATACCATTTTACATGATTTTTAGAGTTATTTATATATATGGTCATCCTATAATTATCCTTGGTATACTGTTGGTCTTGATGATATTAAGGAACCCATGACACCCTAAGAAGGTGTATGGTAGGATTAGATTAGTTTTGGAGTTGATTTGAAGGGTTGGAATAGGTTTAGTCCGAGAAAAACTATTTTCGACAAGTATATAAAGTGGTCTGTCCTTATTTTGTTTTCTGGAAAATCCGACAGTAGGCACGAATTTTTGGCCTTGATATTTAGAAAATATACTTTAAAAAGCGAATCCGTGGCGCTTGAACGGTTAAAACGGAGTTATAACGAAGAAGTTATGAATTTTTCAAGTTTGGCGACGAAATATATATTTTCTGAAATTTCAGCAACCTATTTTAGTTTTGTCCGAGTCAAAAACGAGTCTAAAGCTACAAATTATTTCGACTTATCAAAATATACTAGTATACTTTGATACGAGCTAAGGACGTATAATACGTTAGAAAGCGGATTTGAAACGACTAAGATATACACGTTTTCATAAACTTGCCGTAACTAATATTTTTAGAAAAACTATATTATTTTTACGAGATAAGTGTTACGGTAACTAAAATCACCATATTTAACCCTATTATCTTTATGTTCGAGACCTTTTTGTGAAAATCCTGAACTGAAACTTCTAGATTTCGATACAAACTTTCCAAAACCGTCGAGTTCGTTCTCAACGATCGGCGTTACCATTTTACAACTAGTTTTCAAAGCTATTTTCGTCAATTTCATGAAATTTCCGCGACATTGTTTTACTGACGAAAAGTGATAATTTCACTATAAATCATTATAAAACCATTGTAGGATGACATTTTGGCGTAAATACTTGTAAAGTAATTTAAGAATGGTCAAGACGTCAAAAGAGTATTTTTCGACGATAAGTATTATTTTCAAAACTCACAAATGGTATAAATAGCATCCGAATTACGTGCATAACATTACATTGACTTATTTCATATCATATCATTCATAATAGGTCGGTTTTAGATTCACGCTATATTGCGGTGTACCCACTTTTGTCTTCGCATCTATTCATCAAGTGAGTAATCACATCCCCTTTTTACCGTTTTACTATATTTTTGGGCTGAATGCATGAACTATACTTGAATTAAATTGATTCTTACTTTGTGAACTCTTTTGATTAGAACTTGTGAACTTGAATCAAATCCTTGAACTAAATTACGAAATTACGACTTATCTGAACTTATTGAACCGTACGTGTTATGACCTTGTCCTAAAGTCTCCGTGTTCGAACATCACTATAAAGTCTCCCTATTGGAGCATCACTATAAAGTCTCCCATGTTGAACATCAACTTAAAGCCTCCCGGTCCGAGACAAAATGTCTCCCTATGGGAGCGAGCATTTTCAATTAAAGTCTCCTGTTCGAAGTCTCCCATATTCGAGGAGCATCAATTTAAGTCTCCCTTGTTCGGAGGTCAAAAGTCTCCTGTTGAGACATCTCTAAATTATTATTATATACTTGGTACTATATTGTGAACTATTATGACCACTTACACTCGACTATTAGACACACTATATTTTTGCAATGGGTTGTGAACACGGTTCTGAAGTTTTGTATGGGCAAAACTTGGAACTGAGTGGATTTACAATGCCTTTGCTTTGAGAACTCATTTAACCTCGTGTGCTTGACCATAAACTAGACATATTTTGGCAGTGGGTTGTGAACACACAGGTTGCAAGTTTTGTATGGCGGAACTTGGAGTGGATTTACAATGCCTTTGCTTTGTGGACCATTTTCGTTGACCGAAAGCTTTGAATATTTCTTATGAGTTTTTTTTTCTTATTTTACGAAACGTGTTTACTCACCAACTATTTTCATAGTTGACCCGTTTTTCTCTCATGCATTTCAGGTGATCGTTAGTAAGCTTTTCTACCGGGTCTTGCATAATGAAGTTTTCACTTGTCGCTACAAGTCGTTTTGTAATAAAAACTCAATATTTTGGAATCTAAACTTTGTAATATATTTGCCGATGACGGCTAATCTAGTTTTGTAATGGAGTATTATTTCTTTTAAATCTTAACACTGGTATGTTCTATTATCTTGTGCTTTTGTTCCGCCGTTTACACAGGTGTTTCACCTCACGGCGAGGTGTAACAGATTGGTATCGAGCCAAAGGTTGTAGAGAATGCCGATTTTCAAAATAAAAAATCACGGCTATAACAGGAAAAAAAAAAAATTTATTTCATTTTATTAAACATTGAACACCATCCGAGTCATCTAGTCCTATCGTTGCATCGTTAATCATAAATTATACATAGCCTGATCAACTATGTCTAATTTATGAAGAGCCATGCAATGATAAGAAGGGTAAATTTAAATCATGTTTAGTCGAGTCTTTTGAGTTTGGTCACCTGAAGTTGCATTGGTCGGGTGGGTATGCATAGCATGTTTTTACGTTCACGTCTACATTACCGTATCTTCTCTTTTCCATCTTTCGACTTGTTAGACATAGCATGTCTCTGTTCTCTGTCATGTTTGATCACTATAACACATTACCACCGCTTTCTACCTCATCGACTGTTCGAATGTCGTTTACTCAACGATGTTTTGGTCCTCAGTAGGATCATGGGCAAGAAACACACGCTCGAGGTGCAACTACACGAACAACAACGACGCAACAAACAACAATGACCATCCAACAACAACGCTGCGGAATAGCGGATCTACTCACTCAAATTATAACACATCTCGATGCCGTAAGAACCAACAGCCGGAGAAGGTACTTCAAACACGGTCAGGATGCAGCTACAAAACTTTCATGACATGCAAACCAATGGAATTTCATGGTACTGAGGGTGCCATTGGTGCGCTAACCTGGTTCGAGAATGTTGAGTCGAAGCTTAGTATCACGAAATGTCTTTGAAGGAAACAAGGTTGAGTTCTCTGTGGTCTACCTGAGGGTGAGCCTTGACGGTGGAACAATCAACTGAGACTAGAGGAAGAGGCGCAATCGTTATCTTGGGAAGCATTTAAGAAACTACTAACCGATGAGTATGCAGAAAAGATGAAGTCAGAAAGTTGGAAGCGGAATTTTGGAATCACTTGATGGTTGGAGTAGAGATTGACAAGTACACGATCCGTTTCCACGAATTAACTAGGATGGTTCCTCACATGGTTTCCACTGTGGAGAAGTTGATTGACCGATATATATGGGGATTGATACGAGAAATTAGGAGGGCGTCACCTCATCAAACCCAACCACTCAAAGCCACTGTGAGTATGGCGTATCGCGACAAATGATGTGATGGTCGGAGAACTAACAAAAGCAAACGACAATGGGCGAAGCGGCGGGAGGATCACCGGGAGAACCGAGAATCAGCAAAACAAGAGGCGGCCGAATAACCCGTGAACTATGGGGCGACCACCCAGGAGGCTAGAGGATATGCGAGTCCACATCCTTTGTGCACTCGATGTAATTATCATCACTTAGAGGTAAAGCAAATGCGCGAATGTGGCAGACGCCACTTCGCGAAATTGCTCAAACAGTCAGGGACAGAGAAAAGCATGTTACGAGTGTGGAAGTCTAGATCACCTTCTGATACGCCCAAAAGAACTCCCAATCAAGGAGGTAATCGTCCAGCACGGCATTGGCAATAGAAGGTCCACGAGCCAGAACATTGAAATTCCTCCCGCACGTGGTCGAGCATTCTATCGGTACAGGAAGCCCGCAACGCTAACGGGTACATTCTGAACATTTACTTTATTTAAATGGACATGATTTTGAGTGCATAACTTCCTTCCAATCTTTACCACGTTAACGACCTTGATTAATTTGAGACCTATTGATATCGACCTTAGTTGTTATATATTTTGTTGATTGGATTTGATTGTGTAAGCAAATGAAATATCGGCGAATCTTTCAAAAAGACTTCATTCAAGGATGTGGAATCCTACCTTTCTAACAACTTGTTTCCTAGCTTGATCTAGTGACGTTTCTTGTTTGATGAGTTAGAAAGTCGAGCTAAGAAACAAGTTTACTCAAGTCGGTTTAGTTTAATCTTATGACAGTTCTTGTTTGATGAGTTGTGAGATTAGATTATAATCGACAACCTAAAATCTTTTGAGAGCTACGTTTGATATTGGGTAAGTTTACCCTATCAAATCTAATCACGGGCACGTACTTAGTTGTAATGGGGAACACATGCGCGATGGCATTGATATGATCATTTAGACTGTTTAGATACGAGCATGAACTTTTAGAACTCTTGTCGAGGTTCGGACTATAGTATCGTTAATCGAATCATGAGGACATGATTCGCGACATGGGAAGAATGTCACAATTCTCAAATTCCGGTCATTTCTTAAATTAAATATGCATCATATTAATTCATTCATGGCATTTCATTTCACATTTAGCGTTAATTTTTATATTTAATAAACGTTATCGGCGGTTATTATCTTGAATATTTAATCCGTTACTTTCAAAAATGATCCCGATATTTTTATACTTACATTTAGTTATAAAAACTATATTTTGACTTTACCTAGTGTTTTGAATTTATTTGGAATATAAATCGTTAAAGTTATATTATTACACGCGTTTTTCTTAAAAAAAAATTATACGATAATTATTTTATCACTCAAATTGCACAAGGAATGTATTTTTACAATTTTATAATATCATATACTCTATTTTAATCTATTAAAATTTTACTTGTACCAAAAAGTTTCCATTTACCTTACAAGTTACATTTTCCTACAAATATACTTTTCCTACAAATTATTCAAGTAAATGTTATACACAACATTTTAAAAAAAAAAAAAAGATATTTTGAGGACCAAGACCCTAAAAACGGCCAAGGGGTTGATTGCATTGAATGTTGGAAAAATTTGTTTCTTGATTGTATATATCTCTACTCCAAGTAACATTTTCATTCAATCACTCATAAAAATCATTCAAGAGTTAGTAAGTTGCTTTTTCTCTCTTTGTTTCATCCTCCAAAAACCGGTCACATATAAAGAGTTAGAAGGATCATCAAAATTTTCAAGATCAAGTTAAAACAATCTAGTTACACTCTTATTAAAGGTTTTGAAATAAAAATCTAGAGTGTTTAGGTTTAACCTTGGTTCTTTGCATCATATAATACTTGGCATGTTTCTTTATTTTTCATGTTTCCTTATCATCTCATATTTATCTCTTCATTTTTGGAGCAAGCATGCATGATTTGTGTTGTTTATACCATTTTACATGATTTTTAGAGTTATTTATATATATGGTCATCCTATAATTATCCCCTTGGTATACTTTGGTCTTGATGATGTTTAGGAACCCATGACACCCTAAGAAGGTGTATGGTAGGATTAGATTAGTTTTGGAGTTGATTTGAAGGGATTGGAATAGGTTTAGTACGAGAAAAACTATTTTAGACAAGTATTAAAAGTGGTCTGTTCTTATTTTGATTTTCTGGAAAATCCGACAGTAGGCACGAATTTTTGGCCTTGATATTTAGAAAATATACTTTAAAACGAATCCGTGGCGGCTTGAACGGATTAAAACGGAGTTATAACGAAGAAGTTATGAATTTTCAAGTTTGACGAAATATATATTTTTCGAAATTTCAGCAACCTATTTTAGTTTATGCAGGTCAAAAACGAGTCCTAAGCTTTACAAATTATTTCGACTTATCAAAAATATACTAGTATACTTTGATACGAAGCTAAGGACGTATAATACGTAGAAAACGGATTTGAAACGACTAAAATATACGTTTCATAAACTATATTATTTTTACGAGATAAGTGTTACGGTAACTAAAATCACCATATTTAACCCCTATTATCTTGGGGGACCTTTTGACGAAAACTCCACTGAAATCTAGATTGATACAAACTTTCCAAAACCGTCGAGTTAGTTCTCTAACGATCGACGTACACCATTACACAACTAGTTTTTCAAAGCTATTTTCGTCAATTTTGAAATTTCCGCGACATTGTTTTCACGGAAGTGATAATTTCACTATAAATCATTATAAAACCATTGTAGGATGACATTTTGACGTAAATACTTGTAAAGTAATTTAAGAATGGTCAAGACGTCAACAGAGTATTTTTCGACGATAAGTATTATTTTCAAAACTCACAAATGGTATAAATAGCATCGAATTACGTATAACATTACATGACTTATTTCATATCATATCATTCATAATAGGTGGTTTAGGATTCATATTTGGTGTACCCACGTCTTCGCATCTATTCATCAAGTGAGTAATCACATCCCTTTTTTTTAGTTTTACTATATTTTTTGGGGCTTGAATGCATGACTATACTTGAATTAAATTGATTCTTACTTTGTGAACTCTTTTGATTAGAACTTGTGAACTTGAATCAAATCCTTGAACTAATTAGAAATTGACTTGCTCTGAACTTATTGAACCGTACGTGTTATGACCTTGTCCTAAAAGTCTCCTGTTCGAGACATCACTATAAAGTCTCCCGTGTTCTGGCATCCTATAAAGTCTCCCATGTTCGAGCATCAACTTAAAGCCTCGGTCCGGAGCAAATATGTCTCCTATGGAACGGAGCATTTTCAATTAAAGTCTCCCTGAGGCGGTGCAAAGTCTCCATGTTGAGACATCAATTTAAGTCTCCCCTTGTTGGAGCGTGCAAAGTCTCCCATATTCGGAGCATCTCTAAATTATTATATACTTGGTACTATATTGTGAACTATTATGACCACTTACACTCGACTATTAGCACACTATATTTTTAATGGGTTGTGAACACACGAGGTTGCAAGTTTTGTATGGTAGGAACTTGGGCCGAGTGGATTACAATGCCTTTGCTAGAACTCATTTAACCTCGTGTGCTTGCCATAAACTAGACATATTTTGTGCATGGGTTGTGAACACCACAGGTTGCAAGTTTTGTATGGGCGTTTGGCTGAGTGGATTTACAATGCCTTTGCTTTGTGGACCATTTTCGGACCGAAAAGCTTTGAATATTTCTTATGAGTTTTTTTCTTATTTTACTGAACGTGTTTACTCACCAACTATTTTCATAGTTGACCCGTTTTCTCTCATGCATTTCAGGTGATCGTTAGTAAGCTTTTCTACCAGGTTTTGCATAATGAAGTTTTCACTTGTCGCTACAAGTCGTTTTGTAATAAAACTCAATATTTTGGAATCTAAACTTTGTAATATATTTGCCGATGACGGCTAATCTAGTTTTGTAATGGAGTATTATTTCTTTTAAATCTTAACACTGGTATGTTCTATTATCTTGTGCTTTTGTTCCCTTCCGTTACACCTCGTGTTTTCGCCTCCGTAGAGGTGTGACACAAGTCACGAGCAGTATCATCATCAAGGCCTTCCAAAAGAAGAGAAACTGACTCACTGGAGTCGTCTCAGGCTAGATGATGATAAAACCAAAGAGTTTGAATGGTTCTCCACACTTGTCAATCAAACTCCCTGATGAAGGTCAAGAATTGGTAGACAGGTTCTTACATTGGAGCACGCATAACTCTTGCAAGAAAAGTTCCATGTGAAGAAAATGACGAAATCTGAGTTGAAGCGAATCAAGAATGAAGCATTCCAACTTAAGAACACTCAAAGCGAAATCGAATTCGAATATCATCTTGAGAACATCGCCGAGCTATGTCTAACGACATGGATTGGCTCAATCCGAAGCAAACATTGACTTCACAAAAGGGACAACCCTCCATACTACAATGGATTGGCCCTAAGACCATTGGCCAAACAGTGAACCACGGATTCCCTTCCGATACTTCTTTGCGAGACCGGATTTTCTCTTACGGTAGCGTGGTTGTAAAATACGCTACATCATTGACTCTTCCATTCCAGTGCTATTTACTCAACTGCATAGCTATCGAGGACGCAAATCACTTGTTTTGACAGCGTCAGTATACGACAAGATGCATTGTATAGGATTCATCATTGGCTACGAGCAGCAGAAAATCTACTCTGGCGCACGTTCGAAGTCTCAACATGCTCAGTGTATAGTTCTCACGACATCGTGGCCATCAAACACATTGATCTCAAGTCTAAGTGGGACTACACATTCTAAAGAATATCATAGTCAAGCGACAAGATGAAACAGACTATGGATTCTCGAGGCTTTTGAGAACTTGTCCTCAACGACATCGAATACATGTACCTTGCCAAATCTGTGGGTCGTATGAGACAATTCTCGTGAAGTTCAACGTGAATTTATCAAGTCGATTCTCATCTTCATTAGACGACATCGTGATCAAAGCGTGTTGAAGATATCGGATGGTGTTGAATCTTATCGACGCTGTAATCAACCTCATCTCCCGCTTACTCTTCCGATCTCAATCAGCTACCTCAATATACGCTCATCAGCAAACCTTTCGAGTTGTTTACCGGTGGAACTTCAAAGCATAATGGCGTGTAGTGATCTTCAGAATTCGGGATCATACTTTGAAGCCGGTTAGGACGGATTAGCGTTCGAGGTTGAAGGATATCACGCTGAAAGTTGGGTCTAAATGGTATGGTTTTGGAATTCTCGGGGAAAGGAGGGATGTGAGAAGGATCATCACCATGATTGATGAACGGTTGTTCGAAGGGATCGGTTCAGAGGCGATTGGAGAGCTATGTTGGTGGTGACCCGGAGAAACATCCATTAGAAGCTTTCCAGCGTCCTGCGCATCACAGGAACATCATTTGCACTTCACGGTACCCCTTGAATTCTTTCCTTCATAATTTTGGATGTATGATTATATATGTCTATGGCTTGTGCACACATATACGATTAATACAACCCGTAATTGTCAATAAAGGACCACGTAGTGCGCCAGATTGCCGTGCACAATCCTTATATATAGGGAGCGAAAGCTTCTTACTTTTGAGTAAAACCTATCAAACCTTTCACTTTTCAAGGTTTTGCTCAAAAGAACAAGTACTTTCCCTTATGATTTTCAAAACCTCAACCGTTTATATCACTTCGTTGAAGGGGAGTATTGATTCAAAACTTTGTTCAAAATTGTTCACCGGTCGTCTTCCCATAACACTTCAGAAATGGTCATATTTATTCTCAAACGTTTCAAAAATAACACTTTAATATGCCATTTTTGAGGGGAGAAAATTGTGTGATAAGAAATATGTTGTACAAAATGCAAATGAATCGTGTACCTCGAGGACTTAACCAACGAATGTGAGGTACTAAACTTTGTTAGTAACTCGAAAAGACTTGTCCGGACGGGTAATAATTTCAAGCTAGTTAAGCTAGTGATGTAAGCGTGTCTAAGCAAAGGACTTGTCTGAGTAGAATGTACCATTCGAGAAACTTTTGATAGACATGAACTCGGACGGGTTTGACAACCTTCCAAGGTTGTCTACACCTTCAAGGTAGTTATTAGAGCTAGTTGTCACCTAAAAGTTGACAATGTAACTCTTTAACTATGCAACGTAGCAGTGTCTCGCGGGGGATTGTCTATCTTCGGTGGATCAATTCAAAAGTCGCGCTCTTTCCTCCTTTGTGCATTTAACCATTAAAACTATTAAGCATGTGGAGGGTATTTATGAAAAACATCATCTCTCACAATGGTTCAAACATGTTTTTCATTAACAAACCCTTTGAGAGACATTTTTCATCTGATTGGTGGTTTTAATGGCAATATAGGTTAGTCATGGAGTTATAAGGTGACTAAGGTTAGGAATAACCGTCCTATGATTGCGCCAGGAGGGAGGATCTACCCAAGGAAACAACAAATAGTTAGTATTTAGAAGTCCTTAGGTATGATTGTAAAAAAGGAGAAAATGAGAATCGGAGAAAGAAGAGTTGAAGAATTAAAGAAATGCAAAGAAAGGGTGAAAAGAAATAGCCCTCAGTTATTCAACTTAGAGGACAAGGGTTCAATTCATATGCTACTTGGTTGTCACTTAGTGGCCCGGTATTGAAGATTAAAAGTCGTCATGGACCCGGTGTGCATGCACTAAACCTTCTTAGCCACTCAAGTTTCTCTCAACAGAAGCTTGTTTCATTCTCACGAGGAACCCTACGTAAACTATCGGCTTTCTCTTAGAGATTTCTTGTATTGAAGAAGGAGACCCTCTCCCTAGTCTCCGCTCAGGAAAACCAAAACGCACTATTGAGTCTAGAGCCACGAGATTCATCAAAAGATCTCTTAGGAACACTAGACATTTAATCACTTGATGATCAACTAATAAGATCATCAATGGTTCATATCGAGTCCTTCACAGATCTTAGCAATTGTGAGAACATTTATGAGAGGTTCACATCTGTGATCCTGGTGATTGAATGGAAACTCTGCCGGGGTCAACATCAATGACAGGCCGGTAGGGTCACTTCGGTAACTCCCAGTGGATTACGCGGGTGTGTCTCAAAGCGGTCTACGATCGTGGTGATGCTTCGGTGTACCTGTGACTCACTCAGTGTGATGTACTTGGGGTACATCGCGTTATCTCACTTGTGGGACTCCAGTTCAGGACGGCCTTTGTAAGAATTAGAGTTGTGTCCTCACACTATCTTGTTGACACTCTCGGTTCAAACTTGTAAGTGCTTAGAAACCGCTTATTACTAACCGCTTTGAAATGTTTTCTTCTTATGGAAGCTCAGGGCGGGATGATGCGTCTGATTCTTCTCATGCTCCATAATATCATCACTAATGGAAGTTCTATCTCAATGCAACATAGCATTAAGAATGATTCTTCGTCAAACCAAAGAATCTACAAAGTCAAAGACTTAAAGAACTTCATCGATATTGATCTCCAACGTCCAAAGGCGTGTGAGCATGTTGAAGAATGGCGTGGAACCTGGAGCAAAAGCGGACACGAGGCGAACTGATGACGTGCATGGAACAACAACATACTATCAATTTCACCACAAAGAACAATGATCAAAGAACAAAGTTAAAGATGGCGTCAAAGCATAACTGTTCAAAGATAACTATCTCTCTACAGCGGGAGATTGTTCGAATCAAGACAATTCTTCTCACAGAAAGAAGAATAATGTCGAGAAGATATCCTTTGCTACTATTACATCAACGCCTTCACCGTTTTCATTCATATATACTTGAGGGGAGATTGTTGGAATCACTCCTAAACATTATTTCAAGTATTTATATTTCATATGTAATAGGTAGCTTTATTATGGCCTTTATGTTTGTTTAAGGTCAAGCTTATGTAGAAGGCCCATAAGCAGGCCCAAGCCAATAAGGAATAGGGAAGGAGAGGGAGTGTTGCCCTAGCTCCTTGCCTATATAAACCATGTAATAACCTTCATTTGAAGGTTGGTTGTTCAAGTTATTTCCTTTCATACTCCTACGCGTAAACCGTATAATATTATCGTGTGTGTGTGTGGTTTTACTTGTTCAATCGCCTCATCTCCTTTCTATATAACTTGTGTTTGTAAAACTAGTGACCTAACAACAATAATGCACTAAAAGTGAGTGCATACAAGGTAGGCTAAGGCGATTTGGGTGTACATTTGGGGGTGGATTGTAAACAATGCTCTTCATTGATATTCTGGAAAACCGAAACATCACGAGAACCGCGAAAAGGATAGGCTCTGAGGGGTTGACTAGGGGTATCGTATACTAAAGATGAGTACAAGCGCAAGGGTGTGGGGAATTACTCAACATATGTGGAAAAGTAATTATAATACAGGTATCAAACAAGGGTTATCCTAATGCCTCTCATCATTTAGTTATTCCTAACTACACAAGTGTAGTCTCACGAGCGATCTCGGAATGCATCACAAAACAAGTTCTAGAATCTATTATACTCCAGGTACACACTTTCGAAGCATTAAAGTGGAATGCTTTAATTCCTACAAATCTAAGGCGATCCTCACATTTTGGGTGGAATTTAAGTGGTAAAGGGTTTTGTGCTAGTCATATAACTTCCTATCCATGAGGCGCTTTATTAAGACTAATGGCCCACTCCTACATGTCATGAAAAATTTTAAAATTTGTGCCAAAATTACCCTAACCGATATTTCTCATGGTTTATTACACAAATGAAATTAGACAAGGCAAATAGTCAAGGATAAGCATAGTTTCAAAGTTCCCGTTTTATTTTCCTTCCCTACACTTAAACTGAACATTGTCCCCAATGTTCCCCGAAAGTATCAAAGTTATGATAATGGAAGGTAATTAAAAATGAAAGAAACTAATACTCCCCTGATTAGCTCGGTAGGATCCGTGTGAAGTAGTGGTTAAATCTTTCTTCAAGAAGAATGTATGCGTGAAAAGCTCATTCCAATCTTATGTATCTTCTTCTTGATAAATAAAACCTGCACACTTGAAGAAAACAAGCGAAACCGGCGTAAAATGGCGGTAACAATATATACATGACTCTACTAAACTAGGATATAATGCTTGTGAAATGGATGTTTCTGATTTTCTAGAAAATTAAGACTGAAAAATTCCAAAATTTATAAGTAGCTCGAGAAACGAGAAAGTAGTAAGTCGTTTCCTCCTCGGCGTCGTCGGGTTGCGATCTGGCCGTAGTCGAGGTTATCCCAACAGCAGTGCAGGATTTTCGGAAAAATTCTAGAAAATTTATATCTTTAGAATCTGGAAAAATTTCCCGCAAAACATCCATTATGACTCGATACAAGCATTTGACTCGAACAAATACACATGTATATCTTTTTAATAATCGTAATTCTCATGTTTACGTTCTTTTTGAAAACGTGTGTAATCCTCCCTACACTTATCCCTTTTGTAAAATACCTTTATATGTAATTAAGACGAGGTTAAAGACAAAATAAAGCATTTTTACAAATTCAAACATGAGAATAAACAATCAATAAACGATATACGACATACAAATAGACAATCCAACCACACAAGTCATAGATAAATCACACCACATGCAAATATACATACACATCAAATTGTTCAAAGTTCACCACAAAGTCAAGATAGCCTAGATTATTACATGCCCAAATAAAATTGTTTCAACAACCAACCATACTTATCTATAAACAATCCATAAACAAACACATGAGTCACTGGGGAGGGGTCCATAGCGGTAGTCATAACCGGGAGGAGGTGGCCTGGTATCCATAAGTGGTTAGTCCTCCTCCTGCCCGGGAAATGGATCGATCTACAGGTGTGGGTCAAGTTGATCACGCATGGACAGATGTTGCATCTGTCTGACGGTATGATCATATGTCTAGCTAGCTCTCTGATCCTGCTATGCCATCCACGTGTCCATACGGCTCATCCATGCTCCCTGGTGGGCCTGCCAATATCCACTGGACATGTGCATGTAGGCGTCGTGAACCTCTGCTCCATCCCACTGGCGGTATCTTTGGCATCAGTTGACGCGTCATCATCGTCATCATCACCAACGAGCGTGGTGAGCATGGAACCATGCGTAGCCCTACCATAATCCATGATGACATCCATAGCTTTTTAGGGACTTAGCTCGATGACCCTAGGTGCGCACTACATTGAGGTACATGGGTACCTCCGGCCAAGATGCCAAAGGATTGAGCCAACGGGTGACAAGCATACCACCATATACTATCCTCAATCCTCATACCACTAGCGGTCCTTAAGTAATCGGCCAACGAATGGGATGTTACGATTGCACACCCTCGGCCAGCATGCATTAGAGATAGAATAGATGCGGTAGAGTGACCGCGATGACTCGTGCCCTGGCCCGTTATAGTGAAAGTGAGGCAACGATGCACGAGCCTAATCCCAGCGGATCCGGATCACGTGGCGAGGGTACTCCTAGTAACATACTCCCAGTTGGCTATTGTGTTCCAAAGCTGAATTCCCAACATGTAGTCCCTATGGGTAATCAGTACCAAGTTAGACCTAAAAACATTGCTCTCGGCATCCCTTGCGACATCTGACCCACTCTCCTTCCCAAACTCAAGTATCGACATAGCCCTCCATTCTCCACCCAACCTAAATCGAACCCCACGAAACTCAATGTTATCTGACATGAATTAATATCCATCAAATAAGATCGTGAAATTCACGCACTAGCTCATCATACACGGGCTCATGCATCTAAACAACCTTTCCATTGGGGATCAGGGTGAACTTATCCCTCCTAAAGCTGTTCCAAAATTCCCTAGCGGATCATGCTCCTCAAGAAATCCACACTCCACAACAGAGTCAATGGTTTGATGAAACAATTCATTGTAACGGGTTTGGCACTCTTCCTCAAAAAATACTCCCCACCCCATCGTGTAGTGACCATGTTCAGCGGGTACGGAGAAGACTTGTCCCTTGTTCTCTTCGTTCTCTTGCTCATCCGAAGCAATCAAAAATGGGGAACAAATGAGCAACATTTATGTTGTTAAGGGCGACATCAAAAGGTTACGGCGGCCAGAGAATCCGGCCCGTCACACGATAAAATTTTAAATCCGACATTTTGCGAGGAAAAATCCGGGTTTTTAACCATAACCCTAACACCTGTTTTGGCAACAATGGTGCATTGCCTAGGTGGTTTTAGTTCCTAAGCCGTCTAGGATTCTCGCATAATCAAACCCATATGATAACACTACAATTCGCCTAATCTTAAGCCTAATTAACAAGATTCATGGGCGACATTTAGCATTAATCAAATCAATTGGGGATTTTCGGATTGAAAGGGGAAATCAAAATTGAGCATGGAATAGAGCAATTGACTAGATAGAGATCGATGTATATTACTTACATTGTGGAGATTGTACGACAAAATAGTGAATTTGGTGTGGAGAAAGCGTAGTGGTGTGATGTGGGGTAGGATAGAATGTGTAGGGTAGAGAATGAAAGAGATGGTTGGTGTTTTTATCCGTCTGATCTGGCTTATTGACGGCGTCGTCACGCCCAAATTTTTGCAAAAGAAAATGTTTTTACTTTAATATTTGTTTTTTCAATCCACCCACAATCTCCACGAAGGTAAGCAACGCATATGTCAAATTGTCTTTCACTTGTGATTCCAGAAATACCGAAATATTGGGGCCGAGGATTCTTTGATTCTGGTTTAAAACCGAAGGAACTTTTCCTAACATTTGGAAAGTCGGGAAGTGACACGTGCACTTTTTCAATAAATATGTTCCTAGAAAACAAACAGGGAGTGTTGAGGTAAGAATTCAAACAAGGATGTGATTCCTTGAGGGGGTTGCCTGCATAATAGAATTGGAGAGGTTTGGGAGTCATCCCATGGGCTCCGATATCGGCGATTATACCTTTTCTATCTTTTAGGTACATTGTTCTTTGCGATTTCTTCATGGATTTTTGATGAAGTTGTCGACCGATCCCAAGAAAGTGTCATGAGTTTTCCGCATTTGAGCTTCGAGGCGTTTTATTTCCTTTTCTTGCTTGTGGACAAATGTCAACATTATGTCCTCGAATTCATCTTCTTAGGGATTTTCTTGGGAGAAAAAATTCCTTGACCGCGTTCACATGCTTATCAGCATGGGTGGTTACTTCCATTAACTCATTCACTTGTGCCTCCATACTCATAAACGCTTGTGCTTGGGAATTTAGCCCGTTCTCCTAGACTACTGGAATTTCCCATCCTTCCTCTTCATATTGAGCTAGGTCTTCGATGACCTCCTAACATGCTTACGTTGAGGTTACTTAGCCTTCCACCGGCGGCGTAATCAATGGTTTGTCGGAGGGAGGGACTGACGTGATCATAGAAGAGTTGGACTTGAAGCCAAAGATCAACGCCGTGATGAGGGACTCTATGGATTAAGTCCTTGAATCGATTTCATGCTTCGTAGAAATATTCACCTTGACGTTGTTGGAACATCAAGATTTCATTCCTAAGCTTAGTAGTTCTCCCCGGTGGGAAAAATTAAGCAAGAAGCGAGGTGAGATCATCCCAACTTGAGATGGAGCCCGTGAAGTCGCTCGAAACCAATTACTAGCTTGGTCCCGTAGATAGAATTGGAAGAGCCATGTGCGTGGTCTCCCGAGTAATAGCATCAAGGTCGATGGAATCGAAAATTTTAAGGAAATCCTTAAGATCTTTGGTTAGGATCTTGGAGCGAAGTCCATGGAATGCACATCCGTTTTGCACCAACCGGATGGTGTCGGATCGAAGGGCGTAGTTAGGGCTTGGTCGGGAAGCTCAATGGTGTTTCTATAGCCTAGGTGGCTTGGTCTTGAGTATTCACCAAGAGTACGGCATCTTGGCTGGTCATTTGGTGGTGGGTTGATGAGTGGTGGTTGATTATCACTTTCCATGATGAAAAGTCATGGGGTTACGAACAAAGGTCACGAAGAAGGGGGATAGACTACGAGGAAGCTAAAAATGGGAAAAAAACTTACTTGATAGGAATCAAGCAAGGAAACCTAAAAGAGGTGAAAATCTAACTAGCTATTCTATTCCCCGGCAGCGGCACCAAAAACTTGATACCGCATTACAGCGCGCGTTAGGTCAAAGGAACTTCCTTTTAAGTCGAGCAAGTTTTTCAACACCTGGCTGATGAACCTAATCGTTGTAGTGTAGTATTATGTGCGCCGGGAATTGATATCGTTCTCTCCGGGGAATAGGAATGCTAAAATTACTACGCTAAGGTTGGGGTTGAGGAAGATTATTTTTTATCTTTTTATATTTTTTAAAAATGGAAAGGTACGAATATAGGGGTTATTGGATTTGGGGGTTGGTATTTCTACCAGGTACTCTACTATTATCTAATTATCTAAACTAAGCTAAGGTGAGTGTAGTCTATGTCTATTGTTGTGTGCTCTTATGATGATTTAAAGATGTGTTTACTTAGATGCTATTACTCCTAGTTATCTCCTATTGATGGTTGAATTGCCCGTCCTTATTCTTAATGCGTTGTGTCTCTAAGATTAAGTAGGGTATGCGTTTTCCCTAACTCTTTGAGACTACCTTAAGGTTATTGCCCACGAAATCTCTAGGATTCATAAACTAACTCTAAGGTTATCTTTGGATGTTTTGACTACAATAACTCTAAGTGATTATAAACTAATGTTCACAAAGATTACTCAAGCATTAAAAACACAACGAATGGCCTATCGCAATACTAGGTCAATCACAATTAAGATAAGAGACAACCAATCAATATTCAATACCTAGGTTTCATAGATCTAAGCAAACACACAAGTAAATTAGCGGGACATGGAAAACATGCAAGCATACACACAAACAATTGAAGACATAATTGAATTAATGAAGTAAATCACTTATCTTGTTGTAAAATAGGGTATGGAACCCTAAGATACTACCAAGGCGACTATGTTAGGTTTAGGTTTTACTGCACAAAACTACCTCCCTAAAATACTGAAAATTCGAATTCTATATATAGGGTTACAATATCGTGCGTCGCTCTTTAATTGTGGCCGTTGGGTCCCATGCCATTAAGTTTTCGTCTTGGCCATCGCTCAACTCTGTGGCGGAGTCACCTTATGCTTGTGAGCGCCGTCGGCTTCAACTTCGGCGCCGTCGGGATCCAAATCTAGGCGTCACGAGTTGTGGCGCCCTATTCTTTTAAACCTGATGTCGTCACTTGTAAAATAGTAATTTGCTCTCTGAGTTGTCTCAAGGTGTGTGACGACGGGCAGCGCTATTAAGGCTGTGACGCCGTCCGCCAGTTCAGTGGCTTGAGTGTCTCGATTCTTGACTTTGGCCATTTTCTTCATATATTCGCGCCTTTTCGTCCGAATAAGTGTCATTCCAAAATTTGCCTTCAAGAGACCTAAAAAGTGAAAAGGAACGAAATTAAGTAGTAACGGATACAAAAGTGATCAATTAAGGGCTTAAATGACCCCTCAAAAGTGTACCTTTTAAATCCTTATCAGATGGTCATTTTGATGTAAGAATAGTGGATGATTGGAGTTAATTTCATCATTTTGAGAGGTTTCTGAGTTTCCCACCATTTTTTAGATTCAAAGTTTTGTTAAATTTTGTGATGAATTGAGTTGAAATCTATAATCTTGGTGTTATTGCGATCAAGAATATGTTGGTTTTATTGAATTTGGTGATAAAAATGGTGGTTTATGATAGATTATGGTGGTGAAAAGTTGTTATGATGATCGGAGTTAGTTACAAGTGGTAGAAGTTAGTTATTGGTGGCGGAGTGAGGTGGTGGTGGTGGTTGAGCAGGGTGGTTATGCTCTGATACCATATTGAAATTGAGATAGTGAAAATGAGTTATTATTGAAGTAGAAAACTTGTGATCAAATGACCACTTACACAATCTTTATACAAAGTATTTTGGTGGCAAAGTTGGTTATTCAATCAACCACACTTTGACCCGAACTAAGCTATCACTACATCTTTAAGCTATATTACAGACTTGATATTACATATAAAACTATTGTATCAAGCTAACACATCCAACTGTAGGCTATTGTGCTTGTTGCATCCTCTGCTAAATCTTGTTGCAAGTCTTCAAGCATTGTGTATGAATAATATAACTTGTGGACATAGTTGTGGTAACTAAAGCAACTATATGTCCATTACTTAGATAAATCCAATTGACTCCGACCACTTAGTGTAACCCATGTGGACCTTATTCTATTCGAATAAAGATAGCAAAATGCGTAGGGTTGCTAAAAACCGGTAAATCCATTTTTCCAGAATCCCGTGTTAACCTGTTTTGAGCTATTAACTAAGCCTTTTTGTTACTCGTACTTGAATAGAATAATGGGTCAAAATGTGTAACTTCAAAACAGGTCGGGCTGAATAACTAACCTAATAACATTCTTCTTTGAAGCATAAGAATACACTTTAGGCAACTCTCAGCATATTCAACATATTTACCCTACTTCATTATTAAAAAGTAAGAAATTAATTTTATCCACATCGACCCATCTTATAGGTAAATGAGTCAAATTTGCCACTTTTTTGTTCATGTATCTCCTATATGCACATTTTTTAAGAGATTGATTATTTATATACTAGCCTATAAACCCGTGAAAATCACGGGCAGCTATATAGAAAAGGTAACATCACACAAATACTTAACATGTAGACGTGTGCTTAACAAAGTTTTAAAAAAAATGTACAATAATTGACTTTTATGGAAAATACCAAAGACTCATAAAATAATCAAAATATACATTCATTAACATTGTGTTAATATGGTATTAACAGTATCATTATCGATCATATGCCTTTCCACCAAACTAATATCCTCCTGAAACTTGGACATCAATTTTCTCATGAGTAGACATGATAATTTGGACATCCACTAAACATATAAATAGAATAGAGAAAATGTATTATTTTAAAATATCACATCATGCCCATTCATTATGTAAAAATGCTTCAGGGAAAATTCTTTTATGAAATTTATGTGATTATAACAATTTTCTTCAAATAAATGAATAAAGACTACCGATGTAGCCACTCGTGATATTAGTTTAGGGAATAATCATCACTTCCAAGATGATTAGAATGCCCATTAAATTTGAGAATTTGAGAATAAAGGCATATACTATGAACACAAAATAGATGTAAATCAAAGAGAAAACTTGTCATTAAGCAAAAAAAGTGGGATTTAATTACAAAATCGGAGAGATGGCAAATGCACATTTAAGCCGGAGACTATACATACAAAATTGGAAAGAGATCAAAATTGCAGCCGAGTTTCTATATTTGTGTCAAATCACATAAATAATTCTTCGTAACAACAAAAGGCATCATTGTAATTTTAATGTGTCATGTGGCTTTAGTGACTTGGCATTAGTGAGGTGGCAAAGTTGTCCACATGGATTTAATGACATGTACAAATTTCAAAAAATCTTTGTTTATTATATTTGTATATATATATTGTTATATATATATATATATATATATATATATATATATATATATATAGATAGATGTTTTACATTTGTTTGATCAGGATACTGTATTTGATTCTGTGTATTGACTTGTGGACACATCTTCTGCTTCATGTGTGCTTACAGAAAAGTGTCCTCTTTGTCGAGAAGTATGTGACATCTTTCTCCCATTTTTTTTTGTTTTAATTTCCCATCGTGAACATTTGGTGAATTGTTTCGCTGTTTTACAGGCAGCAGGAGTTTACCAGGGATCTCTCCACCTGGACGAGCTTAACATTTACTAAGTTGAAGGTAAACTTTTTATGTGACAAACATACTTTTACTTGTCTCTAAAATTACCAACTGTAGTTGCAGAGTTGGCTTTATCATTCTATTTATCAAAAAATAGGGCCGAAAGTTTCAAATTGTTATATAGTTATTATAATCCAATGGTTTTTGTATTGATAGTAAGTATACTAATACTAATTATATATAAACTTCGAAATGCACAAAACTTGTGTTGACATACGCTAAAAATTATTAATTGGAATTAACCTGTTTGACCGATTACATAACTAATGCCCATTTTGCCACCTTTCAGTACATTAACAAATTATATGAACTTGCGCAGTTGTCCTGAATACTGGGAGGAAAGGCTTCACACTGAGAGAGCAGAAAGGGTTCGGCTGACGAAGGAGCAATGGGAAGCACAATCCCGAGCATTCTTGGGGATCTAAACAGACTGTTCTCTTTGAAACCAGGTATACATTATGATTTCACAATCAAGTAAGATGTTTAAATAAGTTGTTGTAGCTTGGGTTTGGTCTGATTTAGAGGGTGTTTGGCTTTGCGTTTGTGAGCTACTTATCTGATTATCACGTCATGATAACGCAATAATCTAAGAAGTGGTGTTTGGACAAGAAGTTTAGATAATCAATTAATTGCGTTTTGAAGGCTTGAAAACGCAGAAAACAAAAAGCAGGTAGGAACCTACTGCGCCAAAACGTGATTTTGCAATCTTGTCAAATTTACTCAATTACCCTTTATCTTGATAAATTGAAGTACGTGTAACCATGTTGTGTGTCTATTTATGTCATTTAACCAATCAAGTCATAAAATAATCTAATATGCCAAACACAAAAAAACTGATTATCTGATTATTGCGATATGAAACAGCATAATCAAATCCAAACACTACATTTTAAAACCACGTTTTGTTACAGCTGATTATCTGATTATTCGTTTTCAAAACGGATAATCTATTTTGAATAAGCAATCCCAAACACCCCCTTATTTATATTGATACCTAGATCATGGTTCATTTTTTATGCAAGAAACTATTTCATTTTGATAAATTATGCAAGTAACATTAATGTCATACACTGTTTATAAACCAGATGATCGGTTTGCATATTCCTGAACCAGTGCCCCAAAAAGTGAGGGCCTCTCGATCAAACGCGAAGGTTTGTCAAATTCCTTTGCATATCCTGTTACAACACATAAGCATTATAAAGTTAAGTGGTTAGTTGACCTTAAAGTAATATAACCTTATCTCAACTAGGTTTAGGTTCTGAAGCCAATGGAAAAACTATCACTGTCTCGCTATCAAAATGATAGAAGTAGCAATTTCAACCATGTAGCTGTGTGCTTATGAGGTGGATTGCTTCAGGTTCAGGTTATAATTAACTTCAAATAGGACAAGTGTTGCCCAAAGGTTTTTTTAATCCATAAAAGCTTGTAATTTTTAAAATATTTGGTTACTATTGAACTGTTGAAAGAATAATATCGGGGACACTTGGTTATATTAGAAATTATGCAGACGTTCAACCTGACCCGGTCTTCCAAAAACACTGCAACCCCATATTAACCTGCCTATTTTCCACCCACAAAATGATAAAAAAAATTTACCTGCATCAATGACAAGAACCCGATCACAGTCCATGACAGTTGGAATCCTGTGAGCAATGCTAACAATGGTGCAATCAGCGAAGTCTTCGCGTATGATTTTCTGAATTACAGCATCGGTTTGTGAGTCAACAGAAGCCGTTGCTTCATCCATGAACAATAACCTGCTGTGCTTTAGCAACACCCTTCCCAGACAAAGAAGTTGTCTTTGTCCCACGCTCCAGTTATCACCATTATCAAGAACTACAAGCATACCCGAAACATATAAGTAAAAATTAATAGTTTTCTCTAAAAAACAGTCCCAGGGTCCATTTTAAGTACCTGCAGAATCAAGTTTCCCAGGTTTTGCAGCTACAACATCATTAAGTTGGCATCGCTCCAGACTCTACAAAGCAGGTTCTCAAGTTAAGTAAATGAAATGAAGTATGGGTCAATAAGGGTTATGCTTTATCTGTAACACGTTGTCAATCCTACAACATTGTCATAAGAAAAAATAGACCTCACTTACCCTCCATATCTCTTCATCAGAATGTTGGCCAATCGGATCAATGTTGCTCCTCACCGTGCCTTCAAAAAGGATTGGTTCTTGAGGAATGATGCCAAACCGGGATCTCAAATCGTGAAGTCCGAGAGTCGAGATGTCGATACCGTCAATAATAATACTTCCTCCAGTCGGTTCGACCAGCCTAAACAGAACTTGAATCAAAGTTGATTTCCCACCACCTGTTCTACCAACAACACCTATCTTTTGCCCTCCTTGAATGTTTAGAGTAATCCCTTTAAGCACCAGAGGTGTGTTTGGACGGTACCTAACCTGCTCACAAGCAAATGTTTATGTACTTAATATCTGTTTGGAGTACCAGATGCACACGAGTGGGTTGGTAACAGGTCAAAAGGAGTCTGGCATCCAGAAAACTTTGTTGTCCATATTCAGTAAATTTATACATAGCTAGTTTTTAAAGTTATATTAATACAATAAAAGTCCAAATTTCAATTTGAGTGATGTAAATGGTTGTATACTTGCTCAACATATTTTACTTGTTTCGGTTTTAGCTTTTATTTTTTATGTTTTTTCCAAAGCAACCCATTCCTACTCCAAGTCCAATGGATTGAAATGCCAAAAATACCTGCAAGTCTCTGAGCTCCAAACTCCCGTGATCGGGCCAATTTGGAGGAGGGGGATTGTCTTTCTTGACCCATTCAGCTTCTGATGGTATGTTGGTGAACTGTTTTATCCTCTCGACTGAAACCATGCGGTTTTCAACAAAGCAACTCGTAAATAAAGCCCAAAATAACAGACCGTTGAGTGACAATCCGTACGAAAGTGATAATCCAACATCCTCTGTAATCATATGAATGCCCATTACTACATTAGATTATCTCCCTCTAGAAGTGGCAAAATGGATCAAATTTAATACCTAAATTGACATGCTCATAAGTAAACGGGTCGAAATTACCTGGTTTAATGACGTTGCTAGGTAAGAGGATCATGAAAATGGTGGAAACGCAAAGGAACAAGCTTCCAAGAAACTCCATACGAAATCCTAACCACCCATTCGATCCATTATTGTGGAAATCCATTCTTAGATTTCCATCCACACGCTCAACATTTTCTTGAATAAAGCTGTCTTGTTTTCTAAAACACCGGATTGTCATAACTCCGGAGATGCTCTCTGAGAAGTGGTGAATGACAGGTGCTTTTGTAATTGAGTCAAGTCGTGTTATTTCACGAGATGTTGCAAGGTAATAACCCTGAAAAGATCATGCAAAAACATTAATATCTTCGTAACCACATTACACTGTAATGAGGTCTAAACACACATACCCGATACCAGAAATTGAGCCAACCAAGTGGAACGAGCAGGAAGACGGTCGGCCAAGCGTATTGACATGTTATGATGATAACACTAATCACAGACATGTATAATACGAGGCTTAGGTGCATCATGAACGGTAGAAGAGTATCGATGTTGGTTTGGTCACTTGATGCCTGAAAAACATTATAGATATAGCATAAGATCATTTTGATTCTTTGTATTGGTGGCAAATATAAACAACTCACTCATCCCAAATGGGCTAAATTATTTCTTAAAAAGGGTTGGAGCATTGCCCAGGAAAAAGAAAACGTACCCGACTAAGAATTCTTCCCGAAGGGGTGGTGTCAAAAAATGACATTGGAGCATGAAGTATGCTATGAAGAATTTGCTTAAAAAATGTTTGTGCGGTCTCGAGCCCTAGGTACATAGTGAACATGATTCTTCCAATAATTATGACAAACGCAGCACCTGCAATAACTGCATAGACTCCGATAAACACAACAGGGTCAAAAGAGTCCGCTCGATCCTCTGATGTTTCATACGCCAACCAGTAATCACTAGCCATTTGTGTGGCTTGCCACCCAACCGACAATAATAAAACTAGAATCACACCGAACCACCCAAAAGCCTCTGTTGCATACACTTTATAGACATGTAAACTGACTCTTCCTGTCTCTCGTTCCTCATCTTCAATCAGTTTTGATGTTCCTATCTTAGAACTCGATTGGGATCGGTCTAAAGCTTTAGTAGTATCATTGTTGTTTTCTTTTGTATTACCGGTAGGAGATTTTGTTATGGTTTCTGGTTCGGTTGACTCTGCTTGTACTAGTTGCATTGAGGTCTCATGAGCAGATACTAAGGCTTGAAAATCGAGTCCGGATTGAACCAGTTCATCATACTTTCCTGATTGGACAATCATCCCATCGCGCATCACCTGTGAGAGTTTAAGTTCAGTTTAGAGGTTGCAGAAAATTACTTAAATGGGTCAAAAGATAAATTATTTTATTAGCCGGGTTGGGTTAATGGTTAGAAAAGGTCCGTCCCGCTAACAAATCTAAAAACTGTAAAAAGACCATGTCAAATAGACACACAAAAAAATTCTCACTACATAATTTTTACCAATAGTGTTACGTGAGTGTGCCCGTCATTGGCCACATGGTGGTACGCGTGTCGGCGTGCATAAAAACGTTGTTTTTGAAAAAGTGCGGATAGAAGATATCAATGCGAGTGTTACTAGCTAATTTTGACAAAATTGTGTCACTTAGATCTTACAGACAACCCACTTTTTATGCAAGTAAAATCCAAGAATCACAAAACAGTCCTGACCCAAAAACGGAACCACATCACTTACTAGGATAAGATCAACATTGTGGAGAAAATCGACTTGATGAGTAACAAGTAAGATCGTCTTGCCTCTTAGGACTCCCCTCACACATTCCTGCAATCAAAGACAAATGCTATGGATTATAGGAATTTAGTTAATTTCACAGGATAGTAATCAACTATTTCTTTGATACCTCAGTTATAGAACTATCACTTTCCGCTCTATGAGTTACGAAATACTGACATTTGGACTTGTTTAAAACTAGAGTAAATTACAGCAATGATTCATGTAGTTTGTAGAACATTACATTATTGTATATAGTAATTATATGAATACTATATTGTTTGTTTTCATGTATGACCTTTTGTCCTTTATAAGATTAAATCAAAGACTAAATGTGAGAGCAAACAATGTTTCTATGTTATGATTTGAGTTTGTTGCTATACCTTGAATATCTCTGAACCGGTGTGAGCATCGACAGCACTAAAGACATCATCAAGAAGATATATATCGGAATCTTGATAAACAGCTCGAGCAAGCTGAATCCGCTGTTTTTGGCCTCCACTGAGATTGATCCCACGTTCCCCAATTTCAGTTTGATCCCCAAATTCCATCATTTCTAAGTCTTTTTCCAAACAACACGTTCGTATTACGTTTTTGTACTTGTTTTGATCCATTGGCGAACCGAACAAAATGTTTTCTTGAATAGTTGAATTTTGTATCCATGATGTTTGTGCAACATATGCCGTGCTCCCAGTAACCGTCACCTTACCAGAAACTTTATGCATTTCTCCAATAACGGATGCTAATAGTGACGATTTTCCCGATCCTACTGTCCCGACAATCGCTGCTAGTTCGCCTTTTCTGATCTTGAAGTTCAAGTTTTTTATGGTCTCTCCTATAGAAGCGTCTTCGTCATCGTTCCAACTAAACGACCCATTTTGGACTGAGACGGCCGTCATATCGTCACAATTTGCATGTCTCTCGATTGAACCCTCTTCTAACTCCTTACTATTCATATACTCATCCAATCGCCCCAACGAAATCATAGCTTGAGACAGCGAAATCATTGATTGTGGAAAGCTCCAAATTGGTTCTTGCAAATTTTTAAACAAAGAAGTCGCAGTAAAAACTGTCCCTGCATCGAGGTTTACCCCAAGCAAAATACCGCTCCCGAATGTGACTGTCGAGATAAATAAAGGCGTACTCCATAACAAGATCATGTTCCCACCAATCGAGTACATAAACTTACAAAGCCAACCGTATTCTGACTCACGAAACGATTGTATCCTGTCATTAAAATGTTGTTCCCATGCTTGAAACTTGATCACTCTCATGTAACTAAGCATCTCGTTCGTCGCTTTCATCCTCGAGTCACGGCTCGTCATTATGTTAAACTGGTATCTGTTGTTTCGTTTTGTGCCCACGAAAGTTAGCAACAAAATTAGCAAGACGGCAACTAGTGTCACTACAACCGACGGGCCAAGGTACATGTAAAGTATGGCTAACGCGACCGCAACTTGAAGTGGCATAAGCCAAATCGCGTGTAATTGAACCATTATATCAGAGAGTTGTTGCGCGTCTACAGCCATATAGTTCACAATCTGTCCTACTCCGTGAGATTGCCGAGCTGAACACGAGAGGCGTAAACCCTTCTTGTAAAGCGACGTTATCAGGGTCGAACGAATTAACATCCCGAGCTTTTGAGAGTGGAAATTGAAATGGTGCGATGTCAAAACTTCGAGAAATTTTGAAATCAGAAGGATTAGTACTAAATAATATCCTTCGTAAGGCGAACTTCTTTTCCCGGATGTGAAATCGACAAATCTTTGTATTAGTAACGGCCCAACATACGCTACACCAAGCTTTACTACCGCTAAACACCCGGTGAATGCGATATCCTTCCAGAAACAACGGAGTAATGTTGTCCTAACAGGATGTCTTGACTTCTCTTCAGGTTTGGGCCAGTTTTTTTCAAAAAATAGCGACAGTTTTTTGGCTCGGTGTTCTGGTGAAAGTGTAGGGATATCATCGATTATTAACGGAGTTTTGTACCCTTTCTTTAACAAAGGATTCAGCCATAACCAGAATGTTTTCGATAAGATGGAAGCAGATGCCCATCCACTTACATTCGACGATTTGTTTAATTCGTCGGGCTTTGATTCCGGTGTCACTATTATCCCGGTTGAACCGGTTACTGACACAATCACTAAGAAAGCCGAAAAGGGTAGTGAAATGGATGAAATTAAGTCACTGGATTTCGATAACGGGGTGTTGGAAATAAGACGGGTGATACTAGAAGAAGCAATCAATGCAATGGCGACGAAATTTACTACCCAATATACACGTAATGAGATCGAATGATTCACCGACTGAAATCTCTTCTCGTGGCTGACCAAAATAGTGACTATAGCGAACGATATCGCTTGAACTAACCAACATATTCCATCGATCAACTTCCATGAAGTCTCGGTATTTTTCACAAACCCCAAAACCGATAAAACAGTAGCTAAAATAGCTAAAGTGACTGAAACAGTTAGTGACAGTTTGAACCATAGACTTGCTTTGACAAAACTTGTAGTTTTAGTGACTAGAGTCTCATTAGCGTCAGAATCACCATCGTTGCTGGAAGTGCTTCTTGAATAAAGCTTTCGAACTGCGAAAACGAAGACAGCGAATAGAAATACGATATCGATGGAAGCTAAGAGTAGCTTCTGTGGGCATGGAGATAGTAAAATGAGTGAGATCTTTGAAGAGTTTAGTGACACAGAAGTCATCTTGGGTCAGTAAAAGATGTTCAAGTTCTATGACTCATGCATAGGAGTCTGCAAAATAAAAACAAGAGCAAAGATTTGGATTATATAAAAATATGAGCAGGTAGCAAATAGCCAAATACTTCTGATGGTCAAATCATAGAGGTGCAGGTACTGTTAATTCCAGACATGCAACTCCAATTATGCTACAAAAATATAAAAATATATAACCTTTAAACAAAAAAATAATCTTGCTTTTGCAATACTGTTAATTCCAGGCCTGCACATCTAGTTATGCTACAAAATATAAAACTATATCACTTCTAAACAAACAAACAAAATTATCTTGCTTTTGATGTCACATGTATTTTACTGAATAAATAATGTGTTAGGCAAAACTCCTACAAAAACAACTAAACCAACCATGATTTACATGCTTAGATTTTCATGTGATTGATAAAAGTTCACATGAAAAACTAGTTATTTTTTTCTTGTTTATTAAACTGGTTCAAAGTTTACAATAACCTCATGTCAAGTGTGATCGAATTTAAAATATCAAAGTTTGTCTCATCGACAATAATTTTTTTTTCTCCACCCTGTTTATACATGTGAATAAGAAAATATCATTTTTCATGTGACATAAGTTTTGAAGCGAACTAATAATACCATATCTACATATTAATAGATGTTAATGCTTTTCTAAATTTGTAATATTTAACAAATTTATTAATGGTTTATATAGAAATAAAAGTTATTTAAATAAATAAATATTTTCCTTTAATGCTTCAAACATGGTGACAAGTTAAAAAATCTATTTTGTAAATGATCAATTTTACAGTAGAAAATGATTCCTTCCATTGGAAAGATAATGTAACTTTCTATGTCATGTGTTTAATACTAATAAAGAATATCTCACTTTTTAGTCAACACTTATGAGATTCGCTAGTAACAAACACATGGCTTTTATTCAAGCTTACCTTATTTTAAAACTATTTTCAAATATCAACTCAGTTGATAATATGTGTTAAAATCATATATTCATAAAAACGATGAGTTTTATTTTGCAAACATTATTAGTTAAGGGATTCTTAAACAAAACCATAGAGTTAGTTGTCATTAAATTCCAATATATAAATAATAATGTGTCGCATTTTCGGAGCAAGTTATAAAATAAAATAAAATAAAAACTATGGGGATATCTTTGTCATGTCTATAAGATGAGATTGTTTTACACGAATTAGGAAGCTCGGAAAATATAAAAATTCTTCAAGGTTTGGTAAAATGCTTACATCTATAGATGTATCTATGGTTCTATTTTTCGAAATTGCAAAGGTTAGGTTGAGCTATTCGGTTTCTTGACGTGTTTAATTATCCGAAGTTTAAAAAATAAATAAATAAATAAATATAAATAAATAAATAGCTAAGGTACTATCAGTATCGAAGCTAGAAAATCTTTGAAAATAAGAAAGTTTACAATTTAAGTATACTTTTTGTGTATTGAAAATGAAAAAATTCAAAACACCATAGTTAACTAAGAAACTGAAAAAATGCGCCACCATGCTTGAATCCATAACTCGTGTATCGATTCAAAGAACAATTATAGTCTTATAGATGATGCAAATTAAAATGGTTGTACAATGAAGAAAGTTGTGTCTAACCTTTTGTTTATGGAGGAAGATGCATGAACTCAGATAACCATTGCTATGGTGCTTCTAGCAATCAAACTGAATCGAAGTACACAAATACCATAATTAAAACACACCCTTTATAGCAAGAGGTTTTAATGCATACAATCATGGTTCAATTCGTGGGCCTAACCATTTGGACCCATGTGGTTCTTAAATTCTACCAAGTCACTTTCCTTCCTGCTTCGACTCTTGATTGTGTTTGGACTATAGATGTTTGACTATTTCATTTACTAGGTGTGTACTAGCGTATAAGTCACATCTCAAGTTCAATTCCTGCTAGCTGTAAATAACTTTAAGTGATCATGTTAACTTTAAAAAAAAAAACGTGTTTTATCTAGTTTGAGTTCGTGTGGTGGTGGGTTGAAACCCCATGGATTAGTCGGCAAAAGGTCAGAAATAATGGTTACCAAAATAAACATAATTTAAAGTTAGGTTTTTGAGTAAAGTCCAAAATACATCCATGTGGTTTGTCCCGTGTCTCGTTTTATATCCCTAAACCTATTTTGGCACAAAATCATCCCTCCGTTAGTAAAGTTGACACAAATACATTCCTCTGTTAGTAAAATCAGTCAATGAGGACTAATGGTGCAAATATTTATCCGTTATCTCCTAACAGGAGAAAGGATATTTGCACCGTTAGTCCTCATGACTAACTATGCAATTTATTTTCAGAAATAAATTGCATCGTTAGTCCTGCACCACCATCACCGCGACCTCCACTGCCACCCACCACCTCCACCACCACCTACCACCCAACGCCACCACCACCACCACCTACCACCCACCACCTCCACACACCACCACCACCCACCACTGCGACCACATCCACCTCCACCAACACCATCATAGATTATAACAAATTATTTGAAGGTTTATGGGAGTTATATTTTGAAAAATATGGTAACCCAATTCCTTCACTGAGTTCGTCTTCTTCAACGAGCCGATCGCATAGAGGGAAACCAATGTTTGGCTTGCTACAAAAGTTAAGAGAAAATCCTAACAAACGGGCAAAGAATGATCGTTTCATGAACAACGAATATGAAAGATATATCACAACCAATTTTATCTCAAATATTCCGACCGAACAAGTTGAAATTTTGATATGTTGGCATTTTGGAAAGCAAAGGAAACAATGCTTTCCGTTCTATCCCGCATGAGTCGAGATGTACTAAGTGTACAAGCTACTTCGGTAGCTTCTGAATCCGCTTTTTCAACAAGTGGAAGGGTATTATCAAAGCAAAGAACAAGGCTCACACCGACATCTTTGGAGATGTGCATGTGTTTGAAGGATCAATTGGACGCAACCTAGCAAATACAACACACATCAAATCTTGAAAACGCCCTAGACTTCGAAGAAGGGGTCTACGAGGAAGAGGTGCTAACGGGTGAAATTGAATTACTTTCCGATCAAGAAATCAGACAAGATGAAGTTGCTAACAAAGCTAGGTCCAACAGATCCGATGAAGAAAATTACGATTAGCTTTCGATGTATTATGTTTTAACTTTATGTATTATGTTTGATGTATTTCCATTCCGATGTATTTCTGATATATTAAAGAAAAAATTACACGGTTGGTCCCTGTGGTTTGCTCATATTTCAAGTTTAGTCCCTAAGTCATTTTAATTACCCCAGAGATACCTATTTTTAAAACGTTGCACTCTTTTAGTCCCTAATTTGGATGTCCCGTTAGTTTGACCGTTAAGTGTTTAAACTGTGAGGGCATTTGGGTCTTTTCAGCTCATATTCTTCCACCCCCTTTATAATACCCGCCCCAATTTAATCTCCCAACCCTACCAGATTAAATTAAAACCCTAAAACACACACATACCCAAAATTAAAAACCCTAAAACACAAAAAACTCTTTTCTAATCATGGTTTGGTGTAGGTGTAGTCGAGTATGCATAATCAAAACTTCTTGGACAGTGGAAAATCCAAGGCGTCGTTTTTACAGTTGCACCATTCCAGTAAGTTATAAAATCCGAAGTATGTGGTTTAATCAAAACCCAAAAAACTTATTTATCTTCTTTTCTGTGTACAAGGATCACTATGTGGTTGGATTGATTGGTTTGATCCTCTAATGTGTGAGTGTGCTGTTCAAATTATCCCTGGATTGTTAAGGGCTAGGAACAGGCATGAAACTGCCATTGAAGAATTGAAAAGTCAACTGAGAAAGATAAAGATGTATTTGATGTTTAGTTGGTTAGGTTTTTTTAGTATTGTGGTAATGTACATCTTGGCCTAAGTTGATATGTAAAGGTCAAGTATTGTGGTAATGTAGGCAGTCTTTTGTGTTAATGAATGAAAAAGATTAGATTTGGGTAATTTTGTGAGTTTGTGATATGTATTTGGTTAGTTTGACTACTAAAATGTCAACTGTAACTCTTTTTACAAAACTAGTTTGACTACTAATAGTCAAACTTAACCATTACTAAACATATGACTGGATTTTGTTAGTGAATACATAGATTGAATACATATTGCAATTATGCTAAAAGGGAATAGCTAAAGTGAATTGTGCTCTTTATACAAAACTAGTTTGACTACTAATAGTCAAACTTAACCATTACTAAACTGTTTATTGCACTAATGCAATAAGTGAATACATAAGACACAAAACAGAATCCATAAGTTAATACAAGATAGATAAGCATTGTCATACACATTACTAATCATAACCGCTACTAAAAGTCTACCTTAACCAATACTGCAACACTGCAATACATACCATGAAACCAAACAGACACCAAACAGACACAAAACAGATCACCCTGCAACTTTCTTTTTCTTCTGTGATCCTCCATTACCACCACTTGTAGCTTTCTTCTTTCTTGTCCCACTTGCATCAGCAACTTTCTTTTTCTTTGGGGCACTTGCATCACCAGATGAGGACCTTTTTCTAGCTTTTGAACCTGAACCAGCAGCTTGTGTAGATGGAGGAGTACTAGTATCTTGTGTAGATGGAGGATTACCACCAGCCTGTGTAGATGGAGGAGTACTAGCATCCTGTGTAGATGGAGGATTACCAGCAGCCTGTGTAGATGATCCCCCTGTTGATCCAACTGTTTCCTTCATTCTTTGACATGTACAAGATCTGCTGTTGTGCCCAAGGTTTCCACACTTGTTGCATGTTACAGTTTTATATGCCCTTGACAGTTTTCCATTTCTAACCATTGCCTTCTCTTCTTTTGTTAACCTTCTGTTCTTTCTTGGCCTGCTCACTTGTGCATGATGGTTAGGTGGAGTGAGTTTTGAAGGAATTTGGGATTTCTTCCACATTATCTTTCCATTTATACAACCAATCTTATGATTGTAAGTCTTTTTCCAAGTAGCTAACCAATAACACTTATGCACCCACTATTTTGGTATACCTACATTAATCCCATTAAGTGACATATTGTAGTTGGTTGCTACAACATGTACACAAGGGACGCCTGTTAATTCCCATCTCCTACAACTACAATCCCTATTTGCCACATTCACCACACACTGATCACCATATGGTCCCTTGCCCTGATATTCTTCCCCCCATTCCAAGCTACTGAGTAATTATTTGCTTGGTCCATATTAGCTTTCAATATTTTAGTGGCAGTAGGAGTGAGTGGGCCATCAGTTTTGTCTATCACACCTAGAACATTCACAATCCTTCTCCTCAAATACTGTCTAATGTATTCTAAGGCACTGATTATAGGTGCATCCCTAGCATCCAATATTTTCCCATTGAAGACCTCATACAAATTATTCAACGAGATATCAGATTTAGCTCTACCTATTATCAGGATAATTAAGCTACTTAAGTAAACTGCAAAAACTATTTAAATACAATTATGAGAAACTTAAGTAAACTGCATTCTTATTTGCCTTTTCTGTTTCTTTAAGCTTCTTCCTCCTAATCTTTTCAATCTCATTTTTTTCCTCATCTGAACCACTATCAAGGTTTTCATTATCTAACTCCTCAACATCTTCTTCTATTGGTGCATCATCATTTTCTTCTCCTCTCACGGTGTGTCCCACCCACTCAACATCTTCATCTATATTAAAGTGGTAATCATGCATATCAATATTAATTTCTTCTACATTGTTGTCTTCATCATCAAAATAGTCAAAATCATCCTCATCTGAACTAATGTCACTCTCATCTGAGTCATCCACATCATTTGTTTCATTAGTTTCCACAGTCTCAACCAAGTTTTCTAAAGGTTCATAATTCCCTTCCACATCATCTGTGTTGATCCCAGTTGAGCAAACGATCTAATATAGAAACTGACTTAGAATAAAAACTTATTAAGTATTACGCGGAATTTAACACTTAATCTTAAGAAGAAGAACAGTTAACATTCAACACCTCAATATTATTTATTAATACGAATACTCTTACAGTATTAGGGTTTTGCAACCTTGAAGTGTATCGACCTTAGATATATAACTTATATCTCTAATCTAACCTAGGACCTCCTTTTATAGACTAAGGAGTCCTTTACATAATACAATACGTAACCTCCAAGATAAATATCTTTACCATATTTATCTAATACAATAAACTAAACCGACTATACAAAACACTAGCAGTGGTTACAATATATCATCCGTGGTTACACACTACTACTAGTCGTGGTTGTCTTTATCGTGGTTACATTCTTCTGTCCGTGGTTATATCAAACACATGTCTGTGGTTCCAGACTTAAAGTAATTCATGATTCAAGGAACCAAAACCCAACAATCCTCCCCTAAACTTGATACATTCCAACATAATTCTCAAGTTTCCTTTAAGCTCAAAACATCTGAAATGGAGGATGTAGCCAAACACTTATGAGATTTAAGAATTGTCTCATATTTCTTTAACAAATCATAGGCTTGACCATCATAGGGTAACAACATCTTGATAATACCAGGTTTCAACATCTGAGCAATAATTTCGGGATACTTATTCAACTGAGGATAATCACCTTCTACAAGCATGTGAATAACTTTTCAAGAAACAGTTAAAACATGAACTCCACAAGTTTGATATAAAAACCATCTTGTTACAGTACCATTGTAGAGTCCTTTCCACTCAGGTTCATCATGAGTTGGTTCAAATAAAATCTTCAAATTATAATAGACCAGTCTCTCATGATAATCATTTGGATGTACTTCACCAAACTTATTCTTGTAAAGTATCCAAAGATTCATCAAATCATCTCTTTCAAAATACTAAAGCATTTGTGAAAATTTATTATACTCATAAACTTCATTGTTGAGTCTTTGAATTTTCCAAACTCCTTCACTTCCATCATTAAGCTTAAACTCATAAGAAACAATTTGATTAATATCTTCAACTTCTTTTAATCTTTTAGGATCAGATGTCTCTTGAATTTCAGACTTTCTCTTTCTTTTACTTTGAATCCATTCATCATCTTTCTTAATCCACTCTTCTTCCTTCTTAGAATTCATTGGACATAAATCATCATGATTAATCTTCATACATCTTTCATAAATCTCAAGAATTCTTTCAAATGAACATTTACTAAGATTTTCAGAAATGTGAATGCCTGAATTCTTAATAATTTTCATTAGTACATTCCTCATATGTGCCATTGAAAGAGGTTTCTTTCTTATAACTTGCTTCCTTTCTTTACCAACCTTCCTTGCCCATTCACCCAAAAGCCTAGCTTTTTCCTTATCATTCAATAAATTCCATTCTTGTGCAGTATATTCATCATGTATTTGTTGAGAAGCTTCAAGAAAGTTTTGTGATTCATACCATATAGCTAACATTCTCTGACTAGCTTCTTCTTCTTTCTGCTTTCTTTTCTCTAAAGCTTCTTGTTCTTCAGCAACCATATTCTTTACATACTCTGCATCATAAGCTTCTTGTTCTGCTTTAGATTTAAACTTCAACTCTGCATGCAACCCCTTTTACCTTTTCAACATCGATTGAACCACTTTATTCTTCAGAGGTTCACCAATAACTAAACTTTTTCCTTTTAATTTGGATTTAGTTGCAGAAGTTTGAACAGATAAAACAGGTGCAATAATAGGTGTAGAAATAGATGAAGTTTTGCTTAGATTTATCAATGTACTAGCAGCTTCTTTCTCAACTTCTTTAGACTTAGGTGATGATGAGAGAGAGTTGTGACAACAGTGGAAGTGGTTATGATAGCAATGGGTATGATAGTAGTAGGTATAGTTGTAGTGGTTATAGTTGCCATGTCTGCATTACAGCAGAAGTGGTTAGAAGAGTACTAACCGTGGTTTCGGACATACCATCGTGTTTGTGTTACGTACATCTTCTACAACAGTCTTCACATTTTCAAGAACTGCCTCATTCCCATCTTTATCAGATACCAAAATGTTTGATCTCCACTATCAACATCTTCTTCCATAGATACATTAACAGCCTCCCTTGAATTCTTGCCTTCATTCCTCCCTGTTTGGATACTGACCTCCATATTCAGAGATGGAGAGGAGTCCACCTTCTTTTTCTGTCTCCGTAGCTTCCTTAAAGCAAAGAATCCAGTGCCTTTTCATCTTCTCCAAAACCAAAACCCTATGCTTCAATCTTCTAATATCCTTACCTTGAAACACAGCCAACTCCTGTAGACCCGAAATCGTCTCCTCCATCTTAGTACATTTAGCCGTCAATTCATTTAAGCATTCAAGAATATCCTCCCCACTTCGACCTGTGTGAACTGGTCCGAGAGGTGGTTCATTGAAAAAGTCATCATGTACAAACTCAGAATCCGTCAATTCATGTTCAGGTTCCAACCTATCCTCATCACTTCGAACTGTGTTAACTGCTCCGAGAGGTGAATCCTTGGATATAGAAAACATAGCATCGACGAGCTGAACATCTATGCACCCTGTATTAGCCAAGTGGCTAGGGATTCCTCCATCTGTGTTAAGTTCCAAGGAACTCTCCACATTAGGAGTTGCCAAAGGTTGGGTCTTATTTATGTTTCCACTATCCCGACCAGATCTAAGCATGTATCAAGAGTGGAAGCCCTTCCAATCATGTCACCTTCAGCACCTGTGATGACCTCATGAGCAACACCACTAGCACTAGCCTGAGGTAGCTCGGTGCCCTTCAATCTCTTAGTGAAAACAATAGGGGTATCAGTGGTTGAAGGTTGACTAGAAGTGGATTGTAATACACTATCGGCGTTCATGTGTATTCTATCGAGGATTAGAGATGCATCAGTTGTGGTTTCAGTTGGTGCAGAATCCTCATCAAACTCATGATCAGTGGGCAAAGTAATCATATGAGGAAATAAAGGAACATCTATAATGTGTACATTTTGTGGCTGATTCCTCATATGTGCAAAAACCTTAGAAAGCATATGATTTACTTCATACTCCTGAGTATGCTCAACAGGCTCCTCTATTTGACTTTCCACACTCAACTGAACAAACCTAGGATACAAATAGTATTTACCCTTTTTCCTAATGTTTTGAACTAGCCCTTCATAGATCATCTTAGACCAATTGAACTTTCTTCCATCAGACAAACAAATAATAGCAGTAGTAATTTTGGAAGGAAAGTCATTAAATCCTGTGGTCTTATTACTCATACACATCAATAAGGTGTGAATAAGAAACTTCCATTGTTTTGAAAACAAACTCTTAAAATATTGTACCTTATCACCTCTGTGAGTATAACCTAAGCTTTCCAAACCAGCCACAATCTCAACATCTGAAAGATTATCAATACCATCAACATCATCAAACTTTAAAACATCCCTAATGATCTCCTCAGAAACAGAAATAGCATTCTCATCCACAGCAGTCGCGAAACACTTCTACTCCATCAACCTTTTCAAGCTTAGCATTCCTCCGAAGCTGATGTATGTAGGCTTTTAAAATGGTTGGTGTAACAGTTAAGGCATAGTGAATAGGACTGTGAACAAGGAAATCAATCATTTGATGAAACCCTTCAGATCGATCATTCTTTGTGAGAATAGCAACAAGGTTATGTGAAGTGGAATACTTTTCAGCCATTGGGATGAATGATGGTTATGATGTGGGTTTTGTGAATTATGCAAAGATAGGTGATTAGGGTTAGTAGTGAGCGCCAATTGAAGTGTTTTGAAGATCAAATAAATGATCCATCCGTGATTTGGGGGAAATAAAATGCTTTTGCAAAAGTTACCAAGCAGCCCCTGTAGTATCCAACTCTAACAAAATGCTATCCGCGGTTGCAGAACAGCTATCCGCTTTTAGACACAAACCATCCATGGATACATAGTAACACTTCAACCAAACTACCAAGAATTATAGCAAGCAAATATGTGTTATGATGAAAGAGATCATACAAACTACCATGGCTTAGCAGTGGTTGTATTAACTCTATCATGGTGAGTAATATTGGAGTTTTGACTTCAGTTGGCTGATAAGTTTTTGAAGTCTATTGTATGTGACATCAATCTTTTCTCCACTAAGAGCAGTGAAGGTTTCAAATTGATGCTTGAGCATATTCATTTTTGACTTCTTAGTAGCTTCATTACCAGCAAACCTTGTTTCAAGAGCATCCAATAAATCTTTAGCAGACTCATATTGTTCAAAGTCCAAAGCATAGTCATTGGGTATTCCTATGGAGAGAATACTGTGAGCTTTGATCTCCAACTTCCTTTTTGCTTTATCAATTTCACTAACAATAGCTATCTCTTGACCATCCTCACCCTTCTTAGGAAGAGTGTCTCCCTTTTCAACGACATCCCGGAGAGCATAATCAATCATTCGAATGTATTGCCTCATTCTCATTCTCAGTTTGATACTCACCATGCTTGAGCATGGGTACCTTTGGCAGTTACCATGTGAGTTTCAGTGGACATCTTATCTTCCTTGAACAAAACTTAACTTGACCTCTTCTTGATTATAGTTTCTAGATCACAAGCTCTGATACCACTTGTTGATCCCAGTTGAGCAAACGATCTAATATAGAAACTGACTTAGAATAAAAACTTATTAAGTATTACGCGGAATTTAACACTTAATCTTAAGAAGAAGAACACTTGTTGGGTTTTTGGTTCCTTGAATCATGAATTTCATTACTAAGATAGAAAATCTTAGTAAGCTCCTTGCTATATTATGTACAATGGGTTTAAAACAAATTGTGGAGTTTAAAACAGATCTTGATTCAACACAGTAACACTAGTGGTTCCTTGATCTAATATAGAAACTCCTGTAAGCTCCTAGGGCATGGTATGAGTGCTTGTCCACTTATTTGATGGACAATGGGTTTAAAAGAGGACTGATTGATAAAACTTTGTTCATAAGGAAGCACAAAGATGATTTTTTATTGGTTCAGGTTTATGTAGATGACATCATCTTTGGCTCAACCAATAAAGAGCTGTGCAAAGATTTTGAAAATCTTATGCATGATAAGTTTTAGATGAGTTCTATGGGAGAACTCACTTTCTTTTGGGGCTCGTGGGTTCAACAAAGGATGATGGTATCTTCATTAGTCAAGACAAGTATGTAGTGAGATGTTTTGAAGAAGTTTGGGTTTCAGGGATGTGAAGAGTGCTAGTACACCAATGGAGACTCGAAACCATTGCTACCATATGATGGAAGTACCAGAGTTGATCAGAAGTTGTACAGGTCCATGATTGGATCTTTGATGTATCTCAATGCATCTAGGCCAGATATTATGTTCTCAGTATGTGTGTGTGCAAGATTTCAAGTCACACCTAATTCATCACACATGAATGTTGTTAAGAGAATCTTTAGGTATCTTAAGGGTCATCCTAAATTGGGCCTTTTGTACTCAAAGGATTCTCCTTTTGACTTGGTGGCCTACAGATAGTGACTATCTTTGGTGCTAGTTTGGATAGGAAGTCTACAACTGGAGGATGTCAGCTTTTGGGAAGCAGACTTATTTCATGGCAGTGTAAAAAGCAAACTATTGTGGCAAATTCTACAACTGAAGCTGAATATGTGGCTGCTGCTAGTTGTTGTGGTCAAGTTCTATGGATTCAGAATCAATTGCTGGATTTTGGGTACAATTTTATGCATACTAAGATTTACTTGTTGATCCCAGTTGAGCAAACGATCTAATATAGAAACTGACTTAGAATAAAAACTTATTAAGTATTACGCGGAATTTAACACTTAATCTTAAGAAGAAGAACAATTAACATTCAACACCTCAATAATATTTATTAATACGAATACTCTTACAGTATTAGGGTTTTGCAACCTTGAAGTGTATCGACCTTAGATATATAACTTATATCTCTAATCTAACCTAGGACCTCCTTTTATAGACTAAGGAGTCCTTTACATAATACAATACGTAACCTCCAAGATAAATATCTTTACCATATTTATCTAATACAATAAACTAAACCGACTATACAAAACACTAGCAGTGGTTACAATATATCATCCGTGGTTACACACTACTACTAGTCGTGGTTGTCTTTATCAGCGGTTACATTCTTCTGTCCGTGGTTCCAGTACTTAAAGTAATTCATGATTCAAGGAACCAAAAACCCAACAATCCTCCCCTAAACTTGATACATTCCAACAGAATTCTCAAGTTTCCTTTAAGCTCAAAACATCTGAAATGGAGGATGTAGCCAAACACTTATGAGATTTAAGAATTGTCTCATATTTCTTTAACAAATCATAGGCTTGACCATCATAGGGTAACAGCATCTTGATAATACCAGTTTCAACATCTCGAGCAATAATTTCGGATACTTATTCAACTAAGGATAATCACCTTCTACAAGCATGTGAATAACTTTTCCAGAAACAGTTAAAACATGAACTCCACAAGTTTGATATAAAACCATCTTGTTACAGTACCATTGTAGAGTCCTTTCCACTCGGGTTCATCATGAGTTGGTTCAAATAAAATCTTCAAATTATAATAGACCAGTCTCTCATGATAATTATTTGGATGTACTTCACCAAACTTATTATTGTAAAGTATCCAAAGATTCATCAAATCATCTCTTTCAAAATACTGAAGCATTTGTGAAAATTTATTGTACTCATAAGCTTCATTGTTGAGTCTTTGAATTTTCCAAACTCCTTCACTTCCATCATTAAGCTTAAACTCATAAGAAACAATTTGATTAATATCTTCAACTTCTTTTAATCTTTTAGGATCAGATGTCTCTTAAATTTCAGACTTTCTCTTTCTTTTACTTTGAATCCATTCATCATCTTTCTTAATCCACTCTTCATCCTTCTCAGAATTCATTGGACAGTAATCATCATGATTAATCTTCATACAAGTCTTCCATAATGTAGTCATTAAAGGTGTGTGTGTGTGTAACCTAGACGTGTTCCTATAAACGTCTAGGACTAGAATTTGTGTAGTTTAGCCTCAAGGATCTTTGATCCCTGTTACAAGTTTAGTGTAACCGTATTATTCCGATCAAATAATATTTGGGCCTTGGAGTGATTATAAAGATAAACCTTGTGTCAATAACTATGATTTGTTTTATTCCGCTGCGTACCAAGTTTATTGTCATTGTTATTGTTAACCCTAGAGGCTTAAAACGATCTCAAGGAGTCTATCAAACTCCAAAATTGGTATCAAAGCTTGGGGAGCTCGTTACCTAGGGATTCGCAAGGTTTTATTGGTCGAAGAATGGCGAAAAGAAGAAAAATTACGAATCTGAAAATTCTCGTATTTTTCTGCAGTACAGTTTTAAAAAAGCGATAACTTTTTCGTTAACCGTTGGATCATAACGAAATTTTCGGTGGACGTTCTCTATATATTCATCTAACTTTTCACCGAAGGGATTGTCGATATGAGCTCTCAATCAAAAGTTATTCAGTGTCGAAGTTGGCTGCAGAAACAGGTTTAACAATTCGAATTTTTGGGTTTTCATGCATATTCAACTTCTTGAATTTGTGTTACTTGTTCTAATTCTTGATGGAGGTTGTTTATACATTGTGTGGTGTTTATGATTCATGGTTAGAAGCAGCTTTCCTAGTGTTTTTACGAAACCACTTCTAGTGTTTTCTGAAACCACTGATAGTGTATTCTCGAAACCACCGATAGTGTATTCTCGAAACCATCGATAGTGTATTCTAAACCATCGATAGTGTATTCTCGAAACCATCGATAGTGTTTTCTCGAAACCACTTCTAGTGTTTTCTGAAACCACTTCTAGTGTTTTTCTTGAAACCACTTCTAGTGTTTTTCTAAAACCACTTCTAGTGTTTTTCTGAAACCACTTCTAGTGTTTTTCTCGAAACCACTCCTAGTGTTTTCTAAACCATCTTTGCTAGTGTTATCTCAATTCCATCTGGTGTTTCTTGCGTTATTCTGTGATGAGGTTTTGGAATTGAGGGAAGATGTACATGTTTTGGTACTAAAATTTTTGGTGACACACACATGGGATTTTGGTTCATTACACAAGAAGATTGGTATTTGTTCTTAAAGGTTTTAAAAGCTCATTTTGAATTATTTGAAGAATTGATTACAAAGGAGGTTATTTATCACTTATTTGAAGGTGAAGTGGAATTACTTGGATACGTGTTTTATCATATCTAAAAGTATCATACCCTTTTAAGATAACTTGTTCGTGCTTAAAGGATGTTGAAGAAGACTTGCAAAATCTAGTTTTCATAGGTCAAGGGGTGGATGGATGAAGACCTAGTAAACTATCACTTAAAGGAGTTACATTGTAGTGCTCAGTGTCTCATTGAAGATGAGGATTTTGTCAAGAGATTGCGGTCTACTTATATGGTGTTAGTATAAGTTTGGAGTCACGTGGATAGTACAAGACATAAGATACAAGTTTGGGTTATTTTACTTCTTCATCAAATTCGTTATACTTGGTTTTCTTCACAAGTGATCATTACATAGAGCTTACTGAAGAATCATTTTCATGCATCACTCAAGAGGAAGTTTCTACTGCTTATATTCTCTATTTATTGATAACAAAAAAGGGAGAAATATTGGAGTAGCATGGCATGGATTAAGGGGAAGACAAGGAAGACAAGATTTGTTTCATTCAAAGAGATGTTTACATCTCAACTTCTTATTGTCTAGGGAAGTTCGTACACGACTTTTTTTGTTTTGTCATCATCAAATAGGGGAAGATTGTTAGGTTTTAGGTTCCTTGGATTTGATGAGACAAAATAAATACAAGAATGAAACAAAGGGACTTAAAGAGACAAAGAAGAAATCTACAAAAAGATGGAAGGACTTGCTTGCAAAAGAATATTTATTATTTAGTCCTTCATAGTATTTTGTAAACCCTAATCCTCTAGTATATAAAGAGGACATGGGGTGTAGGTTTTAGAGATATAAGTCTTCCATAATGTAGTCTAAAGGTGTGTGTATGTGTAACCTAGACGTGTAGTTTATTGTAAACGTCTAGGTTAGTTGTTTACCTCCAAGATCTAAGGTGTCTTAGATCCTGTTACGATTAGGTAACACGTATAATTCTGATCAAATAATATTTGGAGGAGATTGGGTGAAAGTAAAACCTTGTGTCAATAATATATAATGTTCTTATTATTCCGCTGCGTTGCATATGTTATTGTCAAACCCTAAGGCTCAAAACGATCTCAAGGAGTCCTAACAAACTCCACAATTTGTTATGAATTTGCCTACTTTATTCTGATTTAACTACAGAAGAGCCTGCTGCTTCTTCAGAGGGCGATCGCGGGGTCACTGAATGAAGTCCTCCGTTTCTTTCGGAGGTGCTGACCCGCAGCGAGGCAGAGATGACTAAGTGACATATGGAATATGGCGACGACAACAGCATGTCGTAGAAGGAGATAACAAGTGGAGCCAACGACCCACTAAGACTAACGTATCTACAACTACATCCTCGGCGATCGAATGGGGGGCGGAATGCGAGATGCCAGGAATGATCATTTCATCGTGTTCTTATGTTGAATCAAGATCTCATGATTTAACTACTAGTGTTACTGTGTTGAATCAAGATCTGGATCAAATTGATCCTGATGATCTTGAAGAGATTAATCTTCAATGGCAAATGGCAATGTTGACTCTCCAAGCAAGGAAGTTTCTGAGGAGGACTGGAAGACAAGTTAAGTATGATGGTCAAAGGAGAGCTGGGTTCGACAAAAGCAAGATGGAATGCTTTAACCGCAAGAAGAAAGGGCACTTTGCTATTCGCGCCGGATGGAACAAGGCGCTTTGAACCATAGACTATTGTTGCTGGAATGAAGGACCGCTCGAATTAATCTTGTCGGGCCCTCGATGGTGGGCGGCGGCATTTTGGGGAAAGCGGCCCCCTTTTTCGGCGAGTGGGCAAAGACTTTCACGTCGTGTAGCCGTGATGCCATTTAGAAAGAAGAGACCAAGAAGAAGAAAAAGAAAAAGCAGTATTTTGCAGATTCTTGACATCACTGGAAAAGAAGTTGAGCTGTAGGCATCAAGGTAAGGGACCGAGATTATATACTGCTGCAGAAGCGGAATCGAAAGGCTTGGTTGAAAGGTAAGGATAGCGTGATTGGCCGATAATTTGTTAGGACTCCTTGAGATCGTTTTGAGCCTTAGGGTTTGACAATAACATATGCAACGCAGCGGAATAATAAGAACATTATATATTATTGACACAAGGTTTTACTTTCACCCAATCTCCTCCAAATATTATTTGATCAGAATAATACGTGTTACCTAACTGTAACAGGGATCTAAGACACCTTAGATCTTGGAGGTAAACAACTAACCTAGACGTTTACAATAAACTACACGTCTAGGTTACACATACACACACCTTTAGACTACATTATGGAAGACTTATATCTCTAAAACCTACACCCCATGTCCTCTTTATATACTAGAGGATTAGGGTTTACAAAATACTACGAAGGACTAAATAATAAATATTCTTTTGCAAGCAAGTCCTTCCATCTTTTTGTAGATTTCTTCTTTGTCTCTTTAAGTCCCTTTGTTTCATTCTTGTATTTATTTTGTCTCATCAAATCCAAGGAACCTAAAACCCAACAATCTTCCCCTATTTGATGATGACAAAACAAACAAAGTCGTGTACGAACTTCCCTAGACGAAGTAGCAGAAGTTGAGATGTAAACATCTCTTTGAATGAAACAAATCTTGTCTTCCTTGTCTTCCCCTTAATCCATGCCATGCTACTCCAATATTTCTTCCCTTTTTTGTTATCAACAAATAGAAGATAAGCAGAGAAACTTCATCTTGAGTGATGCATGAAAATGATTCTTCAAGAAGCTCATGTAATGATCACTTTTGAAGAAAACCAAATATAACAAACTTGATAAAGAAGTAGAATAACCCAATCTTGTGTCTTATGTCTTGTTTATCCACGTGACTCCAAACTTATACTAACACCATATAAGTAGACCGCAATCTCTTGACAAAATCCTCATCTTCAATGAGACACTGAGCACTACAATGTATCTCCTTTAAGTGATAGTTAACTAGGTCTTCATCCATCCACCCCTTGAGCTATGAAAACTAGATTTTTCAAGTCTTCGTCAACATCTTTTAAGCACGAACAAGTTATCTCCAAAGTGTAACACCCCACTTTAAGATATGATAAGAGCACAAATTTGTGTTACTCAACTACAATATCAAATAGGTTATGATCAATCATCTTCGTAATCACCTATTCAATAAATCTCCAAAACGAGCTTTTTAAATCCTTTTAAGAACAAATACCAATCTTCTTGTGTGTGAGAACCAAAATCCCATGTGTGTGTCACCAAAAATTTCAAGCACCAAAAACATGTACACTTCCCCTCAATTCCAAAACCTCATCACAGAAACGAATAATGCAAGAAACACGGCAGGTGGAATTGAGATAACACTAGCGATGGTTTCGAAAAACACTAGGAGTGGTTTCGAGAAAAACATTAGAAGTGGTTTTGAGAAAAACACTAGAAGTGGTTTCAGAAAAACACTAGAAGTGGTTTTAGAAAAACACTAGAAGTGGTTTCAAGAAAAACACTAGAAGTGGTTTCGAGAAAACACTATCGATGGTTTCGAGAATACACTATCGTGGTTTCGAGAATACACTATCGCTGGTTTCGAGATACACTATCGGGTTTGAATACACTGGTTTCGAGAAAACACTATAAGTGGTTTCGTAAAAACACTAGGAAAGCTGCTTCTAACCATGAATCATAAACACCACACAATGTATAAACAACCTCCATCAAGAATTAGAACAACTAACACAAATTCAAGAAGTTGAATATGCATGAAAACCCAAAAATTTGAATTGTTAAACCTGTTTCTGCAGCCAACTTCGACACTGAATAACTTTTGATTGAGAGCTCAGATCGACAATCCCTTCGGTGAAAAGTTAGATGAATATATAGAGAACGTCCACCGAAAATTTCGTTATGATCCAACGGTTAACAAAAAGGTTATCGCGTTTTTAAAACTGTACTGCAGAAAAATACGAGAATTTTCAGATTCGTAATTTTTCTTCTTTTCGCCATTCTTCGACCAATAAAACCTTGCGAATCCCTAGGTAACGAGCTCCCCAAGCTCTGATACCAATTGTGGAGTTTGTTAGGACTCCTTGAGATCGTTTTGAGCCTTAGGGTTTGACAATAACATATGCAACGCAGCGGAATAATAAGAACATTATATATTATTGACACAAGGTTTTACTTTCACCCAATCTCCTCCAAATACTATTTGATCGAGAATAATCGTGTTACCTAACTGTAATGGGATATAAGACACCTTAGATCTTGGAGGTAAACAACTAACCTAGACGTTTACAATAAACTACACGTCTAGGTTACACATACACACACCTTTAGACTACATTATGGAAGACTTATATCTCTAAAACCTACACCCCATGTCCTCTTTATATACTAGAGGATTAGGGTTTACAAAATAATACGAATGACTAAATAGTAAATATTCTTTTGCAAGCAAGTCCTTCCATCTTTTTGTAGATTTCTTCTTTGTCTCTTTAAGTCCCTTTGTTTCATTCTTGTATTTATTTTGTCTCATCAAATCCAAGGAACCTAAAACCCAACAATCTATTTCATTACTATCATTCACAGCAACACTTGGTCATGCATTCTCCATTTCATTCACAGCAACACTAGGCCCTTCATTAAGCTCAAAGGGATCAAATACATAGTTCATGTTCAACAGTTCTTGAACAATAGATTCCATAGTCTCAGGCACAGTCTCATGTTCACTAACATTGGGAGTGGGAATGGTTGGAGTGGGAGTGGGACTGCTTGGAGTGGGAGTGGGAATGGCAGTGGCAGTGGTATTGGCAATGATGTGAGTGGGAATGGTTGGAGTGGGAGTGGGAATGCTTGGAGTGGGAATGGGAATGGTTGGAGTGGGAGTGGGAGTGGGAATGGTTGGAGTGGGATGGGGGATATCAGATGTAGATTGTTTATGGTATTCTAACAACAACCTTTTCTGGGATGGGGGCCTTTTGTTGGATTGGGAGGGAGTGGGAATGGGAGTGTCAGATGGTAACTCTTCAATCACCACATTGCTTATAACTGGCGGGTCAAATAAATGAGCAGTTTTGATGTCACATGTTCACAATACACCATAATCATCTTATCATCCTTGATATACTTAGCCAAACCATGTACATCAATATCATTTCCTAGAGCTCTTAGTCCAATTTCTAAGTCAGTCCCAGGAATCAAATAATGATAGTAAATAGGTTCTTCATCATTAACATAGCCTAATTCCTCCATTACATCATTTAACTCATGTACTGAAAACTTATCCATATCAAAGCCGTCCACATACGAAATTAACCCATTAACATACCTCATTTCATCATTGTCTTTAAACTTTCCAGCATGGTGTATTTTCATAGAAAACATGGTAGGGTGTCCATCTGGAAAACACAATAACAAAAACACTGTTAATTAAGACAATAATATGCAAAACAAATACAAAATTGGAAAATGTGGTTGTTTTTTATTCAGTATGCTTTCAGGGGTGCATTGCCCTCATGCTTCTCTCGTATTCTCCAACTTTTACCAACCATTGATTTAAAAGAGAAGAACAATTTTTGGAATTTGATTTCTAGGGTTAATAGATGATCGGATTTTGATAATTGGGATTTGGGTTGATTTGGGTATCAATGATGATAATGGAGGGAAATGATTTGGTCAACGTGTGTTGGGTAACATTTATATTAAAGGTAACCTGAAAAGACCCAAATGCCCTCACATTTTAAAAACTTAACGATGAAACTAATGGGACATTCAAATTAGGGACTAAAAGAGTGCAACGTTTCAAAAATAGGTATCTTTGGGGTAATTAAAATGACTTAGGGACTAAACTTGAAATATGAGCAAACCACAGGGACCAACCATGTAATTTTTTCTATATTAAATAAAAGTTGAAGTTTATTATATTTACCTTGTATTAAATGAAAAAAAATGACAATAAAAACAAAGAAAAAAAACACGAACCGGAACCGGTAACCGATAAAAACCGGTTACTAACCGGTTTGAATCAGTTGGGATTTTTTCCACATTAACCGGTCCAACCGGGTTTTTCCGGCATTAACCCTAACCAGTTAGACGTTGACCGGTTTACAAACCTAACCGGTTAACCGGATTGTGCACCTCTACTATTCGATAACACATTAAGTTATTTTCATCTCATATGAGCTTTTCACTTTATCATTCATTAACATAATCTATACTACTATATAATGCATTTAGGACATTCTAATTGTAGAAGTCTTAAAAAAATTAAAACAAAAAACATTTCTTATTATGGAAGGATTTCAAAACTTGATCAATAAACCCTAAACCCTAAACCCTAAACCCTAACCTCAAAAGTTGTAACCTTCGTATTAATGATCAAATAAGTGCTTTAATGAGAAATAAATGTGTAACCACCATACTAATACTCATAACATATAAAACTGAAAAAAAGTTAGTACTAATATACATTAAAATTCAATTACGAAATCTTAATATAAAGAAAAACGCATGGTTTACGAAAGAATACAAAAGAAGCTACAACATTATCACAATATAAATCATTTGGGTCTTAGTATAAAAGGAAAAGAAGTCTCAAAATTTTAAGACAAAAAAATTATAAAAAAAAAAGAAAATTAATGTAAAATTTAAAAATTTAGGTCTGATTTAAACCATATAATAATCCCTCCAATAATGATATATTTTAATAGAATTGTTTATAAAAAAAAGCGCACTAAACTTATAATCACCAATTTAATGCTAAAATTTGAAAACACTATTAATAATTTAGACGTTATACTTTTGAAAAACATATATCTACTACGCTATAAAATATTTAAGACATGCTAAATAAATAATGTTTAAAATTTGCTCGTCACAAAAATAGTCACCGGGTACCCGCCGCCGCATTGTGCGGATACCCTTCTAGCATTCTTAACACATGATAAGCATGTTTAATTAACTATTATCTCATTTAATCTATTCGCATCATACCGACATATGTGCTTCTAACTGTACTAGGTTATAACATGTAAATATTCCATGATTCATACCAACATATGTGCTTCTAACTTTACTAGGTTATAACATGTAAATATTCCATGTTTCATACTCATAACCCCCTTTTTCAAACAAGTTACGGAGTATAATATTTAGTCATACTACAAATAACTCGACATATTTATGAACTTCACACTTTAACACTTTGGCTATTTGCATACAATAACTTCATACTTTAGCACTTATCTAATCGCATATACTTTAGCACTTAGCTAATCGCATATATAAGGAGAAAATGCATTTATTTAAAAACTCTCAAAATAAAAAATGCGAAATTACGACAGTGCCCCTACTCTATAGTACTTCTTATTCCTTCTAATATTTTTACTTTACATTGATATATTTTATTTTACAATGACTACTTATAAGTAAACTCAAAACGGGCGTTTCACTTTTAGACCAAACCTGAGACATTTTCAAAATGTGGATTGAAAATGAAATACCCGGTAAAGCACGAGGACAAAAAAATGTAGTTAACTCTAGTTTAAATGAATTCACCAAATTTATTAATTTTTTTATTTTTAGATTTATAAAAGAGATGGGATTTAATTTTCTAAAAACATAAAAAAACGCGTTCATATGATATTGTTTTTTATTCTCAAGAAAACAATGGGCGTACAAGAAAAACAAGGAAAACAAAAAAATTATGTTTTGTAGTTTCCTTGTTAAAGTGAGAAATGCAAATTTTATGTTTAAAAAAATTTGATGATAAACATTGATTTGAATGCAATCTTTATTTTTTCTTGTTTTATACACAACATTTTATAAAAAACAAGAATGTTTCTTTTTCAACTAAACTCACCATTTTCTTTTCTCTTATCTTTGATATATGTATTATCATTCAGTATGACATTTGGCTCTAAAGTCACTATGCTATAGTCAGTCAACTTGAAATATAAACCAAACAATTATTCTTGTTTAAAGTTGATGTAATATAACACTTTCAAGAAAAATGGGATCTTTCATTTTGTTTTTTAACAATTTAGAACTATATGAATAACAAAAATCCAATTGAGATTACACATGAGAGGTTCTAAGTATTAATAAGCAATTACAACTAGTGAAAAGTGAGCATAACCCATAAAAGCATGACCATGAAACATGCAAATTGTGACATAAAATATTGAGTAAACTCCAAAATACATTCCTGTGGTTTACCTCGTTTCGCACCATACATCCCTCTCGCAAAAGTTTCAACAGATACATCCCTCCGTTAGTAAAGTTGGCACAAATACATCCCTCCGCATAGTAAAATCATAATGAGGACTAACGGTGCAAATATATCACCGTTATCTCATATTCGTTAAGAGATATTTACGTAATCGCCCTGTGGCAAGGAACAAATTTCAACCAAAGTCCCTATTTAAAGTTAAAGTTATTTGCATAAATGGTCCTTGTGGTTAGGTTAAGTCAGTGCCACGTGTCACCACCAGAGTAGTGCCACGTGTCATCGGGTCGGGTCGGTAAATGGGTCGGATCGGTAAACGGGTCGGGTCGGTAAACGGGTCGGGTCGGGTTGCCACGTGGACCAATGAGGTGGTGCCACGTGGCATTGAGTATTAAAAGCCTTTGCATGGCACGCCTGGGATTCGAACCCGGGACATTTGAGTCACAAGTGAAGGATGCACCAATCCGCCGGTGCATACCTTCATAAATATTATGCTCTTTCCATTATTTAACCAAGTTTAAGGGGTATATGGACTATCAAAAAATAAATAAACCATTGGACTGTCATTTTAAGGGGAATATGGACAAAAATAAATAAATATACCGTGTCGCTTTTTTGCTCTTTCCAATGGTATGCTTAAATTTTTCGATTTCAACGATCAAAAAATGCGAAAATCATCGTTTTTCTTTGTTTTCGTGATTTTGGAGGTCCAAACCAAGTCGAAAAATTCCCGCAGAGTATCAGCCGACCGACTTTTTTCGTGCTCTTTCCAATGGTATGCTCGAGAATTTTTGACTTCCTTTGAACCTCGGAAAAGGACGTTTTGCATTTTTCGATGACGCTTTTGCATTTTTCAAGGTTCATTTGAAATCAAAAATTCCCGAGCATACCATTGGAAAGAGCACGAAAAAACAAGTCCGACGGTATTTTCCTCAATTTTGAACCGCTCGAACCCCTTTAAAATGACAGCAGTCAATTTCTATTTGACATTTTTTTTATTTATAAAAGACCAACCAAGATGGTTAAATAGAACCAAATGGACTAATATACATGAAGGTATGCCCATCTCACATGGGTATCACCTTTGTCTCCCACTCAACCTCCGGGTTCGATCAAAATGCGGAGGTAAAGTTAGGATTTATTTTCCGCCACGTGGCACCACCCCATTGGTCCACGCATGGCAACCCCACCGACCCGTTACCGACCCGACCCATTTACCGACCCGACCCGATGACACGTGCACTACTCGTGGTGACACGGCACTTGACCGCCTAACCACAAGGACTATTTATGCAAATAACTTTAACTTTAAATAGGGACTTTGGTTGCAATTTGTTCCTTGCCACAAGGACGATTTACGTAAATATCTCTTAACGAATGTGAGATAACGGTGATATATTTGCACCGTTAGTCCTCATTAACTGGTTTTACTAACGGAGGGATGTATTTGTGCCAACTTTACTAACGGAGGGATGTATCTGTTGAAACTTTTGCGAGAGGGATGTATGGTGCGAAACGAGGTAAACCACAGGGATGTATTTTGGAGTTTACTCTAAAATATTTGTCTCTATGTGTTAGTGGAATGGTTGCCAATTTGGATATTTCATCTTTTAGTGTTTCTTAGAAAATCAACATTATTGAAAAAATATAAAAAAAACTTATTTCTTGTTTTGCATTAGCTTTATGATTATTCAAACTTATTTCTTTTTAACCGATACATGTTTTACATGTTCAAATAAAGCTGAGACCCACACACAATGCAATTTAATTTGCCTAAAAAATATCATAAGGTACCTATATATAAATGTTGTGGGTTAACATTTCATAAAATTTATTGATTTGATCTTTGGAAGGTCGTTGTTCAAACATATCGGTCCATCCACGAGCCAAGCCACCATAAATACCTCGATCACAATAATTGAAGACTTTTTAAGTCATGATTGATATGTTTTAGAAAAACTATGTTAACATTGACGGCGGAGTATGGCTCGATTATTTTATTTACGGGAATGAATTTGCTAAAGTTTTGTTTTTTTTTTCAGGACTATATATATATTTTTTTGTTATTAAGGACGAAATTTGCAAAAGGTCGATAACGGGGGACTAATGGTACGATTTGAAGCTAATTTGAGGGACTAAAAATGTAATTAATGAATAGTGCACGCACTATTCAAAACTGGATATGTACTGTAGCAGTGCTGTGTTGCACCGTTACGCATGAGCATAATATTTTCGCTTTCGCCCCTGAATTTGGCGGGGTTGTTGCAACGTTAGTCCTTAGGGACTAACGGTGAAAAAAATGGTAACCTCGTGGGCTGTTTTGCTTAATATTTGCAGAGAAATAGCCCTCAAGTTATTGTTCCGTTTCAAATTTAATCCTCAACTGTTAGTTAACGGACGTTAAGGACTAACTTTGCAATTGAGCAAGAACCTCGAGGGCTAAAAGTGGCAAAACCGAAGTCTTGCCGCATTAACTGTAGCTACAGTGCACCGGAATGTGTTTTAGTATATATATATATATATATATATAATATATATTCACTTAGATTCGTAGAAATGTATGACGACAAGTATAAGATTTTTCATGTCAATATCAATACATTATCTCGTTGCGAGAGGATTAAATAAAAAAGGCAAAATGAAACAATTTTCATGTCAACATATTGTTTTTGGGAATGGATGTGCGAATCGATCAGTATTGCTGATTATCAATGTTTTTCAAAAAGAGAGTTTTTGATAAATAAATAAAAAAGTTAACACATGATCATGTTATGAGAGGGGAAAAAAATTACGCATGATGTAACAAATTTAGGTCACAAATAATTTTTGAACTTGATGCGTCACTCTATACAAAACATCGAATACAATATTTCTTTTATTTGTTTATGAGTAAATTATATAAACCGTCCATGCGGTATGTCCACATTTGCATACGCAATCCTTACCTTTTCGCAAATGCGTTGTCGTACCTTTAAAAACCTTCGGTAGAGATATCGTCTATTTCCAAAAGTTAAATAACTAAAATGTCTTTCTTTCATTCAATTCAGACTTTGACATTTCACTATGAGACATATTTAGTCATTTTACTTTAACATATAGACGATATCCGCATTAAAAGTTTCTCACATAAATAATGCCTGCATTTTTTAAAAAGTAAGAACTGCATGTGCAATTTGAACATACCTCACGGACGGTTTAGCAATTTACTCTTTGTTTCCAGAAAATTCGATTCGTCCATCACCTTTTGTCATGTATAGAGTCGTGCGTTCTCTACTACTTATAATGCATACATATATATTCATTAAACTTACAATGCTTGAAATTGGAGTAATTTTAGAGGACTATTATATCCTTGATTAAAAATGATAACATCATCTACAACTTAGTTAATATTTTAAATATTGTTTAATCTCTAAATTATCATTTTTTGTATTCAACCTATAATCTTTTTTCTCGTAATGACTACAAATTGAATCTGTAAGTTTTGCATCAAAGGTCAAACCAGAATCACGATTTCCTCAAATATAATTATTTTCAACTATATACCATCGCTTTGCGCCAGTATTCGTTTATTATTCTATTAATTTGCTTTCTCATAGATGACAAATTATCTGAATATGCACACGTCGAAGTTTTAAAATACACTTTTATCTGTTTAGTCATATGAATTCGAATGTTGCATCTAGATGGCAAAGTATCATAATAACTGAATAAGCACAAGTAGACATTTTTAAATGCATTTTTGTTATGTCGATATCAAATGTGCTAAGATATTCAAATATTTTAGTAGGTGGGAAATAAAGACCTGGAAATGACAACCAAATGTAGAGCGATAAGTCAATAACTCAATATCGAGGATGAGCATTTATGAAGTGCTTTAAACTTGGGATAATTGCACTCTAGTCAGTTGGTACATAAATATTAGAATAAGAATATATATAACTGAAGAGTAAGGATCACATGATAAAAAATAAAAATGAGAAGAAACTACAATCGCACATTTCAGATGCACATGAAAATATAGATAAATTTCCTTTTATATTTCTCTCACTCATTAGAAATGTGTGGCTAATATTTTTTTCTCATTCTTCTCATTACAATTTCTCTTCTCACTAGATCCATACCCATATAACTGAAACCTAAGGTATGTAAAACTCTAAATAATCAGCATAGTGGCTCAAGTTAAACTGTTATTTTTGTGCATTTCAGCTTTCTTTTTTTTCTTTTTTTTTTTAACTTTCCTTTTACTTATACATCTAAAAACATTCTTTCCACTAATTTAAGCCAAAATCTCATCTTTCGACCCATGATACCCAATTAAAGTAGAAACTCAATACAAAACCTAATTAAAAAAGACAAGATTCTTCATTTCGCGCAAGCCAGATATTTGGCAAGGAATACCCGGTGCAATGGTTTGGCTTGGCGCAAGGGATACGTCAACTTGGCAAGGATGCCAAGTGACTGCACCAAATGCTCTAAGGTGTGACAACCGGTAATTTTTGAAATATATTTTTATACCACATCGTGACTATTTTTGATTATTTAGTAATTGCGGGTATTTTTGGACTTATTTGGATTGGAAACTAGAGTTTATCTTGTGAGGCGAAAAATTATCTCAGGATATATGAGAATTTAGCACAACGCGTATCGGCACGATCATTTTTGAGCAAAGTTAGTCGTGTGACTACTTGATTTTGTTGAAAAATTATTTTGAGCGCAATGGTATAATTTTCGTGTTTTAAATCAATCGTTTCAAGCCTAAATATGTCCCGAACCACAATCTTGCAAAAGATAACTAAATTTACACCTTTGGTGCCTGGGGTTTTAATTTCGCCGCGCCCCCTACACTTTTGAGAGGTTATCACTTTTGTTTGAAACTTATGGGTGTATAAATGTATAATCACAAGTTTTAGGGTTAAATTCATTATAACAAAATCCTAGCAACCATTTGCCTCCCTCTCTCTTTGTGCTTAGCCGCCGGCACCACATCTCCGGCAAACACCACCACACGCAACCACTTGGCTGCCGTGATTAGCCACTCATCTCCACCATCTTTGTGTCGTTTTGAAGGTGCATCGAGTGTAGATCGAAGATATTTCGTTGAGTTTCATCCGTAGCCGCCACACCTCGAGTATTTTCTTCTTGGGTATATACACGAAAACAATTTTAATGAAACTCTTAGGGTGCGTTTAGTTGGGTGGAAAACAAGGAAAATAGAGATCGCGTTCAAATTATCATTTTCCAACAAAATGTTTTGCAAAACACAAAATCCCTTATTCCTAATCTAACAAGGAAAAATAGAAAACAAATTTTAGTTGTTTTCCTTACTTTCCTTTGTAACTCACAACCCTCCCTCCCCTTCATTAAAATAGAAAATACAAATATCAACTAAACGTATTTTCTATATTTTCAAGTGTTTTGTGGAGATAAATTTCCCATCCAAATTTTTACAAAATTAGAGATAAAAAACAATGGAATTTTTTCTCCAACTAAACGCACCCTTAATATTTGTTTTCGATCAAACCTCTTTTTTCTTGTCGGTTTAAAATGTGATTCAGTTGAATTAAAACGGAACAAACAAAAATGGTATCATCTAGTGAGTCGTGTTTCTTTCATTCTTTTGGAATTATATTTCTTGCGTCGATTAAGCTTGTAGTTAAGCTTTCGATAAGCTCACGATTTGAGCTTGTTTTGTTGCTTGTTTCTTCATATTATGGGTCTCGTTTGATTCGTATAACCGGATAGTTTGGCCGTGGGCCAAGTGGCTATGGTTTGGGTCTATTGTTTTAACCTTGGGTTTGTTTGGTTACATTTTGACAGTAGTTGGATTAGCTTGTGACTCGGCTTAATTATTAATGGATTCATTATTGTTTTTGGTCTCGGGTTCATTGTTTGGCCGTGTATTGATTGGTCTTGGTATGCTTGGAGTTGGTTTGTTATTTTGTTTTGTACCGATTCGTTTAGTTTGACTGAGGGTTTGGGTGGCTAAGGGATCTAGGTTATGGTTTTGACCTGAGAGTTGTCTTTGTTTAACTGTGACTTGAAAAGAGTGTGTTTGATTCGGTTTGGACATAAGGAAACAAATGAAAAATAAAATTGTTAGTGTTTAGATTATAAAATAAAATTGGTTATAAATTCATTTTTGGAAACAAAAAAGGTAAGTTTAATAAAATTTGTACGAATCGACCTTTCATTAAAAAAAAGGGGACACACGTGGGATTGTTAGAATTTTCGAGACACGTTACACTTGGATTATCATATTGGACTCGTTGGATTACTTATTTGGTTTTAGTTTAAGTTACGGATTGGTTTAGTGTTAATAGACTCGACCGATATAGTTATTGGACTTACTGGGTTGACAAGCCTAATAAGAACCCAATAAGAGTATTGGAGGAATTTATTAGCGTGTAACCAATCCTTATGACTTACATTTTACTCGTGATGTTGTAGGTTTAGCTTGGTATTAATAAGCGAGACGAGGGATTATTGGACTTATTGGGTTGACGAATCTGATAAGGATCCAATAATCCATCTAAGTACCTTATTAATCTTTTAGCTTAACCTGTTGAAACTTACCCGTATTTGAGCTTGACTTGTTATCGATTTGGCTGTCGGATTTCTTTTAGGATTGCAACACCGATTGAGATTATACTTTTGGATTTGGATTATATATTTTTACTTAGACTTATTGGACTTATATTGGACTTTGGACATTCTGGACTTATTAGACTTGATATAAATATAGTACATTAGACTTGTAACATATTTAATGTATTCGGTTCGTAACAGACATACAATATGAAAACAATGTATAACGGCTAATAATCTTTAATTAATATTCGCTTTCTATTAAATTGAATTGGGAAACTGATTTGCAATAATGTATTTTGACTTGGAAACATCCGATAAACGAATGAGTCATGGCGAAATTTTGAGAGATTTCTATACTTAAACTATTTTGAAAACTTCGTTTATTATAAGTCCAAAACTTGTTTTATTTTAAGATGTTATATTAACTATAAAATACTTGGGATAGGGGAAAATACTGACATTTACCGATCGTCTTGTCGTGTTTGAAGTATGTCCTTGTCTTCACTTATCGACTTCTTTTCGACGTTTCTTCTCGACTCAAGTTCTCATCAATACTCTTCGTGACTATCCCGTTATCCAATTCTTTTGGCGTGTGTATTCTTGAGTCCTTGTTTCAACTACACGATTGATGATACCAAACTCTTTTATAATAACGATACATGATTTCTTTTTATGAGTTATGTTTTGAGACGAGTTTTTATATTATTAGGTCGTGCCGAGTACGTTGTGTTGTGATATCATTGTTATCGTTGTGATGTACTATCCCTGATATTGTTGTGTTATTGCTTTGTTGTACTTGAGGTGAGTTTCAAAACTCCACTTTTACTCTCGTACTTGCATATGATTTCTTTTTATGAGTTATGTTTTGATCGTAGGTTTCATGACTTAGTCAGCGTAACAAGTAAACTTATATGGTCCAATGTGGTTGTTGTATGAATAAACCTATGAACTCATCAGCTTTTTGCTGACTTTTTAGCATGTTTTCTCAAGTAATTGATGTTGGATAATTGATGACTATCTTTTGGAGGCGGTTGACAAGTGACATGGTTTATGGATCAATATGACTCTTATGTTTTATTTGGGACCGATCTTTATTATTACTTCTGGGCCTTATTTCCGTACTTTTGAATAAATATAAACTTTAAAGTTTTGGATTATGCAATGTTTTTATAAAACGGATAAGGTTATCCCGTTTTCTTATGTTTGTGTTATGTACCAATTCGTAGCACCCCATTATTGGTTAAGTCCTTCGCTGAGCGGATTTTGGGGGTGTTACATAAGGACTTAACATGATTATCATATGATAAAGTAATAGTCTTTGTAAACGGATAAATAGATGAGCCCATTATGAAAGTAATTCGGGGAGACAGAGTTTTTATTCAGATATACGTGACTTAATTAAGATATTCGCACGACCGATTCCGATTCTTTTTCAAATAACCAACAAGCATATACATATTGAGCTTTAAAATTTAGACCTCTTGTAAAAAAAATAAGATGATTTACTACTAGGTCACGATGATTGAACGACCTAGTCTATGTAAGATGGTATATATAGGACCTAAGCTTGGTCCGACTAACCATGATCACGCGACATGTCTTGTCTCCCTAACGTATAAGATGTAGTTTGTAAGTATAATGCTCGACATAGGATTCGCGGGAAACTGATCATGATCTTGATTATAAGGTCATAGATTCTTAGTTATAGATGATAGTGTCTAGTGTCTAGCATAAAAGATTATAGTAAATTTCAAAATCTCTCTCCGTGTTTCGGTAAAATTGTAGGCGTACTCCTTACAACTTTCAAAATGTAGACTCAGTCGATGCGTGAAACTTTAGTGTGAAATTATTGTCCCTAACAAGGATTGCGTTGTTAGTATATTTATTATTGATATAGGCTCACTGTTTGTATTAGGAGGCCTAGCCTATTCTATAGTGTTATTTATATTGTATTATGTCATTATGTAATCAATCGATGAATTATTCACCCTAATAATCAATGAATTATTCATCCATGTCCTCCCTTTTTCTGTCGACACTTTTTTTAACAACCTTATTCAATCGTTTATACACAAACAATCATGGCTAGTCCCATTCTCCACCCACTTAATTCATCAGTGACAAATTACTTACTATTTACAACATCACCTCTTTTGTACATGTCAAATTAGATGTTGGCAAACTTAATTGTTCCTTTTGGTGCTATTTTTTTTTAATATATGTGAAGGTTTTGAAGTCATCAAACATATTAAAGGTGAATCTACAAGTGGGGCAGCTGCACCCCCTCCCACTGCTGACTGCTTCATCTACAACTTTTTTACAGCAAATTATTTTGTCTTTTCATCTCGAGTTTTCTATGACCGATCTTGGACAACTTAATTATTTTCTTGGTATTTATGTGACTCGCTCTTATACTAGGATGTTTTTGTCCCAACGGAAGGATGCTTATGAGATTATTGAGCGTGCTCATATAATGGGTTGTAATCCCTGTCGGACTCCGTTTGATATTGAGTCCAAGTTAGGAGTTGATGGTACTCCGGTTTCTGATATGACGTTATATCGTAGTTTTGTGGGAGCTCTTCAGCACCTAACATTTATGTGTCCAAACATTTATTATGTCGTTCATCAGGTTTGTCTGTATATGTATGATCCGCGTGAGCCTCACTTCTCGGATCTCAAACAGATCTTACGGTATGTTAGTGGTACTTTGGATTATGGTTTACAACTGTATTCTTCTTCTACATCTTCATTAGTTGTCTACTCGGATGCGGATTGGGCTGGTTGCCCTACCACTTTGATAAGCCGTCTACTATAACCAAGGTGTAGAAGTTTCCTCTGTAACTTTGAATAGTCGACGGACCAAACAAGTCCATATGTAAAAGTTCTAGACACCTAGTAGTACAAACCGTATTAGCCTTATGACTAGCATGGTCTTGTTTTACTATGTTGCAAGCATCACAAAAATGGTGTTCATATTTTAGCTTTGGTAGGTTTCTAACAAGCTCTTTAGATGATAACGATTGTATAAGTCGCATATTGGCGTGACCCAATTTTTGATGCCAAAGCGTCGAAGTATCATCTATAAAAGTTAGACAAAGTTTATCTTTAGGAGAGTTTCCTAATCCCTCTTCATATTGTAATGTCGTTTTAAGTATTTTACTACCGGTTTCGCTAAATAATACTTTACACCTTTTATCACAGATTTGACTTATACTAAGTAAGTTAAAGTTAATATTATCTACATGACTAACATAATTTATAGTTAGGGAGTTATGAGAGATCATACATTTTCCAATGATTTTGCTTTTTCTATTTCTAAACATTGTGTTACCTCCATCGTAAGTTTGGTAAGTGGAGAATAAGATTTTATTACCCATCATATGTCCGTACACCCACTATCTTTGATCTATTCATCCGGTTCCAAATCTACCTTTATATATATACCTAGAAACATAGAACAACTCAAGTGTTTGTTCTCCAATATCTCATGGGTCCATTTGCATTATACAAGCCATTCATTTGGTTCACAAAAGGAAACGGTGGGAATGGATTCCAAGGTGCAAAGTTAGGTGTTTGAAATTGATAACTTTTGTAAGGGTTGTAGTTCCAGTTTTTTGGTTGTAATTGCTCTTTGGAAAGACGGTGTTTTGTCTCCTAAATGGTGTTTTGGGTCTTGGTTGAATCGTAGGTTTACTTCTCGTAAGGCCTTGACCATGTTTTAGAGATGGTGGTTGATTAACATTTCTAACAATTTTATTATCTAAACTTTTTTTAGTTACATCTACAAAATCCGTTCTAGAATGAGTCAAATTTAATTTTTACTGATACAGGTTGCTGGATCCCTTGCCTAACGCTAGTTGAATCCCTTTTCAAGGGATCCACCAGATCCGCCTAATCAGGAGCTAATTTTTTCAGCAGATTTGATAGATTTTGGCTGTTTGGCTTCGCTAGTTGAAGCAACACATTCTATAAATCCTAAACCCTTTTTGTCATTAGATGACCTTTTATTATCAAGCATTTCATTTAGGCAACGAGTGCTAATTTCAAATTTAGCAAGTTTGGATGCGAGGATGTCATTTTTTATTCGAAGGTCTAAACAAGATTTGCATTCTAAGTCAAGTACTTTATCCTTTTCTAGTCTTTTTATTTTTTCTATTAGTTCTAAGACCTCATTATCCAGAAGTTCATTTTTACTTTTTAAATATTTGTTTTTATTAATGACTTTAAGACTAATTTTGCATAGTTTGTTATATTCAATTTGTAAAGTTTCATCATCTAAATAAGAACTACTATAGTAAAGAGAATCAGAGTGTACATCGGTGGATTCTTTTGCCGTGAGACAAATCTTGTCCTTCTATTCTTCACTCATACTCCATGATCCGCTAACAAATGACTTTTGCTCACTCTTGAAGTGTTTGGGACAATCACTAATGAAGTGATTTAGATCACCACATTTAAAACACTTTCGATAAATCTTTCCTATTTTGTCTTCCTTGAATTTTCGAAAGGTTTTCTTTTCATCGTGAGGTTGTCTCACAAATCTTCCTATTCTTCTAAAAAAAGTTTAAAGTCCCTTACCGTCATAGCGTATTCTTCATCTTCATTATTCGAAGAGGAAGTTTCTTCGCCACTTGATTCTTTTTTGGCTTTTAGCGCTAGTGACTTATACTTCCTTAGAAGCCTCCGAGTCCTTTTCCAACACCCTTCATAAACCTTCAGGTTGTCAATAAGTTCGTCGAGAGAAAAAATCGACAAGTCATTTGATTCTTCTATGGTCGTCACCTTTGATCTCTATTTGGTTGAAAGCGCTCTTAGAAATATTCTAACATGGTTTCGGCTTGAAAAATATTCATCAAGTGCTTGCAAGGAAGTAATGATAGTGTTAAATCTAGCATATTCCATTATCAATACTATCATCATCCGATATTGAGAATTGTTCATATTGTTGAGCAAATAAGTTTATTTTATTATTTTTGACTTGCTTATAGCCTTGATGGGTAATCACCAAAGACTTTCAAATATCTTTAGCCGTATTATGCATAAAAACTCTTTCATATTCCTTTTTAGGTTAAGCGTTATATAAGACCATTTTTGCTTCATTATTTTTCGAAAGCATTTTCTTCTGATCATCGTTTTGATGTTCGTAAGGAACACTTTCGTCTCTACCGATAGAAGTATTTCTAACGACATGTTTATTTTCACCATCAACAATAATATGTCAAAGATTAATATCTTTAGATTTTACATACGTTTCAAAATATATTTTCCAATATATAAAACCATTAGCTTCAAAAAGTCGTCGTTTTTGCATATATTGCCATTTTTTGTAGTTTTCGAATTCTATTAGATTTGATTTTAAAATTTTAAGATACAATATATTTTAAAACTTTTAACAACTTTTCTTTGACGCCAATTGTGAAAAATTAGAGGGGGTTTGAATAGTTTTTCCGATTTAAAATTTCGTTTCAAAATTATAAGATCGAGTTATGTGATACCCTTTTGATATTAAAGTATTGATAGTGCAAGAATGAAAATAATAAAGAGTAAAGCAATATGTAAAGTAAAGAGAGATACAACCATGACACAAGTAATTATAGTGGTTCGGCTACAGGGACATATTCCTTGCTCTACTCCACTTCCGAGTACCCAACTCGAGAGTTTGTAAATACTATGTCCACAAGCTCCTTATCCGACGTAGAAGCCTCACAACGTCGCTTACACTTTATCCTGTACAAAGCTAAATACCGAGTTTTAACAAAGGTAGAACCAACCGAAAAACAAAATCTAACTTCACAAGTTTTATGGTACAATGAAATGAATTATGAACAAGAATTAACATATATATCTTGTGATGATGATGAAGACTAACAACACTTCTCTTAAAGCTTGAGAGTCTTGTATGTAATCGTAGTGATCTTATCTTTTATAAAGAACTAATAAGAATCACCAAAATTAATGTAAACTACAAGTTTGATATAAGATCAAGGGTTAGTATAATGCTATGTAAATGTATGAGAAAGTATGTAAGAGATGGGTGAAGAAATGGTGATAATTGACTTGCTATTTATAGGCAAAAAGTCCTCTGATTACGAGGATCCGACCAGTGTTAGCTAAGGGATCCGGCCCAATGAAAGGCAAATCCGGGTTTTGGATATCAAATCTCTAAAAATCTTATAAAATCTTCTAAAGATTTTAGAAGATTTTAGCTAGATATTGAAAGATTATGATAATAAGTCAACTATATGTATGATGTCATGCATGATGTAAAATATAATTTAGTTTTAGTAAATTCTAAAAATAAATGTATAAGTAACTTTGTATTACTTGTATAATGTATAGTTTTGTAAAGATAATTATGATGAGCTAGATAGTTATTGGTTTAAACTTATGTATTTTATTTTCTACTTAAACTGATTTTATGATTATTATTGACAAAACATAGAAAGATCGTAGAATATAAATAAACGTTTTTACGCCTTATTTGTATTAACTAACTTCATATAAAATACTGTAAATAATAACGATTATCACATCAAAATGTAGCTTATACAAACTAAATGGCACAATTCTGTAGTTGACACCGAGATGGTTTATAATATTGCTAGTCTACATATCTAAAATTTATTGATCCAATCAAAAAAATTAGGAGACGATTTGCACACTTCAACTTTTTATTTGCACACTTTAATATACAAACAATTAAAGCACGATATCAGTATTGTATAAGTATACAATGCAAGGTTTGAAGTGTCGCAATCAATACTAATGTGTGCAAATCAATTCCTCATAGTTTTGAATCGAAGTAAGACATAACTAATCGCCTCCTTAACGTTGTCCTTAATTACCAACAATCTTGTCATTGAAGGTTTAATGTTGACATGACGATACAAGTTGATCTTGGCAAGCACAAGGGGAGGCTGAAAGCTAGACGCAATAATATCCATATATTTTTATGAACATTTTACAATTAAGTTAAATGAAAGTAGCAACGAAATTTTCTGATTTAGTAAAAACTAATAAATTGTTTTTTTAGCCTATTGGTGAAGTTCTAAATTTCTGTAGTTGGGACCCAAATTTAGGTGCATGCTAAAATTTTGGATCACTCCTCATAGATGCAACAACTAAGAAGTGATATAATAGAGTTGGTTTAAAAGAAGAGAACTTTGCAAATATAGTCATTTTTCTTAGTATTTCAAATATTACAAAATATTTAAGTCCGCCAAGTTGATAGTTATCTAAGGGTCCGCTTGGTTTAAAGTGGGGAAAGGTAAAGGGAAAAGAAAAGGGAAAGGAATGCAAAGGAATGAGTGAGGTGCAAACCCCCTTTATTCTATAATGGTTCATTAATGCACCATATCCTTTTCAATACCTTACCCATTCAAACCCTAAAAATTGCAAAGTTGGATGCTATCCTACCCCCCCTTTAACTCTTCTTTTAACGGGACTCATTTGCCATGCACGTATGAGGTAGAATCACATCTTTACTCATAGGGTAGACTGACATACATGAGGTAAAGAGTATGCACGTACATACCTTTTGAGCATCACCTATGTTATGAAATGTTTGTCTCTTAAATGAAAAAATAAATTCTAACACGCAGTACATACCTTTTGCCACATTCAAAGAAAATTGAATTCCATTCGAAGATTTTCTGAATGTTTACTCTACTACTTCTAAAACAACTTTCAACTAGGACTGAGCACGATTCAAAAACCAGACTGGACCGACAAAACCAGATTAAAACCGATTTGATCCAAAACACCGGATCGAAGACCAGACCGAAATATTCAGTCCCGGTTCTCGCTGGTCCGGTCTCGTTAGGTCGTCGGTCCGGTCCAGTCCAATAAAGCATAATTTCCGGTTTTACATAAGACTAAACTGGACCGAGTATGAGATAAAATCGGACCGAAGAACAGACCGAACCCTAAAAAAAACAAATTTACAAAAACAAATAAACAATCATTACAAACCCAAACACATTTGAAGCCCCTTACAAAACCCAGCCCAAAACAAAAGCCCAACCCATGAAACAATCTAACCTGCAAAACGATATCAAGGGTTTAAGATGAAATCAATAATCATCAGTCCCACACACACCTACTGCAGCGTTTCTTTTTTTAGGGTTTTCTTTCTTTCTTTCACTTTTTCTCTTTCATCTTCAAAAACACAAAAGATGAGGTAACCTTATTATCTGTTCTTCCTACTTTTTCTTTTTAGCATCTTTTACTTTATGTTTGATCTTGTGTTTTGTACCTTAATATGATTGTTTTGCTGATATGTTTTATGGGTTTGTGAAAAGATTGAATCTTGATTAGTGGGTGTGATTAAATTTGTGATTTTGAGTGATGAATTGAATTGGGTATTTTTTTGGTTAATTAGGTTAATGGGTGTTTTTTATTTTTTATTATGATTGTTTTGTTGATATTTTTTATGGGTTATTAAAAAGATTGAATCTTGATTAATGGATGTGATTAAATATGTGATTTTGAGTGATGAATGAATTGGGTAATTTTTTTTAGGCTAATTAGTTTAATGGGTGTTTTTTTTTTTTTTTTTGGTGGTAATGATTTGGGCGTTTGTAAGATAGATGGTTGATTAGCAATATTGTTATAAAAAGAAGTTAAGTTTGGATTTTTATTTATGAATTAGACTGGATAGTTAAGTTTTTAAATAACAGTATAATTGTGTTAGGTTGTTATGTTTGAGGAGTTTGAATAAGTATGATCTTGATTGATAAATTGCACTGGAAATTAGGTTTTGAAAGCCAGGTGGGTAGATTAATACTATTTTTTTTTTTTTTTGGTAATAATGTTTCAGGGTTGTATAAGTTTAGTGTCAATGTCAAATTTGGGATTTTTGTGTAGTGAATTGGAAAGGGTGGTAAATTTGGATTTTTTTTTGGGTATATACTTTAACTGTCGAGAATTGAGCAGTGAGGGGTTAGGTGTTTGATTAGTATTTGTGTCTAAAAAAAGGCTTTTATGTCAAAATTTAAGATTCTTCGCAGTGAAGTGGAAGTTAGGGTCTTGATAGCACTTATCTCTTTCTTGAAAAAAATTAACAGTTAGGGAGTTACGTCTCTGAGATTCGAGCAAGAAATTATTTGTATAACCAGTTGTTCTTTGATATATTTGATGATGTGTTGTAGTAGCTTTGTATAGATATATTTTGGGATTTTGAAAGTTGGATGTTTTATTAGCAGGTGTAAGGGAATTTGTGATTTTGTTAATCTTAGTATTACTACTTTTGTTTTTTGTTAATTATGTTTTGGGGTTTAGACTTAGAATAGCTGGATGTTTGATTAGCATTTGTGTCTCCAAAAGGTTAGCGGTCGTAAGTCAAGGTTTTGGGTTTGAGTAATAAATTGGATCAGATATTTTGTTCCTGTTCTAATTTTTGGATGCTGGTAATACCTTTTCATACTTATGTTTTTATGTAATTTAGTTAGGTGTTTTGCTCATGTGTGTGTGCCTTCATCAAAATAACTAGCATTTGGGATTATTGAGTATAATAGTTTTTTTTTTCTTTTTTTTTTTTCATGGTTATTACACTGGTAACATCTTTTCATATCTTTTGTAAGAATACTTTCTCGTTTTGAATGTTTGGTGCTTGATAATGTTGGACCTTATTAATTGTTTTTTTGTTAATATGTTGTATTTTGGTAATATTTATTAGCTCTAGTCTCTCCATGCAAAGATCAGCAGTTAGTAGTCAAGTTTGTGACCCAGTGTTGAGTTTCTTACTGTGTTGGATGTTGGCCATGTTTGTTGCATTTTTAATGAAGTTAATTGTTTAAAAGACTTTAAAAGCCAACTTACAGTTTAGTACTTTGTTGGATGTTGGCCATGTTTGCTGTCAACTAAACTATATAATGTTATTGTGTTCTGCAGTCGTCATCCTGAGATTAAGTGGGCCCAGAGGGAGGACAAGCTTTATATCACAGTTGTATTGGCTGATACAAAAGATGCCAAAGTCAATCTTGCTCCCGAAGGTGTCTTTTCATTCTCTGCTACAGCTGGTCAGCATGCGTATGATCTCAAGCTTGAGCTAGCCGACAAAGTTAATGTAGATGTAAGTAGCGATTTTGAACTTAGTTGACTTATTATTTTATAAGAACTTGCTAAACGGATATCACAATGTTTATGCTTAATAAACTTTTACCTCTTTACTCGAGTTTATATAGTGAAGAACCGAAAGAGAAGTTGAATGTTTTGGATTTCGTTTTCTTGTTCTGAAGTAGAGTAGAAAAAGAAAGACTGCTTATAAAATTATAGTTTTATATTAGCAAGAAACCTCTTTTATTTGTTTTTTATTTAATTACTCAAGAAACATAATATATCAAGTTCTTTAATTTCTAAAACAAGTATTTACCTTCTTGCAAGTCTTTATATCATATTGTTTGTTTTATCACTTCATGTTCATTGTTTTTGTGTGCAGGAGAGCAAAATTAATATTGGTGAGAGAAGTATATTTTGCATTTTGGAGAAAGAGGAGCCAAAATGGTGGAATAAACTTTTGAAGGGAGATGCCAAGACCCCACATTACGTCAAAGTTGATTGGGACAAATGGGTTGATGAAGATGATGAGGCTGGTATGTTACTATGCTGTTTTATGACTTGCTAACATTTCTTCTTATTCAATTGAAAATTTAATTATATCTACTTTCATGTTCCAGGTCCCGCAGCAGATCTTGACATGGGAGGAATGGATTTCTCGGTACAGATTTTGTCGTTTATAATATCAAATAAAGTCATTTTATGATTAACTTATTGGCTTGTATTCTCATATGTGACTTTTTACAGAAATTTGGTGACATGGGTGGCATGGGAGGTATGGGTGGCATGGGAGGTATGGGCGGCATGCCTGGTATGGGTGGTATGGGTATGCCTGGTATGGGTGGTATGGGTATGCCTGGTATGGGCGGTATGGGTATGCCGGGTATGGGAGGTATGGGTGGTATTCCCGGAATGGAAGGCATGGACATGAGTCAGTTTATGGGCGGCGCTGGTGGTGATGATGAAGACAGCGATGATGAAGGTAACCTTTTACCAAACTAGTAATTATATATATTCTTATAAATGTATTGATTATTGAGCCAAGTTTTGAGCACTCGATTTCTTTTCTATTGGGAAAATTAACTGATTAAATGCTATATCAGCACTTAACTTTAAGTTGCAATTATCTGACGATTTTTTTGCATAAAATATTAAGAGTGTTTTTTTGTTTGCTCCATTAAGACATTTTCTGTGTGCATCTTAGACGTTGAAATGTGAAATATGGTTTTGTACCATGTTTGGTTCATTTTGTAACCATAAAAACCGGATGTTAAAAGTTATAGTTTTTATATACAAAGGTTAATTTTATGTACTAATGTGTTAGGATAATGTTACCAAGTGACCTACTGACCCAAGCTGGATACAATGACATCTTTTGATTATTACCCTGTAAAATGCATTTCCAAATAAACTTGATTAACGTGAAACTTAATGATGCAGGTCAAGAAGCGGAAACCAAGACCGGTGCAACCATCGAAGAAGCTCCTGAGGAGAAGACTGAAGGTGCAGCAGCGAGCAAATAGATTTAGTCCACATGCATAAGGTTCTTTGAACTTATCGATGGGATCAGGGTTGGATCATCATATTTGAAAACTTTTTTTACTGAATCCATTGTGTTGGCAAAAGACTTGGATGTTGACTAAAACTAATGGTTTCGACTCTCCTAAGGGTGGAAATCATACTACTATCCCTTTTAGTATTTGACTTTTGAGTGTTGTAATTTTAGTAGCGGTTTTATGTCACATGATACTCATACATTTTTATTGTTTCGCTTCCGGTTGTGATGCTCAAGTTTGACACCATTTTAAGGTCATATATTGGATTTGCTTTTAGGATAATTTTTCCCAGTTTACCAAATGGAGAAGCCTCAATTGTGTTGCATAACTTCAAGCTGAAAAGTTTGTGTTTCTTGCAACAACTTGAATCAGTTTTTTACCTTGCTTTTTGAGTTTAGGTAAATGCAAGTGTAATAAAACTACAGCAGGGCTGCTAATTAATTGTCTTTCTTTCAAGTTGTTTAAGCTCTTCAAAGCCGTTCTGATAATGAGTTTGCTTCATTGGGCAAGTGCGTATTTTTAGCGTCCCAAATGTGCTCTGCCTTGTGTATATTAAACGCCTTTGGATGGTCTTCACTATATTTTCAGCTCTTCTAAGCTGTTTAATATCGGTTTTGCTTTGTTTGGTGTGAAAATCAAGTGAAGATATCGTAAACAATATATCTTCACTCGATTTCTAACTTAGCTCTTGTGCTTTTTTTGCCACAGCTTATTATGTTAACCTTTCTAATCAACTTACATCATTTGATCGACTAAATTTACCAACTGTGCTTTTTTGAAACTTAAACAAATGAGGTTTCTTTGTTCGGGTTTTGAAAACTAAACGGACGAATGAGGTTTTTGTTCGGGTTACATGAGACGACGAGTCTTTGACTCAAATATACGCGTTCTAGCTAAAGACATCATTGTGATCGTTTCCAACAATTTCCCTGACCACACCCAAATGTATAAGAAGGATATAATACTTACCACTAGATTTGGTAATCATTTAAACATAAGTTGAGTAGAAAGCCTTTTGGTTCAGCGGTATGTTAGTGACCTAAAACCTAAAAGTTGTGCAAGTCTCGTAAAAAAAAAAAATTGCTTGAGTTAACCACTAAACTGGATTATTGGATGGTGTAGATCGTAAAAATTTGCCGATGAAAATAAATAAATAAATAAATACTAGTAGTAGTTTATTGGTTGAGTTAACCAACTTATTTACTGCAACTCTTGTCTTATACTAAAAAACTAAATTTGAACGGCATTATCAACAAGGTTTCGTGGTGTAGTTGGTTATCACGTCAGTCTAACACACTGAAGGTCTCCGGTTCGAACCCGGGCGAAGCCATTCTTTATTTTTATTTTTACTTCTGACACCATATGCAGAAACTAATGGATTTAGTATTTTTCATAAATATTACTTTGCAGCTTAAAAAAACTACAAACCACGAATAATTTCTTGCAGAATTGATGTTTTAATGTTAGTAAACATGTACAGATCAAATGGTCTAGTGAAAGGAAACTTAAGTTTCTTATAAGAGGTCTAAGAAACGGTTACGGCATACCTCGGTTAGACCGAGTACATCTAAGTCAAAGACTCGTTGTCCCGGGTTTCCTGTCCAAGGGGAAAACCTTGTTCGTTTATAGAACTTAATAATTAATTTTGGACCTACAAACAATTTAATTTGGTTATATACTATAGGTGATGGTTCAAACAAATATAAATTAACAAATTTAAAATTAACAAATTTAGTGAATGGCAATTTGTCTCAAAAAATGCCGAAAAGTTTAATCCGCATTCATACAAACTCCTAAATGAATAATTTTTGTTCAGAGACTTGAGCATACAAGAAGTTGGTTGAGATGAATCAAATAAGCTCTTGAACCTACAATTAGTATTTAGTGTTGTAAGAAGTCTAACGCATGATTGCAATGCAGACCGTTAGCCATTAGTGTTACTCAACTGATGCAGCCATTATTAACCGCAGCTCTGTTTCTACTTTCTGCTATGTTATTTTACACTTAGGATGGTATAATCGGGAGATTGTAGATTTTGTCCACCAACAGGGTAGACTTTACCGTTAAATATAATACTCCATCCTTTCATCGGATCAACAAATTTCTAAAAGAAAAACTCATGGCTTTCTCCAAACATCGCCTAACCACTACTAATGCCTTCACTCCACTAATCTCGAGCCAAACTGCCAAAGTATATAAATATCATTTCTTGTACACACATAGGCATCTACACATTCAAATGTTGCAAATTCAAAGATTGATAAACTCGTGTTTTTTATTTACAGATTATCCAACGTAACTGCCAAGCATAATGAGTGGAAAATGTAACGAAGCAAAACATTGCAACAAGTAATGAACATCTGAAAGGCTTATCATAATTAATTACACAGGCAATAAGGCATCCATAAAGGACATTCACCATTCTAAAAAGCCATCAAAGATAAGGAGAAGTAACACTATGTATGGAACAATTAAAAAACACATTAAACTTGATTATAACGGTTTCACTAACCTTGCTACAAATCACATATCTGAAATATATTGGTGAGTAATCATTGTAGTTAGATCACTTATTTTCCTGCTGAAATTGATTACCCTACATGGTCTTTCTTTGGTCTACATGAGCGTTTTATCTTATCATTGTATCCGTAAAATCAAGTAGTAAGTGAGGGAGTGTATTGTAGTTTGCTTCTTTATGAGTATTTGTGTCGGGCTGTTTAGTGGTTTCAACCTTTATTTGAGATGGTTTGTTGTGTTTTCAGGGCAAAGACAGAAGCCATGCGGATACCATAAGGCGCCAACCAAGTAACTCTTGAGGCTGTGATTCAAATACAATTGTCTGTTGTAGTAGTTGCACTTGTTTCTGTGATATGTGAAGTTTTCGTAATAATATTGGTCATAGCTGAAGAAAGCTTTGATCAATTAAAAGATCATTTCTGTTGATACTTTTGTGAATATGTTGTAAGCAATGGCGAAAGTAAAGTCAGTCGATCTCCATGGTTACCTCGTAATAGTCTTGTATTCATCTGAAACTAAATCCACCTTTGTGGCATTCAATTCATTTTTTCCTTTCCTATTTGACATTGCCCAAGTTTGATAAGTACTGTCGGTTTATAGTTTGCTTAAGTTCTTGTAGTCTTAACTCAAAGAAAGTTGATAAGATATCATCGGGAAAAGTAGCCGTTTATTACCAACATTCAACCTGAGATTAAGACCATTAACTGAGGGAGGAAAATGAGCAGTTTGGGGGTAATTTGTGTATTGTTGCAAGAAAACATACATACGTGTGGACTGTGGTGGTTGTAAAACTGTAAACATTTTTCGGATAAAAAATTTGTAGGTAAAAGTTAAAGCGATCCACCGTAATACCACCAATGTCCACCCAGCAAGTATCATGGACGGACTCCTCCCAAGCACAAAGAGCCATCCAATCCCTCACCACCATCCTCCCCGCCGTCCCACAACCTGTGACCGCCTCGGAAAACCCAGCATTTGCCCTCCTTAGTGACCCAGAACTCGCACAACAAATCTCGAACCACATCCGCCAACCCGAATCTGGTGCAGGTTGTTGGGGGTTAACAGCCCAGAACATGGTGAAGATAATCAATAGCCTAACTAATTACCAATGAATGGTTACCGGATATCACTTGGAATCGTGTTATCACTTTCCAAAGTAAACTATCCGACCCTAATTCCTGAGTATCATGAATATCTACTTGGGATAAAACCAAATATATGTTAATGATTTAGGTACAAATCAATAATCCTTTTGCGTACAAGTGTTTATGTTTTCTATCTCCGCTTCATGCATAATCTGATTTCCTATTTAAAGGAAAATACTCATAGCTAGTCAAATGGAATTATGAGGATTAATCAGCCCATTAATCGCCTCATAATTAACCTCATTATAGCTAATAGTGGTTACACGACCAATTAAACGTGGTCATTAAGCAGTTATAATGGCCACTTGATTAGGTCAAATCCGTTACAAGTTAATTCCAGCAGCACTAGCAGTAGTAACTCTGCCTAACAATACTAACATTAATACTAACAGTATTAACTTTGCCTAAGAGTACTAACATTAATACAAGCAGTATTAACTTTGCCTAACAATACTAACATTAGTACTAGCAGTATTAACTCTGCCTAACAATACTAACATTGTGAACCTTATCACTATAGAGTTAGGGTGTTCAAGGACCTTATGGGTATACACTCCGTACCTCCTGACCCATTACCAGGTGTGAACTAATCCCACAAGTGCAATAAATTTTCCAACTCAGGCGACAACCAGCTTTGTCGATGGCTTTATGACACCTTTCATACCTCCAACTCGCTGTCCTTCGCTTCCTTCCAGTAATCGCGGGAGTATACCTCTCCCGCGTCCCAATTAGGAAGCCGCTTGCTGGTTTTGAAGCGGTCTTATTGGCAATATATGCCCACGAGACCGGTTCACGTAAAGGCCAAGTGGTTACAATAAACATTCCGGATGCTTCTCATCTAAGTGTTAACCATGAAAATAAACAATCTCAAAAAACCGCCTCACCCCGAGCTTCACCAGTTGTGGTGGCACCCGCTTTGGAGCCTCAAGGAACCATTCGATCAACTAAACGAGCCCGGATCATTGGGGTGGCTCTTGAGCTATATCATAGCAAGATTGCTGATATGCCGGTTCAATAAGAGCTCGACTTTTGTGAGTTTTGCATCATATGGGCAAGCCAAGATGATGATGATGACTTTACCGAAGAAAAGGAAGATGATCAAAAGGGAAAAGAAGGCTAGACGAAGAATGAAAAGAAAGAAGGACGTGTTTTGCTAGCATGAGAGATGTTGCAACCAATGTTGAGGATATTAAGTCACTGTTTGATGGGAATTAGTAAGAATAATAAGAAGATTAAGGAGTTGCATGAAGCCGCATGCCATGCGTGTAGGAGTTTGTACGCTAGGGCTTTACATGATATTAACCCGCAGGCGATTTTGGCTATAGGGCGTCTTCTTTAGCTTATTATATCTGGTGTTGATCATACTGAGTTGCATGTTACTAATGTCATTCATCTTTAGTGTTTGTACTCGAAAACTTATCAGGTCTCCATATACTTCGCTTATAGGAACAAAGCTATTGTACTAATAAAAGCGGATATTGCATCTGCAATCGCATAAAATTCCATAAATGACATTACTTAACAACATTGATAAAAAACTAAGATAGATGAAAGTCATTTTTCCACACCTTAACTACAAACTAGGCCCCTCCGTCCTTAGATAACATCCACTTTGTAAATTCAACCTGGAAATGTGGCCGTTATCATTCTGATCAATTATGTTCCGAATTTATATGTAAATCCGAGTGATCAAGTAGAAGTAGCGATTCTTTGTAAGAGCCCATGAAGAATGAGTTCTCTACTCCTGAAATCCCAAGATTCTTGATTTGTTGTGAGCAGGGGTCATAAACATTAAGTGTGCTAAACCTTCCCTCCTCGTTTCGAGTTTCAAATATAGTTTCACCATTCTTCTTAAACCCCAATATTTTATCTACTGGTGCCCCAATTGTGAATAGCTTTCTAAAAGACGAGTCATGCTCCATCACCCATACTGCCATACACCACAATGAAGTGAATGAACTGCTTCCTCGGCCACAATGTATCTAGACACAAGAGACCCCCTTAGCTTAGAAACTGAGACACCTAAGAAAAATTCGTTTGTTAAGCTATCCGGTAGGTTTGCCACTTTCGCTTTAAACTCCTTGGTAATCAAATCAAATGACACAACTTTATGATTTATGGTAGATTCGCCATCAGCATCAAAAGTCTTCTCCCAACCACCCCAATATATAAACCTATCTATAACAACGTGAGTTGATGAGTTAAGCTTAATTGATTAACAAGGCAAATTACCTCTTGGAATCACATTCCAAACGGCCGAACTCAATGTAGAAACTTCAACATGCCAAGGCATGTTAACTGCACATAAAACCTTAACAACGGTAGGGTCACTAGTAATGGGACAAACACCAAAACCATAAACAAGCTGACTCTGAGTGGAAAAACTAGGGACAACAATACCAAATGATTTTCCGATTCAAGGGTTCCAAATAACAACCATCTTTTATTATAAACTTTATTATAACCATAAAAACAAAGTAATCCATGACACGCACCAACAAACTTTAAAACATGATATTGTTTAAGCAAAGTAGTCACAACAAATGGAGCAAAAACTCTTGTTGTTGTACCTTAAAAGTTTCGATATCATCGTCTACTAAACAAATGTACCTTACAGCTTAACTCATCCTGAGAACCAGGTGATAAACTTAGAATACGACTATGTGGCTCAGTGTGGCGGGCGCCGTACCCAATGATAAACTTAGAGCTATCGATAAAAGACTTCCATGGTTTCGAAATGGGCCTGAATGAATCAGTGACTTGACATCAGAAACTTTTTTTATGAATTCCATTTGGATGTCGAAAGGAATGTTGCATGACAATTTTTATATTTGTTTTTCTAAGGTGTCTGTTTAGGATCTTTCGGTTTGGTTTATGTGATTAGAAACTAATGGATTTAGTATTTTTCATAAATATTACTAGGTACACATTTGGGATTGACGAGGGGAAAAGGGCTGAAAACAGTTACAACATCCCTCGGTTAAGCTCAGTTAAGCAACGTATGTCTGAGTCAAACAATTTTAATCCGGTTATTATATACTAGAGGTGATGGTTCAAACAAATATAAATTTACAAATTTAGTGAATACCAGTTTGTCAAAAGATGCTCAAATGGTTAATCCACATCGACACTTATTGTTCATTGAACTCAAAAGATTTACAAATTTGTGATGCTCCATTCACTTTGCAGCTTTGCACACCGAACACAAAACATCATAAGCAACTATGTACTTTTTAACTGCTGAAGAGCTGAAATCGTGATGTCTGAGTGCAAGGTATGGTAACGTTTGGTCCGGCGTTATGCCAACGTGGACCGGTGTTGGCCTGCGTTACCATACCCCGCTGATGTGGTGGCTTTAACATAACATCAGCAACAAAGTACAATAAAATATCTAAAATATTGGAATTTGATTTAGAACTATGTTATACCTAAAATAGACCCCCCAAGTAATAGTAATTGCCGCTAAAAAGGAAGAAATAATTTGTTCACAAAGAATAGATATTATGATTAAAGATCAAAGACCTACAAACAGGATTGACAAAACGATGATCGTTGAGCTTGGATTCTTCATCTTCATTGCTGCTTCTTTAGAGATATTGTCCACAAAAGATCAGAATCAGAGCGAACAGTTACTGTCTCTTCTTTAGCGATGTTTGACGTACTCACTAGACCGCCAAATTTCATTTCTGTATTATCTGTAACCACAAAATCATGTTTGGAAGAAAATAAGTAATCAAGAAAATCAGCTACCATGAAAATGGTAGAGCAACATTACCATCTAAGTTCAAATTTACCAATTTGCCCATTGGGATCGTTACAAATGAATTAATGGTATGCATTTGGTAACACAAGATTCTGCATGGGTCGATCCAAGTTTTACTCTATCTCTATCAGAACTTAAACCCCCTCAAAAAAAAATTTATTCAAATTACTAATGTTCCACTGGAATAGTTTTATTTTTTTGTTACTGAAAATAACTAATCAAACCCTTTTCCAGAGGGCATATAACATGTCCTATGTTTCAGAATCAGAAATTACCTAAACATGATTCTTACTGAACTTTTCGCCCTTTTTGCAACTTATTTTGAATTTTTGTTAACTTATTTTGAAAATTGCGAATCGTATCAACCAAGCTATAACCATTGAAAAGCATCTGTTTTAACTCCTACAATAAATTCTGATGCAGAGCAAGTACTTACCAAGATTCCATTGGAGGCCAGTGGTTGTAGAGCTTCCACAAGGAGTACCAATGGGGATAAGACCACAGTGTGGGCCCTCAACTGAAGATTCGATATGGATCTCATGATGTCGGGAACTAGGAAGAAGTTGGATAAGACAATCATCAGATAACAGAACTATTCGGGTAGTTGAGAAGCGACATAATGTGTTAACATTCCCCATTTCATGGTCAAACCTTCCACCAAGTGCTCCAGCAACAAGTATGCACAGCTGTGACCCGAACACAATGCATTAAAAGGTGCAAATTTACAAGAATCCAATCTGTCATAAGACTTGCGATACTGATTTACTTACATTTGACAACTCATCATCAGACACAAACTCACGAATGAATGATATGCATTTATGTAAATCTGTAGTGTCTTGGTCATCTGAATTATCTACAATATTCGTTCCCTGCATGTAATTATCATTAAAAGATTTATTATTAATAAAATCCAAAAATGGACCATACAAAAGTCGGCTCATTGTCTCCTAGAATATTCAAATAAAAATATAGCCAGCATACCAAGTTTCTGTAGAAGTTTAAAACGTCTGGTCTGATTGAATCCATGTCTCCTTTAATTACATCTGGCTTGTACCTACAACAGATGTGTATTCAGATTAGAATCTAACAAAATCATCTCCATTTTTGCAGAGTTGCAAAATAAACAATATAGCAATGTGTATCAGTTGGGTAACATATAACCAATATAAAATCCAAACACAAACATAGGCAAGATTTCCGTTTTTTCGTTTATTTACTTTTACCATATGAGCATGGCTTTTACTATAGCTTCCACGTGTTGCAGCAATCCCCGTGATCTCTCAAATGATTAAAAGATTATTGTCTTCTTGCTATAAATGACTTGCATTGCGCATAAAAATCTATCCTAAGTTCCTAGCATCAAGTTGAAACCCTTTTATCACATTTCCAAGATTACCGTTTTACTATACCAATTCTATGCAGCTACGAATGAGATGTCAAGGAGCCCTATATAAGACCGAATATCATTAAAACCAAAGGATTCGTAGGTGCCCATCTAGATTATCAGTGTGACTGGCCTATTGGCTATTGCCTGATAATGAAACGCCACATAAGTTGGCGTAAACAAGACTGCTGTTTATTGCAGGACCACAAAAACTGTAACACCAAAACCCATAGCAGAATATTCATCCAATAGCCTCCGTGTAAGACTTAAAACCATGATGAATAATATTAGGCAATCCACAACTAAATACTTATAAGAGCACATGTTCTAATTTGCAAGCAATATGGGACGTGACGTCACACAAACCTGAAAGTAACCAAAACTAATTTCCCGCTAGTGTGTCCAACCCACTAAGCCTTAAGAGGTAATCGTGCTATAACCATTGGCTTATTAATATATCCATAACGTAGATGTAAACCCTAATCAGATTTTAAAACTATTTACTAATTACTAGCTACTGCGGTTTTGGATGCATATTTATTTAATTTGACAGAACCGCATAGATCTCTGTCCTAAAATATCTGTAATATTCCTTTACCCAAAAAGAAATATCTGTAGTATTAACTATCTCTTGCACATGTTCTTGTGGTCCTGAATTCATACAGTTTGTGTGATGCTCAACAGAGAAGTCTCGAATTTATTTTCTAAAAAAGTACTTTCCAAGAAATATATATACGAGTTAATGCACAATCTCTCTTTAGAATGACACTTGTGATTCATAAAGTGACTATCAGCAACTTTAATTGTGTCAAAACTAATAATGGGAAATACTATTTGAACTAAAAAAAAACTAAAACCCCACCGCCACTTTAACTTTTTTGTAAAAAGCAAATCAAACAAACTATTTGCACACGACATTCTCAGAAGCATAACATCAGACAATTTAAAGGCAATCAATAATTTCAAAACAACGTGGGAGAGGAAAAAACAAAACCTTTCACGAATAACGGAGACATCGTGTTCGTCAATGCATAGCTCCGGCATGTTATCAAATAAACGATTAGCTCCTCCATCAGCACAAACACGAACTTTTGCTGCTCTACAACAATTCACATCAACAGCAATTAAATAAACCATATGCTAAAACACCTAATGGTTAAACCTTAAACAAATTATCACTTAACACCCACACTACTTTTTAGGCCCTGTGGTTTCGTTAATAGCATCAAATCCTGTCTAAAAAACACGTATATGACAATTTGTTCCATTTTACGATTTTATCATAAATGTAATATTAATGTTTACATCATACACCAAATTTTGGTGAATAACAAGCTGTTGCGTAGAATTTTTCTTTAACACATATATGTCTATATGAAGTAAAAATTACTGTAGTTATTTACGGAAAAAGTAGTTAGATGTTCGTGACACAACATGTTACGCTGCTAAAAGCAGTCTTAATATGAAAATGTCTAATTTTAAAGTGCTTATATGCTTGAACAATAAGCAGGAAGTATGTATTTACTCTATAGCCAAAACATCAGTGACGGAACCAGGGTGGGACCTGGGGTACAGGGACACCGGACACCCATGGATTTTTGTGGCGTAGCGTTAATTTTGTTGAAAAACACCTCGTTTTTCTTAAATGAACCCGAACCTTAAAAATTAGGGAAAATGGTCTAAAAAGGCATCCAACTTGCCACTTTTTCCTTTTGTAAGCATCAAACTTTTAATTTTCCTATTGTAGCATCCTAACTTTCTTAATCATTATATTGTATGCGTCCAACTTCTTTAATCTTTATATTCGTAGGCATCCAACATCCTTAATTTTTCTATTGTTTGCGCTATAGGAAAATTAAGAAAGTTGGATGCTACAATAGGAAGATCAAAAGTTTGATGCCTACAAAAGGAAGGAAAAAGTGGCAAGTTGGATGCCTTTATTTTTGTAGAATTGTTTAGTCTGCAAAACATGACGAAATTGCCCTCCTCAAAACAACCTATTCAATTTCATAAACTACAAAGTAAAAGCTCTCTCATTAAATTATTTTACAGCATTATAATTACAGCTACACAGCAATATTACCAAACACGATAGTTGATGCTAAATATATAAAAGAATATAACAAATAAATAAAAGTAACATAAGAATGATTCTAGACTTACCGTGTTGCCAAAGCAAGGGTGAGAATTTGGGTAAACGTTGATTCAAAACAATAAGCGCATATGTCGGAGAGCCCTCATCTCCTGTGGTGATGGCCACTGGTGGTGGTAATAAGAAACTTGACCGGTGAATCATCATCGTCTCAGCTGCCATCATCAATCAAGTTCGTTATATAAATTAACAAGGATAGGTGTGTCGGTGATTGGTTTGATAAATTTATTTATTTATTTATTGGGATTTGTGAATGATTTTAATTGCTCTAGTTTCAGGATAGATTTTGGTGATTCAAGGAGCGAGTTTAAATAGTGACGTCGTTATGTATTAGATTTTTTTATTTATTAATGAAGAAAAAAGAAGATAGTACACATTTGCACGTACCGAAAGGTAGATACGTTGCAAGTTGACTTTTAGATATGTCGGGAAAGAGTTAATAAGACGGGTGGGTGAGGAGACGGAGCATAATTTTTTTATCACTGTCACATCAGCGGCACATTAGCATAACAAATCTCCACAACTAAACACAACAAACCCCCTCTCTCTTATAACAAACCTCAACATCTTTATTTCAGGCTCACCACTACCACTTTATTTTTTTTATGCAATTTTCCAAATAAACTAAATTCATTTCATTAAAAATAAAAATACAATACATAACATAATAATAAGAAGAAAAAAACACTTACTAATAAAAACGATACGAAAAAAAAACGACACAGGTAAAAATAAAATACAATACAAACTAATAATAAGAAACCTAGTCATCTCTTTCGTGATATTTCTTAACTAGTCGTTCCTGTCTTTTTCGGATGATCTCTGCTTTTGCCGGGTCAGGATTCAAATTCGGATCTATCATCAGAAACTCCATCTCGATCTTTTCTTGGATAGTTTTTTCCTTCTCCCGCCTCGCCTCGTAACAAGCCCTTTGAGCGTCGGCTTTTTGAGCATATATTTCGGATATATGTCCCGAAAAAGTACTCGATTGATTCCCACCGGGCTCGCAGGCTTCGGCGTTGAAGTCGACTTTTGTTTCTTTGCGGCTCGTTTGCGCCATCTCTTCGGGGCGAGCTCGTGTCCGGGCCGAATATATCCTCGAGACATGTAATATCAATGGGATCTTCGGCATCCCACTTCAGGTAATTTTTCAAAATCTCCCAACATTTTTCTTACACGAACTCCTTCCCACCATAACGTTGCGCAAAGCTAGCTTTCGCATTCTCGACATGATCGTGGTCATTTTCACCACTTCGATGCTGCATATGTTTATAAATAGCGTTGAACTTCTTGCAATCACCATTAATCCTCGACCATTTACCAGTTATCATATTTTTGTCACGCTGGTCATTGGTGGTCTGAGCATTGAACATGTCGATAATGTCGTTCCAAAAGAAATCTTCGGAACGGTCATTTCCCATATCTCGATCTTGGAAAATTGTAACACCCCCAAATTTGGTACATCGGAAGCATTCGGGTCGTGGAGTGCTACTAATTGGTATCACAACACAAAGTATAGAACAACGGTTTTTCATTAATAAAATTCATAAGCAAATGTATAAAGTTTACATTATTCAAAAAGAGTGCGGAAATACAGGCCCATAATAATAATAAAGCGGTCCCAAAATATGTCAAGTATCCTATGACCATGCCATGCTATGCCATGCCAAACGCCTCCGAAGTAAGATGTCACGATAAACCTAAAAATACATGCTAAAAATGTCAACACGAGGTTGGTGAGTTCATAGGTTTGAAATAAAGTAATAAATCAATTTTCTTTGTGCAATGATAAGTAAGTAGGACATATGCATAAGTAATAGTGCTGAGAAAGTAATAAAATGAAATGCAATCCACATCATGTAATCCACATTATGAAATCCGACCATCACGTGGTCCCGTGCACAATAGGAATCCAATCAGTTATTATCGCAAACCAGCTGGAGCTAAACTGTAGGATAAATGAAATAATAGGAATCCAACCAGTCCCGAAGACTGTTGGATAAATGAAATCTGTCAACCACTACAAGCACTCATGCACACAATTACATACACATATATGTCCCAAAATGAAATAATATGAATTTAGCACAGCGAAAGAAATAAATTTATTGTAATGATAATTGAATAACTGAATAAGTTGTTTAGCGAAGCACATAAAGTTTTTAAGAATCAAGTCATTTGCAAATATTGGAATTTAGTAAACAAGCATGTATTCTCCCCCAAAAGTGTTTTCAAAACAAGTAAATTAGGGGTCATGCACTCACCTCGATATGAAGTAACGCAAGAAACAAAATTGTCACAACTGGCATCAAGAAGATTACCCAACAATAATAAAGGTACAGGCACAACGATGGGGATTCGACACAACCTAATATGAATATGGTTAACTCAGAATAAGTCAAGCAAAACAAATGAATTTCTGAAAGGCAGCGTGTATTAGTTTTCGTGGAATACTCGTATTGTTAGTTTCAAAAGTCCATTACCAATATCTCAAAAAGTTTAGTTTTGATGTTTCGTGTGGTGGTAAGAAAGCATAGACTCATAACACAATGCACGCCAAAAAGGAAAAGATATTCGACATAGTCGAGAAAGTACTGATGAGAACTCACACCAAAGAGGAAATGACATCGATAAGATTAAGGGATATTAACAAAACTCAACTAATCAAAGAAAACTAAGAAGTGATGACAACTAACTATGTAATAAAAAGGTCGGTCGATATTTTCGGTATCCTTCCCCAAATCCTCAATAATTTAGAAAATGTCAATTAAGTTGGGACATGTAAATTAAGTTTTATAAGAAACTTAAAATTATTTTATTAACTAACAAAATGTTTACAATTTCATAAACTATAAGTTTTAGTTATTGTAAGTCTTCTCTAACAATATTTCCAAATGATTAAATAGAAAACTAATAAGGAATATTTGGTTCTTTATTAACATTGCTTCCTTATTTTATGTCAGTTACGAATCAATATATTAAAGTCGTCGTATATTGTCTCATTCCCAGTAGTCCAAGAATGTCCAACGTTCAATGCATATAAGTACAAGTCCAATAATATTAATCCGATATATGTCCAAGTATCTCAAGTCTCAACCCGTATTATAATGTCCGCTAAGTATTTATTTTATCTAAAACAATGTTTCCAATTAATCCTATAGTCCGAAACGAGTGTAGAAACCCGCGCGATGCAGCGGGATTGCTTTTGTAGACGTGAATTTGAAACTGATGAATGACCGGAAAATTTGTTTGTCTATTTTCGTGGCTACAAAGGACTTACTTTGTAACGACACTTAAACCTTAAGGACTACTTTTGCCAAATTGCTATAGATAGTTATTAATTCTACAGGACTTACTTTGCAACGACACTTAAACCTTAGAGACTATTTTTGCCAAATTGCTATAGATAGCAATTAATGCTAAAGGACTTACTACGCGACGACACTTAAACCTCAGGGGCTATTTTTGCCAACTTGCGAAAGTTAGCAATTAATGTTTTGACACATGGCATGTGAAGAGAGTATAGTATATATGATAATGTACCCGAAACGTACCGACGATCCCCAAGTTACAAAATTACACATCGCAAATGCAAACCAACATATCATAGCTGCTTAGCAAACTAAAAAGCATGCCATTTTAATCGTTAACTCAAACGCACCCGTTTTGACTCGAAACGCAAACGAGACCAGGACATACAAAACAACTAAACACCTTCGTGGTGTTGTTTGTCGAACCGAAAGAAAACACAACGCAAACACCACTTTGGTGGCTGATGACAAACCGATCCAAGACACACCCCTTGGTGGTGTCGTGGTCAAACCGAGAGCAAAACTGAACACTCTAGTGATAATCTACTTGTACTGAGAATCAAACAAATCCAAACACAGCTTCGATGCTACAAAGCCGGTGTTCATCACTCAAACATCAAACAATCTGCTCTTAATCCATTAAAAAGATCCACGAAAGAAAAGAAAAAAAGTAAAACAAACAACACGTGACATACCAAAACCATTTCAGATGATGAGTGCCACACGAATCCAAGACAATCGCTCAAACACCACCGAACGTTTTTCAACACGAATATTTATTAAGAACGTTTTAATAATCTTTTTAATCCAGGAGAATCGTTTTTTTTAAACATGTTTCAACCAATATATCTTCCACGGAAAACTTACACACAAGGTTTATCATTGGTTTCATTAAAAATAATAATAATAATAATAATAACAAACGGGTTATCACGATTTACCAGATCAGGAAAAAGGGAGAGGAGAGTGACAGTGACGATGGTGGCGGAGGTGGTGACGGCTGTGGTGGCTGTGTTGGCTGTGGTGGTGACCTCGAACTAAACGGACAAACAAAACCTCCAACGACCCTACTTGAATCTCTGGTAATGGTAGCATGGTATGGCAGTGGTGGTTGGAGATGACGGCGCCGGTCAGGGAAGGGTGGCGACCGGTTGCAGTTAGAGAAGAGGAAGAAGATAGGTTTAGGGTTAAGGTGTGAGAGAGAATGGGAGTTGGTTATTAGTGTTGTAGGGAATGAATTTTTTTACCCTAATCATGTAGTATGTTAAGCTTTATATATGCTCCCAAAGTATCAAAAAGGAATTGCAAAGTTTAAGAAAGATTAAGGGGCGTGGGTGTAACTTTACTATAGGCACCATTTACGCAGCTCTTGCAAACTTTTACGATTTCGAGGTTCGGGACTCAATGAGCTCGATAATGGTTGATTCAAGACAAGAAAATTACGCCATTGTTGTTAAAATAATTTTTACAATTAAAACGAATATTCACATGACTCGTTTCTCGTAACTATTATAATACTAAAATTTTTAAATAGTTTAATGAGTTTACTGTTGTGTTGGAACGCGAAATGTGAAGTTTTTCACGTTTAACGAGATAATGTCTCGTATTCGATTTCAAATTGGCTCAAAAAAAATATGAAGTGGAGAACAATTAATAATAAATATGATTTTACAATTTAAAATAAATTTGGCAAATTACCGGTTGCTACAGTCTACCCACCTTAAAAGGAATCGCGTCCTCGCGATTCAGTTCAAATTACCCGATAGTGTAATGTCTCATGAGGGGTGATGGTACGTGCAGCAGATTTGAGTCTCATAGGGTTGTCCAAGGGTTTCTCACAAGGGTGATGGTACATTGATACTCTCTTTAAAAGGGTACTTGTCATATGGAATGAATAGGGTAGCTTGTATAGTGATGAGGCAGTGTCGAGATTTGGTAGATGGTTATCTATAGTTTTAAGCAGAGGTGCACGATTCACTCATAAAGTTTGGTTTTGTTTCAAAAGAAAATATTAGTTGTTCAGTTTATGATGTAGTAACATAAAATGTTTTTTTTTCAAATGAGTAAATAGTTTATAAAAGGGTTTGTAAAATAATTTAGAGTAGTAAAAAAATAAATTCATTGTTTATAAAATAGCACTACGGTCAAAATTTTGATTTCATGACTGATTAATAAAACATTTTGTAGGGTGATTGCAAGATATTCTGCAGTGTGGTTGAAAACAGTTTGCATGATAATAGCGACACAGTTTATTATGATATGAGAGGATAGCAAAGATAACTGGTGTTCTCGAATGATGAGCGAAAGATAGGCGTCCGTTTCCAAAGTCGCGGTTTAGGTTACCTCTTAAAAATCCCAAAGGTTCTGTCAAGTATAGAATCTCTACCAAATGGAGAGTTTAACAAATCCGAAGCATGACTCTGAAGGAGAGGTTGATTGTTACTAGTAAATTAGTTAGTCGCCTTAGGGTGTATTTAGTACTCAACGCAAAAAGGTACAACATTCAAATACAAGGCCATGATTCCAAAAGGAATCCGACTACCAAACAATGTCAATTAAAGTTCTAAAATAAGGGGACGTCGACGGTTCCAAACGGTTACACTAAAAGCATACCCGTCGATAGGGCGTAAGGTATATCATTAAAAGAATAGCATCGATTGAACAATACCGATTGAAGACAAGACTGGAGATAGAGGCGTCTGTAACAGGACTAGAAACAAAATAGGGCTACGGGGATAAGCGGTTTTCCAAATTCTCAACGAGACCCCAAGTCACAAAATATACCAATCCAAATTCAAACGTAACTGAGATCGATTCCAAACACTACAATAACTCCGATGACTTCGCGCAACTCGAATGCAAACTGGTGGCCAATCAGGTCTAGTTCGAACCATTGCAAAACGAGATCAAACGGTTACAACGATTCCAAAAGAAACTCGAAGTCATATCATGAATAGACGGCAACAAAAAGTGTTCCCTACAATAGGAAGAATATCGCGATAAACAAGAATTGTGATGCCAGTGTGTTGTGGGTAGGCGTAAATTTATAAAGATCGATGCTCGAATACACACACCAAAAACTTTACCCTTTTCAGAAATCAAACCAAAGCCAACCGGACATAATACTATTATAACTACCCCAAGTATTGCAAAATTCACCTCTGAGTTGGACATAGGTGATCAGGCTATGTCCCACTGTCCCTGGCTGAATATAGGTGATCAGACTATATTCACCCGAGGTTCAATGAATTTTGGAATACTTGACTTAGTTTTGCTAGCACCATGTCCTCCACTTCCCAAAATCCATTTTCAAAAGACTAAAACAGGTGTCCAAACTCAATGTCAAAAGATGAGATTGTGTATAGAAAGTGGTGCAACGCTACAATAAGTGCGATACGTAGGCATAAGTAATTCGAAGATACTCGTAGTAAATAGCAAAGATAAGTTGGCATAAGTCATCAAATAGTAAGAAGTACATTTCATTAAATGTAACAGAAACAATTTGCAAGTGAGGCATCAGCTTGGCAGGCAGGCACGTGTCGGTCATAGGGTTAATTTTTTGTAAAAATGGTTATAGTCTAGGTTATGAAAATTACCCAGTTCCCTATAACCTTGGCTCTGATCAGATTGTTTGATGTTTGAGTGATGAACACCGGCTTTGTAGCATCGAAGCTGTGTTTGGATTTGTTTGATTCTCAGTACAAGCAGATTATCACTAGAGTGTTCAGTTTTGCTCTCGGTTTGACCACGACACCACCAAGGGGTGTGTCTTGGATCGGTTTGTCATCAGCCACCAAAGTGGTGTTTGCGTTGTGTTTTCTTTCGGTTCGACAAACAACACCACCGAACATTTTTCAACACGAATATTTATTAAGAACGTTTTAATAATCTTTTTAATCCAAGAGAATCGTTTATTTTTTTAAAACATGTTTCAACCAATATATCTTCCACGGAAAACTTACACACAAGGTTTATCATTGGTTTCATTAAAAACAAAAAAATAATAATAATAACAAACGGGTTATCACAATTTATCGGTCGGAAAAAGGGATAGAGAGAGTAGCGTGGCGATGGTGGCGGGGTGGTGGCTGTGGTGGCTGTGTTGGCTGTGGTGGTGACCTCGAACTAAACGGACAAACAAAACCTCCAACGACCCTTCTTGAATCTCTGGTAATGGTAGCATGGTATGGCAGTGGTGGTTGGAGATGACGGCGCCGGTCAGGGAAGGGTGGCGGCCGGTTGCAGTTAGAGAAGAGGAAGAAGATAGGTTTAGGGTTAAGGTGTGAGAGAGAATGGGAGTTGGTTATTAGTGTTGTAGGAAATGAATTTTTTTACCCTAATCATGTAGTATGTTAAGCTTTATATATGCTCCCAAAGTATCAAAAAGGAATTGCAAAGTTTAAGAAAGATTAAAGGGCGTGGGTGTAACTTTACTATAGGGACCATTTACGCAACTCTTGCAAACTTTTACGATTTCGAGGTTCGGGACTCAATGAGCTCGATAATGGTTGATTCAAGACAAGAAAATTACGCCATTGTTGTTAAAATAATTTTTACAATTAAAACGAATATTCACATGACTCGTTTCTCGTAACTATTATAATAATAAAATTTTTAAATAGTTTAATGAGTTTACTGTTGTGTTGGAACGCGAAATGTGAAGTTTTTCACGTTTAACGAGATACTGTCTCGTATTCGATTTCAAATTGGCTAAAAAAAATATGAAGTGAAGAACAATTAATAATAAATATGATTTTACAATTTAAAATACATTTGGCAAATTACCGGTTGCTACAAAAATTTCTATCCAACACTTCGCAAGTAACCTTTCTTCAGACTTGCTCCACTTCCTCATGTCTGCCTGGGCTATGACTTCCACATCTTCGTCGTCGTCTGCGTCCAAATCCACAACTTGTTTTTTTGCCTTCGTCTTTTTCCCCTACTTTTGGCCGGTTAACGTGGTTTTGGAACTTTGAATTGTGAACCGGACGGTTGTGATTCCATTTGGGGAAATTGTGGAGGTTGTGATTGGTTAAAAAACTATGGAGGTTGTGACGGGTTAAAAAACTGTGGTGATTGAAATCGGGCGGGGTAAGTTGCGAATCCTTGTTGAAAGCATGTTGTTGGTTAAGAAAAATTTCTTGTGGGTAGTTGGAATTTTGCGAGGAGGGTAGAGCGGGTTTGAAGAACCCCCGTATTGTGGTAGGTTTAAGTTAAGTAAGTTTGTGAAATACCCTCCGTCATTTGGGTTTTGAGACATTGTGAGATTTTTTTTTTGAATAAAGATATAGAGAGTTGAGGAAGATGGAGGAGTTGAAGATGATAAAAATTGTGGATATGATATGTTATTTATAGGGGTGGTGAGTTTTTTAAAAAAATAATAAAAATAAAAAATTCTATCCGTTATTAAACGGATATAATTTGATCTTCAAATATATCCGTTGGTAAAGTGTGGGTTTGTCAGGCTTCTCACCTTCGTCGTCACCACGGCGGTGGATCCAACGGCGAGCCACGGCGAACACTGCCGGTGTGGCGGCGGCCCACGGCGAAGAGCCACGTAGGCTCACGGCGAGGGATAATTTCCCCACACCTTCCGCTCTAATACCACATTACTCTAAAGTACATTTATGAATGTTACTTCATGTCGCTTCTTTTTCTGCTAGCAGCACACCCATCAAGCAATGTCTACTGTACTGTATGCATAAACTATGGCTGCACGATTGCTAGGGGCAATCCTTTTTCTGCTCTGGACCTGGATGAACAGTAGAATGTACAGTACTAACGGTCGTTACTTAATGTCCGTTATGTACTAACGGTCATTAGTTATTTATTTATTTATTTATTTTAATACTTAAAAAAAAAACGAAAATGCGACAATAGTCCATGAGGTTTAACTTGCGTTGCAAAATAGGTCCTATAGGGACTAACGATGTTAAAAAAAAATTACATAATTGGTTCTTCATGTTAGATGTTCGTTACACAAATAGTCCTAATAACGGCTGTTACTTAACGGTTGTTAAATAACGACATTATATCATTTTTAATTAAGAAGGTCTATATAAAACGCAACGTAGCGAAGGCTTGATAACATGCTTTTTTTGTAAATTCGCAACCGCTTAATTATATTATTCACGCTTAAAATACTAAACATATCTGTAGAAAACTAGAAGGGGGGTTGAATAGTTTACCGATTAAAAACTTTGTTTTGAAACTTATTGAAAGATCAATAGATATTGATCTTGAGTATGTTAATGAAATATGCAAGCAATATGTAATGAGTAAATAAGGAAAGAAATGATCAAACCACAACAAGTTGTTTATAGTGGTTCGGCCTACAAGGACTCTTTTTCCTTGCCCTACTCCACTCCCCGAGTCTCACACTCGAGAGTTTAACTTCACTAGTCAACAAGCTCCTTTCACCGGCGGAGAAAACCTTTACACTTCGCACTATTTCCGACACTAAGCTAGATGTCGAGTTCTTTCCAAGGGTACAACTACTCCCACACACAATGTATTTTGAGGACTAAAATACTAACCACTCACACTCACAAGATTATGATGGTTTGATACAACAATGAAGTATGAATCAACACTAGATCATACAACACTAAACAAACAAGACTTCCAACTTCTCGTTGAAGCTTGAATATGACTTGATCTTCTTTGCTACAAAAGAGATCACTAATATGATATGAAACTGAGTTAGAAGGGTTAGAGAAGATATGTATGCGAGTATGTTAGAAAGGGATGAGAAACTACTTGGCTTGGCATTGCTATTTATAGCCAAATTGGACAGGAGCGTCCACGGACCGCGGACCCCTAAAAGGGTTCCGTGTACCAAAATGGTACCGCCAGGTCGGCAGTCAAGATATCAAATCTTGTTTAAAGTCAACTCTATCTAAGTAAGATTGTGCAAGATATGAAGAGTACAAATCTTCACAAAATATCTAATGGAATCTTCCAATGATCTCCATGATGTAATACATGATGTCAAATGTTGTATTACTATTAATAGAAATATGCAAATGCTTAAGTAGTGTTTGGTTTTAAGAACCTAACACATTCTACAAACTATTATCATACATAATGATTAGAGTCATATCAAGATGTTACTAATCATAAATGTAAATGCTTGAATGATGAATATATTGTTTAAGAAAGCTTGTTTTAATATCTAATAAACTTGACAAGCTTTAAGCTTTTATAAATTAAATTTACTTTTGTCGTTAACAAAACTTAGGCAAAGATCAAAAATATAAATAACGTTTAATGACGATATTTGTATTAACAATCTCCCCTTTTGTTGAGGACAAAATATAAATTTTATTTTTATAAAAGAAACAAAGTTTGTACAAGAGTTATAAAAATATTAGTTTTAGAGCTTGAAAAGAAAATGATAATGCAAGTGTATGAAATTTGACTTTTAATGAAAGTCAAAGAATTCACTAGTTGATGCATGATGTTGACTTTTGCAGAAAGTCAAAGTATGCAGTTTGACTTTTCAGAAAAGTCAAATATAAATAATTTCCAAGTTCTATATTTTCTCCCCTTTTGTCTCAACAAAAGAAGAGGCTATCGGAATGTAATGAGCCGAGCTATTATCTCCCCTTGTTCAAAGCTCACCCTAAATTGGGTGCTTTTGTGGGAAGATACATGGATTGTGAAAATAAAGCAAAAAAATTGTTAGTAATAATGATCATTCACAAGCATTTCCAAACACTATGTAATGACACCAACAATATAAGAAACAACATTCATTAGTTAAAATTTTTCATGAGTAAAGATCATGAAAAGAGAACACAATGATGTGTTTCTAGTACAAGAAAATGAAAATTATCCTAAAGGAGCAAATAAAAGAAAGACTATTTTAAAACCATCCTAAAGTGATGGTGGATGGGAAAGAGCGTTGAGGCGCTCAAGAATGTGGTTGAGGATGAACCTCATTTCTTCGTGGAAGTCATGGACCATAATCCGGGTCCGTTCCACGGTTTGACCCGTTTGCTCACAAGTAGAGCAACCATGCCTTGGAGGGTAGAAAGTTTGGGGAGGTTGTGGTGGTGGAATGGTGGATGTGTTGGTGGTGTTGGGGATGTTTGGAGTGGTCATGATGGATGCAAGCAAAGCACTTTGCATTTGCATTGTCTCACTTAAGTGAGAATCCACCATGCCTTTGAATTGGTGGAGGTTGTGGAGTTCGGCTTGAATCTCCTCTCTAGTGGGATTGTCATCCCACATGCTCTCCGGAATGTCCTCAATATGAGGGAACATTGATGATGGAAGTGGATGATCCCCGTATAAAGGACCATGAATGTCCTTGTGAATGGGGTGGAAAAGGAGAGGTCTTGGCCCTAATGGGGCGTTTGGGTCAATGGATGACCGAGGTGATTCATGAGCGATTCGCTCAATGGTGCCAAAGGATGGCAATGGTGGTGGATGACTTGGCCTAGGAGGCAAGTCTTCCAAGTCCTCTAGGAAAGGATTTGGTGATGTTGGTGGAGTTGAAAATAACTCCATGGGAGTGAGAGTGGGAGACCTTGGTGAAGGTGGTGAGGGTGTTTTGGATGTTTGGATGGGTGCGGGTGGAGGTGAAGTAGGTGTTTTTATTGGTGGTGGAGTGGTGATCACAATGTGTGATGAAGTAGGTGTAGCTAAGGTAAGGTGTGTATCATCTCTAATGGGAGATGAGATTGTGAGTGGTGAAGATTAGGATGATGAGCTAAGATTGACAAAACAACAAGGCCTTACGCTCATTCTAGCGGTTTTCTTGCAAGGTTTTGGTGATGATTTAGTCATTTTAACTTGGGTTTTGATTTGCTAGATAGTAATGAGAATGAAGAAGGTGTGAGGATGATCATGGTAAAGCCTTTCAATTTATAGAGGTAAGAAATTGTTGAGAAAAGGTTTGATTTGATGTTGAACCATTGAAGAGATGAGGTTCCTAATGATTTGGAAGTGGGTTGAATGCTAGTCATATCACCCAAGTCAATCCATACAAAGAAGATGGAGTGAAGAAGAAAAGATATGCAATTAATGTGTTCTAGTGAGTGGAATTTCCTAATATTCAGATTACCCACGGATTTGAAGGTACCAAAATTTGGTTCCTTCCTTTATGCCAAAGGGCTCCTTGGGTGGATTTTTCAAATTTTTGAATTTTGGTGGGAAATGGATTTCTTACATCCCTTAGTGAATAATACTAGTTCTAATAACAGTATAAACTAGTTAAGGTTGATTTTTAAGTGATGGAAGATAATTTGGAATCACAAAGAGTCGAAATTCGAAAATTACCGGAGGATCCACGGCACCAAAATCATACACGACGGAACCCAAAAAGGGTGCCGTCTGGTCTACTGGATATGGCGGTACCAAATTACATAAAGGACGGTACCAAGATAATGGTGCCGTCGATCCGTGGAGTCTTGAAATTTGGATGAGAATGTTTCTTAAAACACGAAATTTTGAAACACGAAATTTTTCTCAAAAGCTGTTATACTAAACATTTCTAGTTAGGAAAAGTAAATAACACATATGTAAACATAGTGGAGCATAGATTAAGAGCAAGGCTTATTGATTTTCACAATATAGTGAAAATGGGTAAAATTTGATAGCATACTTGTGCTATCCCCCATGAGTTTGTTAGCATACACCATTGTTTTAAGTTATATTATCATCCTACATAATAAAACAACTAAATAGTATCAAACATTAATGATAAAGCATTGTTCCAAACACTCCTTAAAGTACCCTTATTTGTCCAATTTCTTGTAAATCTTGTTCATCATCCTACCAAGGCACTTGAACATTCCCTTAGTTTGCTTGAATTCTGTTGATTCATTCTCAATCTCGGGAAGAGATGCGTAATACTCATGAGGTGGAAGATGAGAGCTTGGAAGACCATCCTGGGAGCTATTTGATGATGATGATGAAGGAGTTGGAGGTTTAGCTCTCTTGCCTTTAGTCTTAGCAACTCGAGCATCACTCAAAGGTACAAAGATGTGAGGGATGAGTTCATAGTGAAGGTGCATCCCTTTTGGGGTTGGTGGAATTGGGGCGAAGTTTCTATAGAGACGGGTGAGAAGCATCCCGTATGGAAGAGCAACGGATCCTTGAGTTGGAATATCAATCATTCTCCTAGCTATGTAGTAGGCTAAGTTGAATGGTTGTCGGGTGGACAAGTTGTAAAGCATGTGACAAAGACAAGCGTTTATGTGATCCCTATTCCATATGGTGCTAATGACGTTTGCTCTAAGTAACTCCTCCCATTTCTTAAATTCGTGCTTAAGTTCATTGAGCTCCATTCCATATGGATCTCGGTCTACCTCTTTTCCCTTTCGGGTTACTCGGGTTGTATCCGTTTTTGGGTTAAAAAGGTGTTCACGGATGACATCCTTATCGGCTAAACGGGTTATGTAGGGAAGAAAGCGGTCATTGATTGCATCAAGGGCGGTGAGTGACCACTTATCCGTGTAGACACAAGTTCCTCGGTTGGGAATTCCTAGTACTTTAGCAAATTCACTTAAAGTGATGGTGTAGTCATTTTGGTTGATTCTAAAGCTAAGACAAAACTCATCATCTTCATCACTAAAACCGGTCACACTAGCATAGAATTCTAACACAAACCTAGGACAAATTGGTTCATCAATGTCAAGAAGACAATCAAATTGAATGGCGGCTAGTTCTTCACGAAGATTGGTATGCTCAAGGAAGGATGAGTGAATGGTTCTACCCTCGTGGAAATACCTTGATTCTAGACCCCTAAATATTTCTATTTGTTCCTTGGTGAGTCCTTTGGTTTTGTGGTGTTTGGGAATGTAGTTAAGAGTGTCTTTGTGATCATAGAATCTTGCGGCTACCATGGTTATTCCTAAGGACAAGAGTTAATATGTTAAAAATTAAGATAAATTTTAACGTTTTTGATTCTAGTGTGTGCCTATATGAAAACAATTTGGAGTTGCGGTTATCTCGACTCATTTTATGCACAAAATGGTTTTAGTGGAGTGTTTGGCAAATACCATGAGATAACCCAAATGCTCCTAATTCAATGTGGCTATATTTGAATATACCCGGGAGTGCATATTAGTTATGCAATACCTTTAGTATTCAAGAGCATGCAAGTGATGAAAATTCTAACGTTTCTATTTGTATTAGCAATGAAAAATGTTTTCCTATAAGTGAGAAGCTTTTCAAAACTTTTGACATGGGGTGTTTGGTTGTTTGAATAAGGCCTTATATTTATTATCTATCAATTAGTGGGAAACATGATTTGTTTATGCAATATGATAATGTAGTACCTAATTTGAATGACTAGTTATGCAATTTGCCAATTGAATTCATATTTGGTATAAAAGCATACATAAAACCCCATGTAATGATTTGTGATAGTTTTGTGCATAAATAAGAATCCTAGACTTAGAATTAAGAGATGAAATGTAGTTAGGATACTTACAATGATGTTATCTTCAGTGATTAGTGAGTGGGAAGATGACAATAATGAGCTTGGTTTAAGTTTTGCACGTTTTGGTAAAGTGGGTTGTGAGGAAGAAGATGTTATGTATAAAGCTATTTTGCTTCTGTAGACACCACGGACCAGACGGCACCAAATTTTTGGTTCCGTCCGTGTTGTCGTTGGTGCGTGGCTACTGATGAGCGTAAACAAGACAAAATTCTTTTGGTTTGACTATTCTAATGTTTTAGGCTATGTTTATCCTACATGTTTGGTTCCATTAACCCTAAACCAAGTCTAAGAAGATTAAAAGGTTCTCGTTTAAGAGGTTTAGTAAAGATGTCGGCAATGTTGTCTTCGGAGGATACTTTCTCGATTGAAATGTTTCCTTTTGAACATTGTCGCGAAGAAAGTGATGACGGATTTCAATATGCTTTGTGCGAGCATGTTGAACGGGATTCTTGCTGAGATCGATGGCTCCTTTGTTGTCGCAAAGTATCACAATGTCGTTGAGATGAATTCCGTAGTCTCCGAGAGCTTGCTTCATCCAAAGAGCTTGTTGACATGCTTTTCGGTTGAGGCGTATTCGCTTCGAGTAGAGATGGCTAAAACCGTTTGCTTCTTTGCAAACCATGAGGTGAGACAATGTCCAACAAAAGTGCAAATACCACTTGTACTTTTTCTATCGACATAATCACGGGCATGATCCGAGTCGGCATACACTATGGTTTCTATACCGTTCCTTTGGGATACCATAATCCTAAACACGTTGTTCCCTTAATATATCTAAAAATCCTTTTTAATGCTTCTAAGTGTGATGCCTTTGGGTTTTCTTGAAAGCGAGCACATAGACAAACACTAAACATAATGTCGGGTCTACTAGCCGTAAGATAGAGTAGGCTACCAATCATTCCTCTATATTTAGTGTTATCTACGGATTCACCTTCTTCGTCCTTGATGAGTTTAGTGTCCGAGGACATGGGTGTTTTAGTTGGTTTGGAATCTTCAAGACCAAATTTCTTAAGCATGTCTTTTATATATTTAGATTGATTAAAGAAAATACCATCTTCTAGTTGTTTAATTTGAAGTCCTAGAAAGAAGTTTAACTCACCCATCATACTCATTTCAAACTCGTCATGCATGATTTTAGAGAAATCATTACATAGTTCTTGACAAGTTGATCCGAATATAATGTCATCAACGTATATTTGAACAATAATAATTTGTGATTCCTTTTCCTTAGTAAAAAGAGTATTAGCTACTAATCCCATAGTATATTTGTTATCAATAAGAAAAGTCTTAAGGCGGTCGTACCAAGCTTTAGGTGCTTGTTTAAGGCCATATAATGCTTTCTTGAGTTTGAAGACATGATGTGGTTTCTCAAAGTCGGTAAAACCGGGAGGTTGAGCAACATACACTTCTTCGTTAATAAACCCATTAAGGAAAGCACTTTTAACATCCATTTGAAATAATTTAAAATCATAAGCACATGCATAAGCAAGTAATATTCTAATAGATTCAAGTCTAGCTACCGGTGCATAAGTTTCATCATAGTCAATTCCTTCTTGTTGATTATAACCTTGTGCAACAAGCCTAGCTTTGTTTCTAGATACTACACCATTTTCGTCCATTTTGTTTTGAAAGACCCATTTTGTTCCAATTATAGTTTGATCTTTGGGTTTTGGAACTAGTTTCCAAACATCATTTCTAACGAATTGGTTTAATTCTTCTTGCATGGCAATTACCCATGATTCATCTTTTATTGCTTCATTTATGGTTTTGGGTTCAATGGTGGATACAAAACAAAAATGATTACTTTGATTTTGAGCTTGTGATCTTAAGGTTCTTTGATTAAGTTTTCCTATGACCTTTTCTAATGGATGACTTTTAGATTCTTTTATATTGATAATTTCCTTATTTAATGGTTCATCCTCCTTGTTATTATTAATTTGACTTTCTATTATTTGACTTTCAACTAAGTCATCATCTACCAAAGGTGATGTTTTAGAGGGAGGTGGACTTTCGTCAAATGTTATGTTCAACGATTCCTCGACTATCATTGTTTCTTTATTTAGGACAATGTAAGCTTTACTAGTTTGAGAGTAACCAAGAAATACACCTTCATAAGACTTTGGGTCAAACTTGGTGAGATAATCCTTAGTATTAAGAATAAAGCATTTACAACCAAAGACTTTAAAATATCCTAATGTTGGCTTTTTACCTTTATAAAGTTCATATGGTGTTTTGTTTAGGAAAGGCCGTATTAGGACTCTATTTAAAATATATGTAGAAGTGTCAACGGCGTTACACCAAAACTTTTGAGGAATGTTTTGTTCATTAAGCATTGTTCTACTCATTTCTTGAATTGTTCTATTTTTACGTTCTACTACTCCATTTGATTGAGGTGTTCGTGGAGCGAAAAAGTTATGTGTTATACCATTTGTATCACAAAAGTTTCCAAATTGAGTTTCGTTGTCAAATTCACGACCATGATCCGTTCGGATCGACACAATTTGGACACCTAGAAGATTTTGAATTTTCTTGCTAAGTATTTCAAATTTATCAAAAGCTTCATTTTGGTTTTCAAAAATAACGTCCAAGTAAACCTTGAGTAATCATCTACTATGACCAAAGTGTATAAGTTGCCTCCATAGCTTCTTATAGCGGATGGTCCAAACAAGTCCATATGTAATAATTCTAGACACTTAGATGTGGACACCATATTTTTAGATTTGTGACTACTATGTGTTTGTTTACCAATTTTGCAAGCGTCAAAAGTGTTGGTCATATTTAAGTTTTGGTAAATTCCTAACCAACTCTTTTGAAGATAGGTTTTGTATAAGTCTCATATTAGCGTGACCTAAGCGTCTATGCCAAAGAGATGAGCTATCGTCTAATGTTGTTAGGCAAAGTTTGTCATTATATGTTTTATCTATTTTCATGACGTATATGTTATTTTTCCTAACTCCTTTAGCTATGGTGATACCATCTTTTAGTATTTTACTACCATTTTCATCAAATAGTACTTTATACTTTTTATCACATAGTTGGCTAATACTAAGTAGATTAAATCCTAACCTATCCACATGAGCAACATTTTCAATAGTTAGAGAGTTATGAGCAATCGTACCTTTGCCAATGATTTTGCTTTTGAGATTGCTACCGAAAGTGACATTACCTCCGTCATACTCTTGGTATGATGAGAAGAGACTTTGTTGCCCGTCATGTGTCGTGAGCATCCACTATCTTTTATCCATTCATCGGGTTCCAATCCAACTTTCAAGCATACCTAAGAAGCAAATAACTCAAACATTTGGTCCCCAATATCTCATGGGTCCGTTTGGGTTAAACATACCATTTATTTGATTCATGTATGGAAATGATGGGTAAGGGTTCCATGGCATGTAATCTGGAGTTTGATATGGTCTAGGAAAGTTTTGATTCCAACCGTTGTGTTGGTAGTTAGGTTGAACGTTGTGGTTGCTCTTAGGAAAGGCACGTTTGGCAAAAGAAGTTTTATATCGTTGTTGAGTAGTTTTTGATCTAAATTCATTTTTAACAAGTCCTACTCCTGATATAATGGCTGGTTTTAGTTTAACATTATCATTGGTTTTCTTTGTTATTTTAACAAATTCATGCGGTCCGTATGCGAACATTACGTTATGTGAAGTACCAGCGGTACCATTTTGCATAACGGACGGAACCCTTATTTTGGTTCCGTCACGGTCCGTCTTTATCTTGCAGCAATTTTGACAGAATGTTCGTACTTTTCGGCCGTTTTGTTTTGACTCTTTGGAATTAATACTTCATTAAAACCTAGCCCATTCATGTCTCGTGGTGTTTTATGAATTTTAACTATTTCATCGGCAAGAGCGATGTTTTTGTTAAACCTTTTAAACTTAGAATTATTTTCTATTAAAACTTCTTGTGTGAGCTTTAGTTTTTCTATTTCAAGATTAAGCTCTTGACATGATTTACAATCATCGTCATTTGCTTTTCCTTTTCTAGTCGTTTTGCTTTTTCTTTTAACTCATATACTTCATTTTCCAAAAACTCCTTTTTGGTTTTTAGAAATTTATTTTTAGTTATGATTTTTAGACTTAGCTCACACAATTGATTATATTGTTTTTGCAAGGTGTCATCATCTATAGAGGAATAAGAAGAGTTGGAAAGTACCTCATTTGACTCATGTGCCATTAGAGCGATCTCTTCCTTGCTTGATTCTTCATCGTCTTCACTATCACTCCAAGCACCACTTACAAAAGCTCGTTGAGTTTTGTTTTTAGGTGGCTTGGGACATTCTCCTATGAGATGACTTGCATCACCACATCTAAAACACTTTCTTTCACCTTTAATCTTCTTATCATCCCGATCTTTTTGGAATGGCTTCTTTTCTTCTCGAGGTTGTCTTACAAACTTTCCTCTTCTTCTAAAGAACTTCTTGAAATCTCTAACGGCCATGGCATACTCCTCATCTTCACTATCGGAACAAGATTCACCATCATCGCTTGATTCCGCTTTTGCCTTAAGAGCAACGGATTTGATCTTCTCCTTTCTTCCTTTGATGATCTCCGAATCTTTCTCCATTACCATTTCGTGAACTTTGAGGTTGCCAATTAGCTCGTCTAGTGACATTATTGAGAGATCTTTTGATTCTTCAATAGCGGTCACTTTAGCTCTCCATTTGGGATGGAGTGCTCTAAGAAATTCCTGACAAAGTTCTTACTACGAAAAGATTCATCAAGTGCTTTAAGTGATGTAATGATAGTGTTAAAGCGAGCAAAGCCACAATCAATGGTTTCATCTTCAGGGATAACAAATTGTTCATATTGTTGAACAAGAAGATCAATTTTGTTATCCTTGACTTGTGAATTACCTTGATGTGTAACAATTAAAGATTCCCAAATATCTTTAGCGGTTTCACACATAAAAATTCTTTCATATTCTTTTCTAGGTAAAGCATTATAAAGCATCATTTTAGCTTCATTATTTTTAGCAACTAATTTCTTTTGTTCATCAACGGAAATATCCTTTGTTGTAGAACTAAAATCTCCTTTAACAATAATAAACCAAAGATCTATATCTTTTGATTTTACATATGTTTCAAACGGTTTTTCCAATATATAAATCCATTGGTTTCAAAGAGTGGTGGTCTTTGCATAGATTGCCCTTCTTTAAAGTTTTGAGAATCCATGGATCGTTTCAAGTTTATAAAATACAAGTTATTTTAGAAATTATTGAGCAACGAGGCTCTGGTACCAATTGTAGAAAACTAGAAGGGGGTTGAATAGTTTACCGATTAAAACTTTGTTTTGAAACTTATTGAAAGATCAATTGATATTGATCTTGAGTATGTTAATGAAATATGCAAGCAATATGTAATGAGTAAATAAGGAAAGAAATGATCAAACCACAACAAGTTGTTTATAGTGGTTCGGCCTACAAGGACTCTTTTTCCTGGCCCTACTCCACTCCCCGAGTCTCACACTCGAGAGTTTAACTTCACTAGTCAACAAGCTCCTTTCACCGGCGGAGAAAACCTTTACACTTCGCTTACACTATTTCCGACACTAAGCTAGATGTCGAGTTCTTTCCAAGGGTACAACTACTCCCCCACAAAATGTATTTTGAGGACTAAAATACTAACCACTCACACTCACAAGATTATGATGGTTTGATACAACAATGAAGTATGAATCAACACTAGATCATACAACACTAAACAAACAAGACTTCCAACTTCTCGTTGAAGCTTGAATATGACTTGATCTTCTTTGCTACAAAGAGATCACTAATATGATATGAAACTGAGTTAGAAAGGTTAGAGAGAAGATATGTATGAGAGTATGTTAGAAAGGGATGAGAAACTACTTGGCTTGGCATTGCTATTTATAGCCAAATTGGACGAGGCGTCGACGGACCGCGGACCCTAAAAAGGGTTCCGCCGTGTACCAAAATGGTACCGCCGATCGGCAGTCAAGATATCAAATATTGTCTAAAGTCAACTCTATCTAAGTAAGATTGTGCAAGATATGAAGAGTACAAATCTTCACAAAATATCTAATGGAATCTTCCAATGATCTCCATGATGTAATACATGATGTCAAATGTTGTATTACTATTAATAGAAATATGCAAATGCTTAAGTAGTGTTTGGTTTTAAGAACCTAACACATTCTACAAACTATTATCATACATAATGATTAGAGTCATATCAAGATGTTACTAATCATAAATGTAAATGCTTGAATGATGAATATATTGTTTAAGAAAGCTTGTTTTAATATCTAATAAACTTGACAAGCTTTAAGCTTTTATAAATTAAATTTACTTTTGTCGTTAACAAAACTTAGGCAAAGATCAAAAATATAAATAACGTTTAATGACGATATTTGTATTAACAATATCTATGTAACACACTTAGCTCGAACGTTAAATAATACTTTTGTATGCAAACACCCCACTGCAAAGCGCGGGCTAAAAACCTTGTCATTACACATTTTTTAAAACAACATCCAATATTTAATTTGTAGTTATAATAAAAACCTTCTACTTCATTTTTTACCACTCTCACCCTTTGCCTCTCTTGTATTCGACAATCGACAATATAATGTAGTTTTTTTTTATCAATTTCTATTTTGTATTTTTTTACAGTTTAATACTTTTGACTTGTTAAACTTTATATTTTATGTTCCGTATTTTCAGTTTAAAAATTAGAAAAAAATGTGTGCCGGTTTTTTTGGAGGGTAAAAATAATTTGTCCCTTAAACAATATCCAAACTATTATTTTAGTGGTAAATATTGTTATCATTTTTAACTCGTGCTTTATATATATAGTAAATGTAAGTTAATTAATTTAAAGGGTATTTTGGGGCATCAACTTTACTCATTTTTAAGAGATTTAAAGTTTTTAAGAATATGCAAATTTGTTTTATAAGTAGTACAAATAAATTCTTATAAGAGAGTGTTTGGGAGTACGATTTGGAATTGATTATCTGTTTATTGCGTTTTAAAAACGCAATTAATTTAAAATGAGTGTTTTGGTAAAAAGAATCAATTATTTGTGTTTTTAATGCCTCAAAACGCAGTTTTATAAAAGCAAGTGGGGAAGTGTTGTTGGAAAATGCAATTTTGATAGGAAAATGATTTTGAGGCTTAAAAAATGTGACTAATAGATGTGACAATTAATTATTAGTTTGTGAATAAGTGAGTTTCACTTGTTGTTCTCAATAGAATGCTGACACATATATTTAAGCATATTATTAAACATACGATTTAGTCATCCTAATCACTGCTTATTTTGATAACCCAATAAATGAGTTGATAAATTTTGCAACAAAAGATACACTATGCTAATTCCCGATTTCGTTTTTGGTTCGTACGTAGTTGGTAGTTAAAGGTTATCATGGCCCATTAATGTATTAAATAAAAAAGTAAAGTCAAAAATACATTCATGTGGTTTGCTCATTGTCTCGTTTTACATCCCTAAACTTTTTTTTGGCACAAAACCATCCCTCCGTTAGTAAAGTTGGCACAAATACATCCCTCTGTTAGTAAATTCAGTTAATAAGGACTAACGATTGCAAATATTTCTCGTTATCTCCTAGCGAGAAAAATATTTCACCGTTAGTCCTTAGCACTAACGATGCAATACAATAAATTGCATCGTTAATCCCTAGGACTAACGGTGCACTCCACCGCCACCGCCAACCTACCGCTTTACGCGCCAACCCCACCGCCGCCCTACCCACCACCACCCCGCGCCGCCACCCCTCCACCGCGCCACCACTCCGCCACCACACACCCACCTCCACCGCACCCCCAATACCACCACACCGCCACCACGCCGCCACCTTCATCGCCCAACCACAGCCGCCCGCCGCATCCAACGCCTCACCCAGCGCCACCACCACCGCGCCACCACCCCCCCTCCAGCCGCCGCCCAGCTACCACCCAGCGCCACCTCCTTTACCACCACCTTCACCCGCACCATCTAACGCCACCACCACCCACCACTTCAACGCCACCTGCCACCACAACGCCACCACCCCCACCTCCACCTTGCCCCATCCCACCCAGCAGCACCTCCCCATCGCCATCACAGCCATGCCACCTTGCAAACTCGCTACTTATACCACCCATGCTCGCGCCACCACCACCATATAAAATAAATAGTGGTGGTATTGTAGTAATTAGTAGGTAAATATTGAATATAGTAATGGCAGTAATGGTGGTTAAGTGGAAGGTAAATACTCGTTAGCTCCTAGCGGAAAAACCTACTTGTTGAGTCCAGGACTAACGATGCAACAAAATAAATTGCCGTTAGTCCCAAGGATACTTGACCTCCGCCACCTACCACCCGGCTGCTACTTGGCCACTTCTACCCACCATGGCCACTCTACCCGCCACCATGGCACACCTCCATACATGTGGATGGGTTTATAAATTAGGGATAACAACAAAAAACAACATGCACAACGGAATAAATAAAACGATACTTTGTTATTGACACAAGGTTTCTTTCAACATCTAACACTAACTAATCTTAGACGTTTATAAGAACACGTCTAGATAACTAAACTAATAACCTAGGCGTTTACAAGACTATACGCCTAGGAGACACACACACACCTTTAGTCGACTACAATATGGAAGACATGTATAATAAAACCTACACCCCATGTCCTCTTTATATACTAGAGGATTAGGGTTTACAAATCTCTACTAAGGACTAAATAATAAATCTTTTTGCAAGCAAGTCTTTTATCTTTTGGGTTTCCTTAGCACGTAAGTATTAAGTCCTCTTGTTTCATTCTTTTTGTCTTATCAACTCAAGCGTATAATTCCCAACAATCTTCCCACTAGGCGAAGTAGAGAATTGAGATCAGGATCTCGCCATAAATGAAACAAGTATGTCTTCCTTTGTCTTCCCCTTAATCCATGCCATGCCACTCAAACATCTCTTCTCCTTTTTGTTATTATCCAAATAGGGAGCATTATGCAAATAATGATCTTGACCACCAGAACCAATATCATACTTCAATCTAAGTAGTCAATGTTTGAATTGCCCTCCATGAAGAACACAAAATGCTTACTAAAATGAATCCAAAGCGATTAGAAAACTCCAACTAGCATTAGTAATAAGATCAACGGTAGTAAAAATCAAACACTTCCCCACTTGAGTGGTGCATGAACATCAAATGATTCTTCAAATCTGTAAGCTCCTTTTAATGATCACTTGTGAAGAAAACCAAATATAACGAACTTGATAAAGTAGAAGAATAACAAACTTGTATCTTATGTCTTGTTAATCCGCATGGACGTTGAACTTATAAACCAAAATATAAGTAGACCTTGATCCATGACAAAATCCTCATCTTCAATGAGACCTTTGAGCACTACAAATGCTCTAAATGATTTAGCTGATTTCTATGTCCACCCTATGAAAACTAGATTTTGCAAGTCTTCGTCCAACATCCTTTAAGCGAACAAGTTATCTCTAAAGTAACACACGCTTTGAGATATGATAGAACACAAACACAATGAAACTCAACTACAACATCAAATAAATGATATTTAACCTTCTTCTTAATCAATTCTTCAATAAATCCAAAAATGAGCTTGTTGGCGTTTAAGAGCGATTAAAACAAAACCAATCTCATGTGTGTGTATCATAATAACCTTCCTGTGTGTGTAAAACCATCTCCATACATCAAACTTTAGTCGAGAACACTTATACTTCAACTTCCCCTGAAATCCAAAATCACATGAGAATCAAAAACCATTCTTTTTCCATCTCTCTCATAATCCTCGAACACAAATATTAGATCAATAATATTAAATATCACCAACCAATCAACAATAAATAGGTACGAGGTTATCAATAATATTAAATATCACCAACCAAACGATTTCCTTTGTGCCAAAACCCATGCTCACAGCCTGTACACGAAGCCTACCATCACCTCTTGGAACCACCTTGATCCACGACCCACCGTATGGAAGCCTAATACTCCCGATCGCCCGGCGAAAGACTACCAATGACCACTTTACCACCTTCGTACCTCCTTTGTAGTTGAATAGAAGGAGGAAAAACAAATTTGTCGTTATTTTTTTTGTAGGCTATGGTTTATGTGCATTATTTTGAATGAGATAAAAGTGGAGAAAAGTAAGTTGATAATTGAAAAGTTAAATGGAGTAAGTGGGAAAGAGTCGGCCAATTTGATGGGGAAGAAATCAAGTCCCAATCTTTTCTTCAATTCAAAGGTGTAAGTTACAAAAGTAGGATTAAATGAGATTTAAAAGGGAGTTAATGGGGAGTCATAAACAGCGAAATTAGGGGCAAATAGGGACCAAATCAATCTTCCATAACTATAATTGTAGTGTTTTTCTTTTTATTTCAAGTTAAACTATGTTGTAATTTTACTGCAATTAGGTCCAAGTAACTTATGCGTGTGATATATTATTGGACTCAAGGTGAAAGTCGATTTTATTATCTTGTACCCTTTGGTCATTTATGAGCTGTTAAGCGTAGTTAACGAGCTTGGCATGTTTTATTATTCTACAATTATTAAGCTAGAGGGCAAAATGGTCTTTTACCGTTTAATATTTTGAGGGGTTTACAACTCTTCCCACAAAAATTTCGTCCTCGAAAATTGAAGTTAACCGGTACCTGAGCGATACAAGTTGAGAGCGGTGTTAGCCATTGAGGTCTCACACGAAACATAGCGATTTCGTTTCCAAGCGTACAAAACTTATACATAAAAGATGTCGGTGAGAATCTCATAAGGAGGTGCAAATTCCAAAGCGAACATGAGGATCAAGGATACGGATATAAGCTCTATGAAGTCCATTCAGTACCAACCCCAGGGCATTTCCCAAGATGTCATTATGATTTCAATAAGATCAAATTATATGATCTCGGTATTATCACGTTGATCAAAGGTCCATAATACTTGCATCACATAACAAGTTCTTATTGTCATCATATTCTGTCTCAGGTCATGACGAACCCACAAAATCAATATCAGGACAAAATAGATAACACACAAGTAGCAAGTAACATACTAAAACAGGCCAGATCACATACATACAACATATACTACATCAACCAATTTACCATATCACCAAAGAAGAAGGCCACCAACTTGCTCGAAACGGTTCCTCATGACTCATTACCGACGATCCAAAAGAAAAGCTGAGATATTAACAAAATGCCAAACGATAAAACTTCACGATTCAAACCGAGTTCGGAACAAATCAAGAAAAGTAGTGTCGATCAAAATCACATAGCAAGATATCAACCCGCCTCAAAACGCATGACAAATGAATCTGAGTAACACAAGTTGCGCCCAACCATATGAAGAAGATGAACCTTCGATACCAGGTGAATCTTGTCCAGTCTTTTGCGCCTTTGTTTGATCCGTCCGGCTTCCTCGGCAGCATCGATGTCTCAGCCCGGCAGCGGTCGGATCGGCCGCTTTCTGAACCTCTCGGTTCGAGGGGATATTGTGCGACAGCGGGGGTTGGCACCATCATCTTCGACTCTACGAGAAATCACCATCTAACGATCGACAAACGGATGTGCAAACAAACTCAAATGCGAAGAGAAGAAGGCCAAACTAGTGAAGACAAAAGATTATCAGAGTCAAATCACGAACAACAACCAAAAGGAATCGAAAGAGGTGAGCAGGGCGGAAGCCTAGTGTCTACCCAAACCCTCACGAGTCAATCCTAAGGCCAACAAGACACAAACAGGGCTCGATACCATAATTGTAACACCCCAACCGACAAGGGTAGAAGTATCACATTACAGGTGTCATATGGAACATACAAATAAAATATTTACAAACGGAAACCTTAAAAATGAAGTATCAAATCATATAAATAATTGGTACGAAGAAAATACAATATCCAAAATGAAATGAAATATCATTACAAAACTCTACAAAGTAAGTCCAAATAATAAGGTAACTAGGGTTGGTCCACTCAGATAATCCAACTCTCATCCCATCAAAGCCCATCTTCAAACCTAAAACCTGCCACGAAGGAAAAGAAATGCGGCCGAGCTTAAAAGCCAGTGAGCGATTGAAGCGGATATAATAAAACGAAAGCTAAATAAAAGCGAGAAGCGAAATGAAACAAAGGAGGCTGACATAACAAGGTCGCGAAAAAGAGAACAATGAGTCAAAGGGATCTGCGAGAACACAATTATCTGAGATACCCAAGCGAAGCAGATAACAAGGAGAACTAAGCAAAGCAAAGCAAAGCACCGATGACATATATACAAGCACATACAAACCGGGCATACAAATCTGAAACATAAGCAAGCATAGCAGATGTCATATCCACACAACATATCTGACATACAATCAATTGAGAAATCATAAGCCATACAAGTCAAAGAGAAATCTAGGCAAGCGGAAGAAATTAATTAGTTGAGTAGGCATGGCAATCACGAGTCAAAACCCTTAGTTGAAAACATAACTTGTATCATGATAGCGGAAGTATTAACAAGCGATCCAACACATGCGGTCACCGCGTAATAGAGTGGGAATATAGTATAAGCGATATAGTTAATGAATTAAAGACATAAGCGGGGCAACTAAACAAATTAACAAGCGGGCGTCACAAGTTGAACCACTTACCCAATCAAACCGTAGCATAAGCGAAATGCAAATATGGCAGGTCAACAACAAGCAGATAAAGACACTATCGGATAGTCAAAGTCCACGAGATTTAAGCGAGCGGAGTGCACATGATAAGCAGACAAAACTATCGATTACGCACTAGCATGGTCAGCGTCGCGCCAAGTCAAGCTAAATCACACAAACCCGCCACTTGTGAATGGCGGACCGTAATAACCGGCAAAAGCGCTCAAGCACGAAATCAATGAAGATCGGAGGAGTATAGAGTCTCCCGGGTCGTTTATGTCCCAGCTATCTGATGGATCAATCGCGTATAGTGATCGAGAAGTTTGAATGAAAAAGGGAATATGATTTGATTATTATGACTACAGAAATATCAAACAAATACAAAGGCTTAAATGCAAATGAGAGGAAATTAAAAAGATAAAATATATTAAATAAACGCTATCACTATAATTAAAAGTGATGAACGTTTAAAACTTAAAACTAAAAACTTACGTAAACGTATAAAATAAAAAGTGAAATCTAAGAAATAAAAATCCTAAAAATATGAAAAATACATTTTTACAAACCTAATGATATAAGAAACTTTTTAGAAAAATAAAATTATTTTTATCACTAATTATCTAATTATTATTAATTAAAAACTAGTTTTAACTATTTAATAATTAACTAAAATACAAGAAATGAGGAAACAAAGCTTAGAAAAATAAAATTATGAAATGGAAAAGTCTAAAATATCAAACTAGAATTTTCAAAACTATTTTGTATTTTTTGATTATTTTCTATTTTTTTTTATGAATTTTAAACTATTTAAAACTAATTAAATTACTAAAAATTACCAAATAAACTATGAAAAATCTGGAAAATTACTTTTTCACTTCTTATATTTATCTAAACTTAACAAAATTGAAAAATTATTTTTTTTTAAACCTTTTTCTAATTTTTTATATTAAAGGCTAATTAAAAATGCTTAAAAACTGATTTAAATTGAGAAAAATAGCAAAACTACTTAGAAAAATCTGAAAATTGCAGGAAAAGTCTAAAATGATATTAGGAACATGAGAAAATTGGAAAAACAGGCACTTGTTTGGAGAATTTAAGAACTGCTTAATCAAATGCTTATTAATAAGCACTAAAATAAGCCAAATGAGTACCAAAATGAACCAACTGTTAACAGAAGCTCTAAACTACTTAAAATGACCAAATTCAACTTAAAACAACAGGTTACAATCACTGAATAGCAAACTGCAAGGTTTTGAGGTCTATGAATTTTAACTCTAAAACAGGTTCTGAGTGCTAGTTTGAGCACATGCACAAGATTGAAAATAAGCTCAAATGGAAAACTACAAATTGGGAATCAAAGAAGACCTGGGTGAGATTAAATGTTCCAAAAATAAGCTTATGACAAGCTCTTATGAGCTCTGTGTACCTACTGCAAGGACTGAGAAAAACTCAGTACCACTGAGTACAGTGGTGCAGGGCATGTTTTGCCTGAAAAATGAGCTTATTTGAAGCTTAATTTGACTGAACCAGTTGAAGCAAAAAAGAGATTATCAAAATTAGACCAGTTAAACTTGTTAAATCCAAAGTTTCAAACTCTAAAGCTCAGTTATGAATTAGAAATTTGATCCACAAATTTGTTGAAAAACTGCTTTTGACCGATTTTTGACTTTTGAAAATACTCACAAGCTTTGACCAAAATGATTTTTGATCCAATCTAATGAACAGATTATGATGTATAAGCACTAAAACTGATATCCAAAAGCTTGATCTAACAATTTTTGAACCAATATTCAAACAATTATGCCTACTGTTTTTGAGTCAGGACACAAGACAGATCCAATCTATATTTGACTTTTGAGTTAATATGCTAACAAATTGACCTCAAATGATATCCAATTAACTACCTAAACACTTATCCACTACTTACTTTGTTCTATAAGCCTCTAACACAGTTTATTAAGCTAATCCAAACACTGCCTTAACTATTGAAATAAGTACTAAATGACAGATTATGAGCTAATTAGACTAAACAACCATCAAATATCAATCAAACAATAACCATAAACAACATTGAACAGATTCAAACACAACTTGATGATCAAATACAGTAATGAAACTTACACAAATCCATAGACACTATGGCTAGCCAAATGTGAAACAAGAACCTTTAACCTATCAAACCCAATCCAAATAGCTCCTATTTAACCCAATTCCAAGCCTGCATAACCCATATCCATTCTGCTTCCAATTTTGTACCCGTGTTGACTTTTGTTGACCAAATGTCAAAAGTGAATGAAACTGAGGTTTAAGCTTGTACAAAGATTTAATAAGATTCCCTAGGCTTGATTTATACTGTAACTAAGCTATTGAAAGTTTAAACACAGGATTTTGAAGATAAAAATCTTAACAGTGGACATGAAATGTAAATATTGAACATTAACTAAAATTGGTACTTGAACTAAGTTGTAAAACACTTAAATATCTTTTTTGAATACAAACAAGCTTACAAGTACATATGAAAACTAGTTTAAGATAAGTTAAACTAAAAACGACATTTATGAAAAAAATAAAAATAAAAGCTAAGTCTTCCTTGATGCTTCCTCTTGGTCTTTTATACACTCCAAGCTTCTTCTCTCACCTATTTGGACATATCCCAGCAATAAAAGTGACCATTGGATCTCTCTAGATGATCTTGGCCGTTTAACAAGTTTTGGCGCCAATTTTGGATTTAGGTGGGATTGAGTGTTAGGTACAAGAGTTGCATTAAATGCACCTTGGAGTGTTGTGTTTGGAGGAGGGTGTAGGGGATGATGATGGTGGAGATGGAGTGATATCAGAGGGTTGCAGGGGGGGAAATGATGTGAAGGTGTATCTCGTGAATGAGAGAGGGAAAAGGAGGGTCAAACCATTTGACCGGGTTTTAATAACAGGTGGGTTGGGTTGGATTCGGGTTTACACCGGGTATTGGTTTGGGCTGGGGATTGGATTGGGTATTTGTTGGGCCAAAGATAATATAGGGTCCATTTGGCTAAGCTAACACATAAGGACCAAGTATGCAATTTCCACAAGATCAAGGGACCAATCATGTAAATTATGAAAAGTAGTCAAGGGGTTGGTCTTGCCAACTTTAATAATCCAAGGGTTAGTTTTGACATTTTGAAATTCCCAAGGACTAATTTTTACCAATTTAAAAGCTCAGGGACCAAACTGTAATTTTCTCAAAACTTTTACATTTTTCACCAAAGGACCAAATTTGACAAGTTATGATTTAAAAAGGACCTTTGATGATTTTTCTTTTGAAATTTTGGCTCAGGGGACTATTTTGACAATTTTAGAAACTTAGGGGACTGAAACTGCAATTTTTGCAAATTTGATATGTTTTTCATCTGATTTTGATATTTTTGCATTTAAAACACATAAAACACTGATTTGTGATATTTTGATCATTTTGATGTGTTTTTGAGTGTTTTCAGATGAATTTGCAGTTTAAATGGTACAAAAATGATGAGTATTTACACACTCATCAATCCCCCACACTAAACTATTGCTAGTCCCTAGCAATGATTTGAAAACATAATGGATTTTAATCTCTTTACCAAAAGCCATTACTTCGGGTAGCCAGATGTTTCAGTTCAAGTAAGAACCATGGTACACTGATAACCATGTGATTTTGAGCAAACCACCAGCTTTCAACGGATTTGATTTTGTCTTTACCGGAAGCCGTACCCTTCCGGACTAGCCAACTCTTAGATAAATTATCAATATTATCTTTGGTGAGCTGATTACCAATTATGGTTTTTCCACTGCCTTTACCACAAGCCATAATCTTGCGGGCTAGCCAACTCTTCACTTTTTAGGATATGGTGAGTTGAGAACCATACAATTTTGGGCAAATTGCAAGCCATATAAACGGATTTGAGAAATCTTTACCAAGAGCCGTTTGCTCCTGGATTAGCCAATCCTTTAGTTTATCAAACATGGCGGACTGATAACCAAGATGAGTAAGTGAAAAACACTTACTCCAAAAAAATTTTTGGCCAAAAACGGGGGAATTGGGTAGATAATATATGAAATTCGTGAGAATTCCCCCCACACTTAGAAATGAATATTGCCCTCAATATTCAAAGTACGGCGGTTATGCCGCGAGAACGTAAAAGGGAAATACTACGGCCATTTATTTGGAAAGTTTTTTTTTTTTTTTTTTTTTTAACATGTGGGCAACCCCCCCACACTAGGGTGGTAGAAAGAGGTGAGGAAGACAATGGGTGAAAACCCATATGGCATGCTACTGCTTTTGATTACCGAGTCGCTAGCTTGACTCGACCCCGAATTCATTGGTTCATGGGGAAGTAAAGTGGAAGAGACAATCTCCATCGGACTTCCATTCAAAATGTTTGGATAAACAAGAAGTCTGAAAAGTTCCACACCGATGAGATATACATAGAACCGGCTCACAAATGGTACATGAAAATGCCGGCATCAAAGATAATGTCTTCATTCCCGAAGGAGTGAAGAACAGGAGAATGGTGAGAATATATGAAGAAAGGAAAGAAAATCATGATAGAAATCATGACTAACTCTTCATCCTCAATAGGAGAATTCATAGTTTCATGAATCTCCTCTGTTAAGCTCACTTGATCAAGACATATCTCGGGTGTGTCTAGATCAAAGTAGAAGTTATCATACTCCGACGGAGATATGATATGAGTGAGTTCATCCGAGAACTCCATGAAGGTGAATGATCATATTCAATTGATATGAGTGGGTTCACTGATGAACTCCTCCAATGTACATGATTCATGATCGAGGAGAGAATTATGAGAATGAGAAGTGGTACTGCCACTAATCTTCTCTCCCATATTATCAAACCAGGAGGCTTTCATTTCCGGATTAGAATCATCGGAAAGAATGTCACTACCCTTAATGGGGGTAGGAGATGAAATAGGTTTCTCTTTGAAAGCCTCGATTTTAGAAATGAGAAGACTGACCTTCAATAATGTTGCTCGAAGAGCTTCATCTTTGATTTCATTGTCGTAAACTTCATCATTCTCTTCTTCTAAGCTAACAAGCTCGAAAGGTAAATCTTCCACATGCGATGTCTCCACAAGAACAAGATCATCATCATCAGAATCGGAGGACATCTCAACATGATCATTTTGGAAGATAAGAGGAGGAGGAATATCACACACATGATCAAGAATTCCCTGTGACTCTCCTGGGATTGGGACAAGGTCCTCAACACTAGACTTTATGAATTCGTCCGATTCCTTTTCAGGAACAGTGTCAAAATGCTCGTCCCCCATGATAAGAGAGTGAGTGTGAATCTCGGGTGTGATAGCAGTTGTTTGAGATGGAATCTCAACTGCAGGGATATCAACTGACTGAGGGAGTTGAGAAGTATTATCTCTAAAAGGATAAAAACCCTCCTCGTCATCGTCATAAAGAGCTGCATTGAGAAATTGGGAACGCCTTAGAGCTGCATGCTCTAGGGCTAATAATTCTTCCCTAGATTCTCGGGCCTTTTGCTCTTCGGCTAGCAATTCTCCCATGGACTTTTCACCACTCACTTGATTCTTAAAATTACTCATCATTTCCTCAAGTGTTTTCATTGCGGTTTCAAATTCCTGGGAGATTTCTTGAGATAACGGCTCAGGTGGAGTTTGAACCGTATATTGCTGTGGAGGTTGGAAATTTTCAAATATGTGAGAGTCATGATTGTTACAAGGAACTGGGTTCCCTATTTGACAATCAGAGCTGAAATGGGGACCTCCACAGTAGTCACAACAGTAAAACTGTTGAGTCTGGAATGGTGAATCATATGGATTTTGGTCATAACCAAAGTTCTGAGCATCGCTGGAAAACTGTTCATAGACAAACGTGTTTCCGGATTGACACTCAAATCCTTGGTGGGGACCTCCACAAAATTCACAGCAGGTATGTTGATTATATGAAGAATAGTCGGGCTGTGGTGGGTAATTGGAAAAGTTTGAGGAGTCGTTAAATGAGTTCTGATTAGGATCATAATCAAATGAATTCCTCGAACCACAAAACAAACAACTCCCGTTATGAATATCATTACCACATTGTACACACGTACACCAACGACAGGGTGAACCATAAAGAGGCTCACCACAACCGACACAAGGAATAAACGATTGCATTTGAGAGTTATGAAGAGGAATCAGTTTATTCAAAGGATCAACAAAATCAACATGGTGATCCGGATGACTATCAAGTCTCGAAGAACATTCAGAAAAATCCGGAGGTGGGACAAGTGGTGTGCTCTGAGAGCTAGCAAATTCCACCACTTCCGTTATGGTCTCCGGTTCTGGTTCTTGAGAAACGTGAAGATTAGGCAAGTCATTCTTGCTAGTCACCGGTGTTTGAACGGGTTCATCGTAATCAATTCTAATTCTTGACCTTTTATCATCGACATAAATTTGTTCGATTAGACTACGGGCTCTAGATTCAAAGAGGTTGTCCTCGTAATCCTCGATGGGTGCTTGGGGTAGCTCCGACGTTTGAACTGGTTTGTCAAGATTAGAATGTATTTCAGGTTGTGGCGGTTGGTCGAAATAACTTTGAAAAGCATTTTTGATGGATAATTCATAATTGCAAAATTCGCTTGAACTAGGACCTCCACACCGCTCACACACATATCTGACGATGAAGTTGACGAATGTCGACATAAGAATTAAACATATAGAGGATTAAGAAGAGAATCAAATGGTTGAGAGGATACGAAGAATAGAATTAAACGGTAAAGAGGTAAGAGAAATAGAATCAACGAATAAGAGGAATGAGAAGAATATTTTTGTGTTTTTGGATAAGAAAATATAAACATATACAGATGGATGGTATGAACAAAGAGTGAATATCCAAATAACTAATCGCTAGGCGTGGTAATCCTTTTGACTCCGCGGCGTAAAAAATTTGATGCTTGTAGCAAACAGTCAAGCTAAATCACACAAACCATGCCACTTGTGAATGGCGGACCAGTAACCGACTTAAAACTGCTCAAGCACGCGAAATCAATGAAGATCAGGAGAATATAGAGTCTCCGGGTCGTTATGTCTAAATTGAGCTATGCAATGGATCAATCAGCGTTATAGTGATCGAGAAGTTTGAAAAAAGGGAATATGATTTGATTATTATGACTACAGAAATATCAAACAAATACAAAGGCTTAAATGCAAATGAGAGGAAATTAAAAAGATAAAATATATTAAATAAACGCTATCACTATAATTAAAAGTGATGAACGTTTAAAACTTAAAACTAAAAACTTACGTAAACGTATAAAATAAAAAGTGAAATCTAAGAAATAAAAATCCTAAAAATATGAAAAATACATTTTTACAAACCTAATGATATAAGAAACTTTTTAGAAAAAAGAAAATTATTTTTATCACTAATTATCTAATTATTATTAATTAAAAACTAGTTTTAACTATTTAATAATTAACTAAAATACAAGAAATGAGGAAACAAAGCTTAGAAAAATAAAATTATGAAATGGAAAAGTCTAAAATATCAAACTAGAATTTTCAAAACTATTTTTGTATTTTTCTGATTATTTTTCTATTTTTTTATGAATTTTAAACTATTTAAAACTAATTAAATTACTAAAAATTACCAAATAAACTATGAAAAATCTGGAAAATTACTTTTTCACTTCTTATATTTATCTAAACTTAAGAAAATTGAAAAATTATTTTTTTGAACCTTTTTCTAATTTTTTATATTAAAGGCTAATTAAAATGCTTAAAAGCTGATTTAAATTGAGAAAAATAGCAAAACTACTTAGAAAAATCTGAAAATTGCAGGAAAAGTCTAAAATGATATTAGGAACATGAGAAAATTGGAAAAACAGGCACTTGTTTGGAGAATTTAAGAACTGCTTTTAATCAAATGCTTATTAATAAGCACTAAAATAAGCCAAATGAGTACCAAAATGAACCAACTGTTATTGGCGAAGCTCTAAACTACTTAAAATGACCAAATTCAACTTAAAACAACAGGTTACAATCACTGAATAGCAAACTGCAAGGTTTTGAGGTCTATGAATTTTAACTCTAAAACAGGTTCTGAGTGCTAGTTTGAGCACATGCACAAGATTGAAAATAAGCTCAAATGGAAAACTACAAATTGGGAATCAAAGAAGACCTGGGTGAGATTAAATGTTCCAAAAATAAGCTTATGACAAGCTCTTATGAGCTCTGTGTACCTACTGCAAGGACTGAGAAAAACTCAGTACCACTGAGTACAGTGGTGCAGGGCATGTTTTGCCTGAAAAATGAGCTTATTTGAAGCTTAATTTGACTGAACCAGTTGAAGCAAAAAAGAGATTATCAAAATTAGACCAGTTAAACTTGTTAAATCCAAAGTTTCAAACTCTAAAGCTCAGTTATGAATTAGAAATTTGATCCACAAATTTGTTGAAAAACTGCTTTTGACCGATTTTTGACTTTTGAAAATACTCACAAGCTTTGACCAAAATGATTTTTGATCCAATCTAATGAACAGATTATGATGTATAAGCACTAAAACTGATATCCAAAAGCTTGATCTAACAATTTTGAACCAATATTCAAACAATTATGCCTCTGTTTTTGTGAGAATGAACACAAAGCAGAGATCCAAGCTATATTTGACTTTTGAGTTAATATGCTAACAAATTGACCTCAAATGATATCCAATTAACTACCTAAACACTTATCCACTACTACTTACTGTTCTATAAGCCTCTAACACAGTTTATTAAGCTAATCCAAACACTTTTAACTATTGAAATAAGTACTAAATGACAGATTATGAGCTAATTAGACTAAACAACCATCAAATATCAATCAAACAATAACCATAAACAACATTGAACAGATTCAAACACAACTTGATGATCAAATACAGTAATGAAACTTACACAAATCCATAGACACTATGGCTAGCCAAATGTGAAACAAGAACCTTTAACCTATCAAACCCAATCCAAATAGCTCCTATTTAACGAATTCCAAGCCGCATAACCCATATCCATTATGCTTCCAATTTTGTACCCGTGTTGACTTTTGTTGACCAAATGTCAAAAGTGAATGAAACTGAGGTTTAAGCTTGTACAAAGATTTAATAAGATTCCCTAGGCTTGATTTATATCTTAACTAAGCTATTGAAAGTTTAAACACAGGATTTTGAAGATAAAAATCTTAACAGTGGACATGAAATGTAAATATTGAACATTAACTAAAATTGGTACTTGAACTAAGTTGTAAAACACTTAAATATCTTTTTTGAATACAAACAAGCTTACAAGTACATATGAAAACTAGTTTAAGATAAGTTAAACTAAAAACGACATTTATGAAAAAAAAAAATAAAAGCTAAGTCTTCCTTGATGCTTCCTCTTGGTCTTTTATACACTCCAAGCTTCTTCTCTCACCTATTTGGACATATCCCAGCAATAAAAGTGACCATTGGATCTCTCTAGATGATCTTGGCCGTTTAACAAGTTTGGTGCGTAATTTTGGATTTATGATGGGGATTGAGTGTTAGGTACAAAGGTTGCATTAAATGCACCTTTTGTAGTGTTGTGAGGTGGAGGGGGGTGTAGGGATGATGATGGTGGAGATGGAGTGTTATCGAGGGTTGCGGGGAAATGATGTGAAGGTGTATCTCGTTGAATGAGAGAGAGGAAAAGGAGGGTCAAACCATTTGACGGGTTTTAATAACAGTGGGTTGGGTTGGATTCGGGTTTACACGGGTATTGGTTTGGGTGATTGGATTGGGTATTTGTTGGGCCAAAGATAATATAGGGTCCATTTGGCTAAGCTAACACATAAGGACCAAGTATGCAATTTCCACAAGATCAAGGGACCAATCATGTAAATTATGAAAAGTAGTCAAGGGGTTGGTCTTGCCAACTTTAATAATCCAAGGGTTAGTTTTGACATTTTGAAATTCCCAAGGACTAATTTTTACCAATTTAAAAGCTTCGAGGGACCAAACGTAATTTTCTCAAACTTTTCACATTTTTCACCAAAGGACCAAATTTGACAAGTTATGATTTAAAAAGGACCTTTGATGATTTTTCTTTTGAAATTTTGGCTCAGGGACTATTTTTGACAATTTTAGAAACTTGGGAGACTAAAACGCAATTTTGCAAATTTGATACGTTTTTCATCTGATTTTGATATTTTTGCATTTAAAACACATAAAACACCGATTTGTGATATTTTGATCATTTTGATGTGTTTCTGAGTGTTTTCAGATGAATTTGCAGTTTAAATGGTACAAAAATGATGAGTATTTACACACTCATCAGTCACCAGACAAAATCAGAGGGTCACGTAATAGTGAGATCACATATCATTAGATGACAACAAGTAACTCAGATAACAGCATATTAATCACATCATAGCAGGATAATCAGTAGTCACATAAAACATGAATAGCAGAATCAAATCCAATAAACATATAATAACCCGGTATGTGAATGGAACGATAGTGCAAGTAACGGAAAGAGAGTGTAACAGATCAAAGCAATGGAACATATATATCTTGGTAGTAGAGTGAGTCATATAAGGGTATTGGGTAAGGATGCAGTCAATTGAATATGGTGCGTGGGGAATCCGAAGGTCCAATATAGGTATATCAAAAGTGTAAGGGTTGTCAGAAATCTATCCCGAGCCAACAAAACAAACCATATCAATAGTGGAAATAGCAGCCAAGTAACCAATAGTAACCATTGTATTCGGAGGGTGACCTCGGAATACCAAACCAATATGAGGGGAGACCTGTTAACCAGGGAGGAGCTAGCTCCCAAAATGTAAGGGGGTGTATTGCACACACGCACCACATCACCAAAACAATATATCAATATCAATACAATACAAATCTAGGATGCATCCATACGCCCCTACAAAACAATAGTGGCCATACAATATATCTGAAGCGCGCATAATCAATTCAAAATAGGGACGGTGTGGAACATCACTCAACCACACTAAAGTCATGCCATTGGTGCATCAATGACACGGACATGGAACCCCCATGCCTAGTTAATGGCTCGGGTATCAAACTTACGGGTCAAGCATAATCATATCATATCATATCATAAGGGTTCATATCAAAGTTCATATCAGAGTTCATATCAAAGTTCATATCAAAGTTCATATCGAAGTTCATATCCAAGATTCATATCAAAGGTTCATATCCAAGATTCATATCAAAGGTTCATATCAAAGATTCATATCAAAGATTCATATCAAAGGGAGCATAGCAAAGTCATAGGGAAGCCCTAATAAGGAGGCTTAGAGTAAAGCATAACGGTTCAAGCTAGTATCGAAAGATGTATACGAATCATGAGAAACCTTAAGAGGTAAGGTCAGAATATCTGTACCTTAGCAAATGAAAACGAATGGAAAAGTGAGCACGAAGAAATATCATCACGCCTTCTTCAACGAATCTACACGGATTACGGTTCGTATAATACTTATTAGTTCATTTAAATCATAACGGATTTATTTCTTATATAAATCGTATTAATATTCTTTTTAGAGTTATTAAGCGTATTCTCATTTTTAGTAATGGACCGAAATAAATACTTTAAGGTAATAATTATTAATTAACAAAACATAGGGGGTTATAAATGATAAATGGTAAAATTTAAAAGTTTAATATGACAATATAGCAATTTAGAGGTCAAATATGATAGATTCGATTATGGTCAAAATGACAACTTGCCAAATTTTAGGGTTTGCATGCGCCTATGACCAAAGTCTAAGGTTTAAAATGTGAAATAAACTAATATTTAATATATTTCAATTTTTGTTTAGAATTCTCAATTTAAATGTTAACGTTATCCATGTTCGATCAATATTCAAACTCGCTCGCGGTTCAAACAATCAACATTCACGACTTAGTAAAAATATATTATGATTAACCCCCGGCTTGACTACCCCGAGGCCCTTTCAAAACACTAAACGACCCGACCGTTGATCCCGCGATGACCCTTAAACTAACCCCTCCACAAGACAAAAACTTACATATTACATTCATACAGTAGTACTTGCACATACCATTTTAACGAGACATTTTATTCTATCCACTTAACTCATATTCGACCATGGTTAATCATGCATGATATTACCATTCCTGTTGGAGGAACAAAATGAGTCAACACCATAAAACCATGATTTAAGCAAGGAATTTCGTTTAGACTCGTTGTAGAACTCACCGCCGACACAAACCATACACAACCACAACTCTAGGACAATCTGTAGACTCATTGTAAAACAATTTAACACCATAAGACCCTTTACCAGTTTTGATGTCGATTTACTTTAAACCAATGATATGTACTAATGTTTCTAGTTCCTTTTAACTTGACATTAATTAAATAAAGCATGCATGCCGTGAATTAGATGGGTCGAAAATTAAATTGTAAATGGTTAGCTTTAGGTGATCTTCCATTCGACATATACGTGGACTAATAGTATGGTTTTATGAGACCTTGAAAGTTATCATTTTATGTGTAGATATAATCCCAATATATGTATTCAAAAGGAGGGTTACCCACGACGAGTTCAAGAAACATAAAAAGGATAACGAGGCGAGACGATGATATAATGTGTTACCTTCGTAGCATGACAATAGACGGAACTAGGAGCCAAGGAAAAGCCACAACTTAGTCCACCAAACCCCTCGACAGAAGTAGAACAAAACAGCTTCTCGACTTAGTATACCCAAGACCATGTCTCTCTTGGCTTAGCCTAACCATGACTTAACCATGGCCAAGGAGACCCACGACCAGCAGTACCTGACTCAAGGCCAACCAAACAATTTCCTTTGTGCCAAAACCCATGCTCACGCGGCGTACGAAGCCTACCATCACCTCTTGGAACCACCTTGATCACACCACCCATGTCGACCTAATACTCCACGATCACGCCCGTGAGAAAGACTACCAATGACCACTTTACCACCTTCGTACCTCCTTTGTAGTTGAATAGAAGGAGGAAAAACAAGGCTGTCGTTATTTTTTTGTAGGCTAGGGTTTATGTGCATTATTTTGAATGAGATAAAAGTGGAGAAAAGTAAGTTGATAATTGAAAGTTAAATGGAGTAAGTGGGAAAGAGTCAGCCGAATTTGATGGGGAAGAAATCAAGTCCCAATCTTTTCTTCAATTCAAAGGTGTAAGTTACAAAAGTAGGATTAAATGAGATTTAAGGGGAGTTAATGGGGAGTCATAAACAAAAATTAGGGGGCAAATAGGGACCAAATCAATCTTCCATAACTATAATTGTAGTGTTTTTCTTTTTTTTTTCAAGTTAAACTATGTTTGTAATTTTGTCTGAAATTAGGTCCAAGTAACTTATATAACGTGTGATATATTATTAGACTCAAGGTGAAAGTCGATTTTATTATCTTGTACCCTTTGGTCATTTATGAGCTAAGTGTTAAACGTAGTTAACGAGCTTGGCATGTTTTACTTATTCTACAATTATTAAGCTAGAGGGGCAAAATGGTCTTTTACGTTTAATATTTTCGAGGGTTTTACAACTCTTCCCCTAAAAAGAAAATTTTCGTCCTCGAAAATTGAAGTCGAGGGTACACGAAGACGATACAAGTTCGTAGGCGATGTAGCCATTCGAGTCTCACACAGAACATAACGATTTCGTTTCCAAGCGTACAAAACTTATACATAAAAGATGTCGGTGAGAATCTCATAAGGAGGTACAGAATTCCAAACGAACATGAGGATCAAAGGATAACGGATATAAGCTCTAGTCCATTCACGTACCAACCCGTGCATTTCCCAAGATGTCGTATGATTTCAATAAGATCAAATTATATGATCTCGGTATTATCACGTTGATCAGGCGTCATAATACTTGCATCACATAACAAGTTCTTATTGTCATCATATTCTGTCTCAGGTCATGACGAACCCACAAAATCAATATCAGGACAAAACAGATAACACACAAGTATCAAGTAACATACTAAAACAGGCCAGATCATATACATACAACATATACTACATCAACCAATTTACCATATCACCAAAGAAGAAGGCCACCAACTTGCTCGAAACGGTTCCTCATGACTCATTACTGACGATCCAAAAGAAAAGCTGAGATATTAACAAAATGCCAAACGATAAAACTTCACGATTCAAACCGAGTTCCGAACAAATCAAGAAAAGTAGTGTCGATCAAAATCACATAGCAAGATATCAACCCGCCTCAAAACGCATGACAAATGAATCTGAGTAACACAAGTTGCGCCCAACCATATGAAGAAGATGAACCTTCTCAGCCACCGGTAGAATCTTGTCTCCGTCTTTTGCGCCTTTGTTTGATCCGTCCAGCTTCCTCCGGCAGCATCCTGATGTCTCCAGCAGCACGGCAGTCGGATGCGGCTTCTGCTTTACGAACCTCTCCAGTTCAGGGACTGTTGCAGCAACGCGGGGTTGGCACCATCATCTTCGACTCTACGAGAAATCACCATCTAACGATCGACAAACGGATGTGCAAACAAACTCAAATGCGAAGAGAAGAAGGCCAAACTAGTGAAGACAAAAGATTATCGAAGTCAAATCTGAACAACAACCAAAAGGAATCGAAAGAGGTCGACAGGGCGGAAGCCTAGTGTCTACCCAAACCCTCACGGTCAATCCTAAGGCCAACAAGACGAAACACTGGCTCGATACCATAATTGTAACACCCCAACCCGACAAGGGTAGAAGTATCACATTCTGGTGTCATATCAGAACATACAAATAAAATATTTACAAACGAAAAACTTAAAAATGAAGTATCAAATCATATAAATAATTGACTGACGAAGAAAATACAATATCCAAAATGAAATGAAATATCATTACAAAACTCTACAAAGTAAGTCCAAATAATAAGGTAACTAGGGTTGGTCCACTCAGATAATCCAACTCTCAGCCCATCAAAGCCCATCTTCAAACCTAAAACCTGCCGCAGGAAAAGAAATGCGGCTGAGCTTAAAAACCCCAGTGAACAGATATAACAAAACGAAAGCTAAATAAAAGCGGCTAAAGAAATGAAACAAAGGAGACGATAACAAGGTCGCGTGAAAAGAGAACAATGAGTCAAAGAGGATCCTGCAGAACACAATTATCGAGATACAAACGAAACAGATAACAAGGAGAACTAAGCAAAGCAAAGCAAAGCACCGATGACATATATACAAGCACATACAAACCGGGCATACAAGTCTTTGAAACATAAGCAAGCATAGCGGATGTCATATCCACACAACATATACAAAGATACAATCAATTTAGGAAATCATAAGCCATACAAGTCAAAGAGAAATCTAAGGCAAGCGGAAGAAATTAATTAGTTAGTGAGCATGGCAATCACACAGGTCAAAAACCCTTAGTTGAAAACATAACCCGTATCATGATAGCGAAGTATTAACCATCAGAAGACATGGCGGTCACACGTAATAAGTGGGAATATAGTATAAACGATATAGTTAATGAATTAAAGACATAGCAGGGCAACTAAACAAATTAACAAGCCAGACGTCACAAGTTGAACCACTTACCCAATCAAACCGTAGCATAAACAGAAATGCAAATATGGCAGGTCAACAACAAGCAGATAAAGACACTATCGGATAGTCAAAGTCCACGAGATTTAACTGAACGGAGTGCACATGATAAACAGACAAAACTATCGATTACGCACTAGCATGGTCACCGCAGAAAATCGAGTCGCGTAATAGTGAGATCACATATCATTAGATGACAACAAGTAACTCGGATAACACATATTAATCACATCATAGCGGGATAATCGTAGTCACATAAAACATGAATAGCAGAATCAAATCCAATAAACATATAATAACCCGGTATGTGAATGGAACGATAGTCAAGTAACGGAAGAGAGTGTAACAGATCAAAGCAATGGAACATATATATCTTGGTAGTAGAGTGAGTCATATAAGGGTATTGGGTAAAGGACAGATCAATTGAGAATATGGTGCGTGGGGAATCCGAAGGTCCAATATAGGTATATCAAAAGTGTAAGGGTTGTCAGAATCTATCCCGAGCCAACAAAACAAACCATATCAATAGTGGAAATAGCGACCAAGTAACCAATAGTAACCATTGTATTCGGAGGGTGACCTCGAATACCAAACCAATATGAGGAGACCTCATTAACGATGGAGTAGCTAGCTCCCAAAATGTGAGGGGGTGTATTGCACACACGCACCACATAACCAAAACAATATATCAATATCAATACAATACAAATCTAGGATGCATCCATAACGCCCAAAACAATAGTGGCCATACAATATATCTGAAGCGCGCATAATCAATTCAAAATAGGGACGGTGTGGAACATCACTCAACCACACTAAAGTCATGCCATTGGTGCATCAATGACACGGACATGGAACCCCCATGCCTAGTTAATGGCTCGGGTATCAAATTGACGGGTCAAGCATAATCATATCATATCATATCATATCATAAGGGTTCATATCAAAGTTCATATCAGAGTTCATATCAAAGTTCATATCAAAGTTCATATCGAAGTTCATATCCAAGATTCATATCAAAGGTTCATATCCAAGATTCATATCAAAGGTTCATATCAAAGATTCATATCAAAGATTCATATCAAAGGGAGCATAGAAAAGTCATAGGGAAGCCCTAATAAGGAGGCTTAGAGTAAATCATAACGGTTCAAGCTAGTATCGAAAGATGTATACGAATCATGAGAAACCTTAAGAGGTAAGGTCAGAATATCTGTACCTTAGCAAATGAAAACGAATGGAAAAGTGAGCACGAAGAAATATCATCACGCCTTCTTCAACGAATCTACACGGATTACGGTTCGTATAATACTTATTAGTTCATTTAAATCATAACGGATTTATTTCTTATATAAATCGTATTAATATTCTTTTTAGAGTTATTAAGCGTATTCTCATTTTTAGTAATGGACCGAAATAAATACTTTAAGGTAATAATTATTAATTAACAAAACATAGGGGGTTATAAATGATAAATGGTAAAATTTAAAAGTTTAATATGACAATATAGCAATTTAGAGGTCAAATATGATAGATTCCAAAGATTATGGTCAAAATGACAACTTGCCAAATTTTAGGGTTTGCATGCGCCCATGACCAAAGTCTAAGGTTTAAAATGTGAAATAAACTAATATTTAATATATTTCAATTTTTGTTTAGAATTCTCAATTTAAATGTTAACGTTATCCATGTTCGATCAATATTCAAACTGCCATGGTTCAAACAATCAACATTCACGACTTAGTAAAATATATTATGATTAACCCTCGGCTTGACTACCCCGAGGCCCTTTCAAAACACTAAACGACCCGACCGTTGATCCCGCGATGACCCTTAAACTAACCCCTCCACAAGACAAAAACTTACATATTACATTCATACAGTAGTACTTGCACATACCATTTTAACGAGACATTTTATTCTATCCACTTAACTCATATTCGACCATGGTTAATCATGCATGATATTACCATTCCTGTTGGAGGAACAAAATGAGTCAACACCATAAAACCATGATTTAAGCAAGGAATTTCGTTTAGACTCGTTGTAGAACTCACCCTTCGACACACAAACCATACACAACCACAACTCTAGGACAATCTGTAGACTCATTGTAAAACAATTTAACACCATAAACCATGAAAGACCCTTTACCAGTTTTGATGTCGATTTACTTTAAACCAATGATATGTACTAATGTTTCTAGTTCCTTTTAACTTGACATTAATTAAATAAAGCATGCATGCCGTGAATTAGATGGGTCGAAAACAGATTCGTGTAAATGGTTAGCTTTAGGTGATCTTCCATTCGACATATCACATTGGACTAATAGTATGGTTTTATGAGACCTTGAAAGTTATCATTTTATGTGTAGATATAATCCCAATATATGTATTCAAAAGGAGGGTTACCCACGACGGTGTTCAAGAAACATAAAAAGGATAACGAGGCGAGACGATGATATAATGTGTTACCTTCATAGCATGACAATAGACGGAACTAGGAGCCAAGGAAAAGCCACAACTTAGTCCACCAAACCCCTCGACAGAAGTAGAACAAAACAGCTTCTCGACTTAGTATACCCAAGACCATGTCTCTCTTGGCTTAGCCTAACCATGACTTAACCATGGCCAAGGAGACCCACGACCAGCAGTACCAGACTCAAGGCCAACCAAACAATTTCCTTTGTGCCAAAACCCATGCTCACAGCCTGTACACGAAGCCTACCATCACCTCTTGGAACCACCTTGATCACAAACCACCCATGTCGACCTAATACTCCCACGATCACGCCAGGAAAAGACTACCAATGACCACTTTACCACCTTCGTACCTCCTTTGTAGTTGAATAGAAGGAGGAAAAACAAGGCTGTCGTTATTTTTTTTGTAGGCTATGGTTTATGTGCATTATTTTGAATGAGATAAAAGTGGAGAAAAGTAAGTTGATAATTGAAAGTTAAATGGAGTAAGTGGGAAAGAGTCAGCCGAATTTGATGGGGAAGAAATCAAGTCCCAATCTTTTCTTCAATTCAAAGGTGTAAGTTACAAAAGTAGGATTAAATGAGATTTAAGGGGAGTTAATGGGGAGTCATAAACAGCCGAAATTAGGGGGCAAATAGGGACCAAATCAATCTTCCATAACTATAATTGTAGTGTTTTTCTTTTTTTTTTCAAGTTAAACTATGTTGTAATTTTGTACGAAATTAGGTCCAAGTAACTTATATAACGTGTGATATATTATTAGACTCAAGGTGAAAGTCGATTTTATTATCTTGTACCCTTTGGTCATTTATGAGCTAAGTGTTAAACGTAGTTAACGAGCTTGGCATGTTTTACTTATTCTACAATTATTAAGCTAGAGGGGCAAAATGGTCTTTTACACGTTTAATATTTTCAGGGTTTTACAAAGTCCTTCCATCTTTTTGTAGGTTTCCTTCTTGTCGTATTAAGTCCCTCTTGTTTCATTCTTTTTGTCTTATCAACTCAAACGTATAATTCCCAACACGCCACCACCCATCGCCACCACTACACCACCACCTCCACCCACCACCACCCCCCACCTCCACCGCCGCCACCCACCGCCACCACTGCTACCACTACACCACCACCTCCACTACACCACCACCTCCACCCACCACCACCAACGCCACCACCGCCGCCACCCATCACCACCCAACGCCACCATCACCCACCACCATCCAACGCCACCTCCACCCAACGCCACCACCCCCACCTTCACCGCCGCCACCCACCACCACCTTCACCTTCACCCACCACCATCCAACGCTACTGATAACGCTACACGCGTCGTTCGGGGTCAAAAGAACTTCCTTTTCGTCGAGCAAGTTTTTCAACACCCTAGGTAGTGAACCTAATCGTTGTAGTGTAGTATTAGGGTAAGCCACGGGAATTGATATCGTTCTCTAGGGGAAGAGGAATGCTAGTGAGAAGTTACTACGCTAAGGTTGGGGTTGAGGAAGATTATTTTTTTTTATCTTTTTTAGGAAATGAAAAGGTACGAATCTCGGGGTTTGGATTTCGGGGGTTGGTATTTCTACCGATTACTTCTACTTATCTAATTATCTAAACTAAGGTATATGTAGTCTATGTCTAATTATTGTGTGCTCGTATGATGATTTAAAGATGTGTTTACTTCGGTTTTATTACTCCTTAATTATCTCCTATTGATGGTTGAATTGTCACGTCCTTATTCTTAATCGCGTTGTGTGTCTAAGGTCGTAGGGTATGCGTTTATCCCTATCTCTTGAAAACTACCAAAGGTTAATGACTAAAAAATCTCTAGGATTTATAAACTTTAACTCTAAGGTACTCTTCGGATGGTTTAGCCTACAATGACTCTAGGTACTATAAGCTAAGGTTCACAAAGATTAATCAAGCATTAACTACACAACGGATTACCTATCGCAATACTAGATCATTAAAAATTAAGATAAGAGACAACCAATCAATATTCAATAATTAAGTTTCATATTCCCTAAGCAAACACACAAGTAAATTAGCCGGACATGGGAAACATGCAAGCATACACACAATTAATTAAAGACATAATTGAATCAATGAAGTAAAACACTTATCTTGATGTAAGATAGGGTATGGAACCCTAAAATCTTGTACAAGGCGACCTTGGTTCGGTTTAGTTTTTTACTCCAAAAGACTACACACTGAAAACTAAAAATTCGGATTCTATATATAAGATTACAAATGCGACGGCGTCACCCTTTGATTTGTGACGCCGCCGGGTCGCCGTCATTAGGGTTTCGTCTTTGCCACGTTAGTCTTGCGACGGCGTCACCTTATGCTTGTGACGCCGTCCCCTTCAGGTCTCGACGTCGTCTAGATCAAATCTAGGCCGTCACGAGTTGCGACGACCTACTCTTTTAAAACCCAAGCGTCACTTGTAAATAAGCAATTTGGCTCCGAGCCGTCACAAAATTTGTCCGACGGCGTCACTAATTTGTACCTGACGCCGTCCCCTTCAAATCCCGCACTGGGTGTCTCGATTCTTGAATTTGGCCATTTTCTTCGTATATTTGCGCCTTTTCGTCCGAATAAGTGTCATTCCAGCATTTTGCCTTCAAGATACCTAAAAAGTGAAAAGGAACGATATTAAGTAATAACGGATACAAAAGTGATCAAATAAGGGCTTAAACGACCCCTCAAAAAGGTACATTTTAAAACCTTATCAGCCACCTCCACCCAACACCACCTCCACCCACCACCACCCAACGCCACCACCCCCACCTCCACCGCCGCCACCAACCACCACCCAACGCCACCTCCACCCAACCACCACCTCCACCATCGCCATCTACCACCACCACTGCCACCACCAACCACCTCCACCCAACCCACCACCACCATCACCACCACCCACCACTACCATCAACAAAAATAGGTGGTGGTGTAGTGGTGGCAGTGGTGGTGAGTGGAGGTGGTGGTGTAGTGGTGGCAGCGATGGCGGTGGTGGTGGGTGGAGGTATCGTTGGGTGGTGGTGGGTGGCGGCGGTGGATGTGGGGGTGGTGGCGTTGGTGGTGGTGGGTGGAGGTAGCGTTGAGTGGTGGTGGGTGAAGGTGGCGTCGGGTGGTGGTGGGTGGAGGCGGTGGGTGGCGGCGGTGGAAGAGGGGGTGGTGGCGTTGGGTGGTGGTGGGTGGAGGTGACGGTGGAGGTGGTAGGTGGCGGTAGAGTGCACCGTTAGTTCTTAGGACTAACGATGCAATTTATTTTATTGCATCGTTAGTCCTAAGGACTAACGGTGCAAATATTTTCTCTTTAATATTTGCACCGTTAGTCCTTATTAACTGAATTTACTAACAGAGGGATGTATTTGTGCCAGCTTTACTAACGGAGGGATGATTTTGTGCCAAAAAAAAAGTTTAGGGATGTAAAGCGAGACAAAGGGCAAACCACAGGAATGTATTTTGGAGTTTACTCTAAATAAAATGATGTCTACATCAAATCTTTTTTTTGTTTTTTTTCTTTTTTGTTAGTTATGTTTCACTTAGAGCATGGGGTATCACGGTGTAATTGCTTCGCCAGTCCAACGTGGATGGCTCGCCGGTGTCCGCCGGCCCTCGCCACCACACCAGTGGCCCTCGCCGGTTGGTTGTTCGCCGGTTCAACGTCATGGAAGACGACAAAGGTAGATGGCAGAGAAAAATATTATTGTATTTCGTATGTTTAAATGAAATGAGGGTGGGTGGGGCTCAAATGAAGAGGTTTGAGTTATTTGTGATTGGGGGATATTTTTAAGTGAGTGTATTGGAGTGATGTGGAGGTGATGTGACACAAGTGGGGCTCAAATGAAGAGGTATGTGTCACACCCCCAAATTACCTGTTTTGCAGCGGAATGGAATTCCTGGGGGTTGACTGTCATAGGATCAAAGTTACAGTTATATCGAACGACCTAAAGTGTCATTTTGAAAATATCGTTTGATTCTGTAAAATAATCAGAGTTTACAAAACATAAGTCCCAATAGATTTCCAAGGTACCAAAATAAGTTTGTTACAATCAAACGATAGTTAAGTGCATAAAATATAGGTGAGGCACGCGTCGACACGCTGACTCTATGATAAGTTTACATGCATGCCATGAAGTGAATGCCTTAGATACCTGAGATAAAACATGCAAAAAGTGTCAACACAATGGTTGAGTTAGTTCATAGAGTTTGGTTAGCAAGTAAAGCTTTTAAAGAGCGATCATGCAACAAAGGCAAAGTTTTTGGTCATTTAGAATAGTCCACAAGGCAAAGGCATCGTAAATCCACTCAGTTCCAAGTTCCGCCCATACAAAACTTGCAACCTGTGTTCACAACCCATTGCACAAAATATAGTATGTCTAGTTTATGTTTATGCACACATTGTCAAATGAGGTCACAAAGCAAAGGCATTGTAAATCCACTCAGTTCAAGTCCCCCATACAAAGTTGCAACTGTGTGTTTACAACCCACTGCTAAAAATAGTACGTCAATTATGTATGCATGTATCATAGTAGTTAAAAGTATAAATGTTTCAAGTATGTAACTAGTATATTGATCACGCACACGTGCATCAAAACTTATGCAATTAGCCATGAGTCTCCACTCCATCTCCGAAACCTCGGTGGGTATGATGCTCAAAAGGAAAGTAATAGCATTGGTTCTACTTCATCTCCGAAACCCAATGCATGTATTATCCAAGGAGACTTTGTGTTGCTCATAAGGAAAGTAATAGCATTAGTTTTACTTCATCTCCGAAACCCAACGCGTGTGTTATCCAAAGAGACTTATCATGCGAACGAGGGGACTGCTCCATGTGTGTTGGGAGACTTTCAAGTTTAGTATAACACAATCAAGTATATTGCAATCAAGTATATAACGCAATCAAGTATAATGCAATCAAGTATAAAAAGTATAGCGTAGCATAAAAGTGTAAATGTTTTGAGTATTTGTATTTGTAAAAGCAAGTAGTTGAGCATGTATCTCCCCCAAAAGTTTGTAAACAATTAATAAAAAGTGGGGCTATGAAAACTCACCTGGTGCAATGTTTATGATGACAAAAGTAGATACACAAAAATGAGGTGCGATCTATAACCGCAACCTAATATGAATGATGTGTTCTAATATAAGTCATGAATCAATGTCGTGCATGCAAACTCATATAATATCCATACCACTTGTACACTTTTGAAAATAAAGTTTATTGTCGAAAAATAATCTTATAACGTCTTGTCAATTTATAAATTACTTTACAAGTCTTTACGTTGAAACGATATCCCACGATAGTCATTTAGTGATTTATTATGAATCTATAACTTTTCGTCGTAAAATAATGTCATTTGACAATGATTTGTCGTTTTCGTACAGATATTTTCCGAAGAAATACAAAGGAATGTATTTCCCGGGTCGTTTTCCCAAATGAGGATGAATGGAGATTTCAACTCACGACGCGATTCGGGATTCGAATGGGTAATAAGGATTTTTGAGGATTTCTAAACTACGGGATAAGCAATAGTAAAGGGAAGCAATAAAATCGACTAAATCTATGATGCAAATGAAGGAAATGCAACTAATTATGCAAGATTAAACAAAAACGCGATTAAACGTAATTAATAAAGCGCGAATTAAATGCAACTACTCTAATTTTAACCCATGAATATGAACTACTATTTTTCTACAGCTAAAAATGAAATTTGAAAATTATTTGAAATTTAAAACTAATTTTTTTTTATTTTTCTTGATTTATTTTGAATTAAAAACTAATTTTAAATATTTAAAATAGAGCTAAAATACTAAAAATTAGGAAAACATGCAAGAAAATTACAAAACTATTTTTCAAAAATCTTAAATAACTAAAAAGAATTTTCAGAACTGGAATCACATTTTTTTGACTTTTTCTCTATTTATTATAAATTAAAAATTATTTAAAACTAATTAAAATGCTAGAAAATCTATTTAAGCTAAGAAAAATCTGGAAAAATACTTTTTATGACTTTTTGAATATTCTAAACCTAATAAAATTGAAATTTCATTTTTCAGAACATTTAATGAATTATTTGTATTAAAAGCTAATTAAAAAGCCTAGAAAATGAAATTAAATGCAGAAAAATAGCAAATGAACAGTGAAAAATATGAAAACTTCCAGAATACTATAAAATAATATAGAGAACTAGGGAAAAATAACAGAAACCAATTTGGAGTGCAAGAAATATGATTTGGGCACACTACTAATATGAATAAGCACTCAAAATAAGCAAAAAACTACTAAAAAGCTACCTAAACCCTAAGCTAACCTAAACTAACTGTAAAACACCTACTGCAACTAAATTGGATCAGATAAGCACAAGATAGAAGCAATTTAGCACCATAACAGATTCAAACTATCTAGTGCCAAACGGCCCTCAAGCCCTACTTTGAGCCCTGATTAAGCTAGCTTATAAAAATTCCAAAAATAAACTAAAATGACCTAGCAGTAGAAAACCAACCAGAGTTCTTTAGTCTAAAATTGCAGCTAGATAGGACTTATAATGAAGAAATTAAAATTCAAAACTATAAGCTATTTAGTCATATGGAGAACTGATGTGTAGAGCAGATTTAAGCTAATCTAAAACTTCCAGACCTGAATTTGCTAATATATGGACTCCTAAAGTGTAATCTAAACTAAGAATCCTAAAAATAATCCTACAAGCTACTTAAAAGACCAAAAATCAAGCATCAATTTCAACTAACCCAACAGATAATGATGCTAAAAACAGGACAGATATGAATGTGCAGCAAAGGAAATGGCAACTGATAAGCTTTTTGCAGACTAAATTTAAGCTAGAAAATGAGTTCCTAAGGCAAAGAAAAGGTTAAACAAATGAAATACATCCTAGAGGGCAATGAGGAGACTAAATTTATACCTAAGCATACAAATGAGGAGTAAAAGCAAATGAGGCAAATCAAGCTAAATTAATACTAAAGCTACTCAAACAAGCAACATTCAAGCAATATATTCAAAAGATTAAGCAAATGAAAGGCTGAGAAGAAGCTTAGTTGGGTTGGTTTTCACTGTGGTGCAGGGCAGGAAAGGCTTAGATCATCAACTTAAAAACAATTTGGATGCCAAAACAGACTTTGAAACTTAAAAACTTTAATTGCAAAAGCTTCACAACCAGCTACTAACATTTAACAAACTGAAATCGACTGACTAGAACCATTTTAGACCATGAAATCTAACAAAACCAAACACTCCTTTGTGTAACTGAAATGCAATTTTAATTTGAAAACTGATAAAACTGAATTGAATCAAACTTGAAATGACTAATCAAACATTTAACTAAGCATTTTAAACATTAAAAAAAACAGAAATTACTCCAAACTGTATTGACTTTAGAATTTGACTTTATTTGACTTTTACTAAAAACTCAGAATTAAGACAATTAAAAGCAAAGGTGAACTCACTTAAGCTTGATTAAGCTAAAGTGAGCTTAAGTGGACAGTTAATTAATGCTAATAACAGAGGATGGATTTGAACAAGAAGCTTTGCAAAGAATTTAAAATGTAAACCTTAAATTGCATTAATAAAGGTGAACTTACAATTCGAAACGAAATACAAATTACACTACAAAAACATATTAAATGACATGAAAGTTAAATGGTAACAATTTCTAAAGCATGAAATTGGACAATCTTCAATGTGAATGAAGTGGGCTTTAAATAGCTGAAGAGGAGAGCTTGGGAAGCTTCTGGGATGTGAAATCTGTACCATTCATTCTTCATCTCGTCATTCCAATTGATCACAGCCCTTGGATCATGTGAATGATGTGTTCCCACCAATGAAAAGCTTTCCTTCTGCCACTCTGGCGATCCACAAGCGTGTACGCCTCTGACACGTTGTCAGATGCTTCTGGAAGCTATTAAACGTGGGTAATTTTTAGGTGTGCAGGGTAATAGTAAAAGTTGGATAAACAGTAATTAGGTGGGTTTTTGGCGGGGTAAGGCTTTTGACCAGTGGTTGGTTTTTAGTTCTTGTTTGACCGGGTCTAAAAGGGATTTGACCGGGAATGGTTTTGGGATAAACGGGTATACGGGGTAATATTACATGTGGTTGTGGGCTTTTGAGATTTTGGGCTAAGGAAGTAAATGGGGAAGTGTTGGTTTGGATTTGTTTTAGATTTGGACTTTAAGAGTATAATCCGAATTTCAATCATAAGGTTCCATTCATGTAACATTTTAACCATAGGGACCAATGGTGTAAAATCTGAGAGTGTAAGGATAAAATGTAAAATTGAGTAAAATGAGAGATGAAGGGTATATTGTGTAAATATGGGTAAGTTGGGGGGTTGTTATGTAAATTTGGAAAAGTTATGGTGAAAATGAGAAAAATCCCCTAACATGATCCACAACTCCGTAATTTGATCTTTTAAACATCAAAGTCCCTGAAATAGCATCCCCGACATCGGCTTTTGCACTCTTCTCTCTCTCGTGCCCGGTTTTCTTCGGTTTTGGCTTTCTTTTGTCCGTTTTGTCATATCCGTACCTGCACATGCATAAACTCAAGAAACACGCAAATATTAACAATAAACGGCTCTTTCTTGGTTATTTTGGGTCAGTTTTGATAAACAAAAGATATGTGTTTAAGCACATATCAAAATACCCCAGACGAGACCATTGTCGTGTCCCCACGCAATGCAATCAACTCACGCTTCTAAAACCAAGGATTTCAATCTCTTTCTACTAAACCTATGAAGAAGTAGCAAAGATTCCTCAAAAGAGATTAAGAAAGCCTTAATTCTAAAAACGCCCCATTTACCTTTTAATTCACATATAGATATTACGATTAAGCACATTCCGGTTATGAGCGACGGTTTGTTGAATTTTCATGTCGATCAATAACTCCAACATTTTTCAAACGACACGTTAGGATCACGGAGTAGGAAACACAACACAGCGTGAAGTGACCATACGGATAGAATACATCGTTCCTGATTTTTCACAAGTTCCCAAACTAAGCGTAAAATCGAAATCATTGTTAAATATGATTCTAGATGCTAACACTACCCATGGAAGTTACTTGTGTAATTACCTTTTGCTCCCATTTTCCTATTTTCCTCTAGATTTTTTTATTTTTTTGTGAGAAATGAATTTCTTCAAGTTTCTCGTTTCGATAACTTTTATTCCGATAAAGATATAAAGCTAAGTCGCTAATTAGTTATCCATCTTCCCTCGAAAACCATTGCACACAAGAATGAGGTCCACATCAAGGTCCTAATTTAACATGATTTAGAAAGAGAACTCCCGGATTCAAAGTTTGGCTTAACACTTATTTCAGCACATTTGCATTTTTGCAATTTAGGCCCTTGGTCTTTTCAACCACTAATTCAACGGGATTACCGTTTTATCAGGAGTCTTATTATGACTTTGGATTTTCCTCTGCCTTTTTGGAAGTCTATGACAACTTTTATGGCTTTGGATTTTTCAACTTTAATACATTTGGGCTTTATTTCATGTTAATTTTTGTGCCAAACTCCGAATCCTACGGCTTTTATAACAATAGAAACAATAGCACAAAACTATCGGGAATCAGTTGTCTATTACACAGTAACACTGACAGTACCTCGATGTGTACCCAACTCTCATGGGCAAAGATTCTCTAAAGAAGAATAAAGAACTAACTATCGCCAAAACTCAACATCTCTAATTATTATTTGACAAATATGGGGTGAAACAATTTTGTGGGAACAAAAGCCATAAGTACCTTCGATGGGCTCTAAAGAGAACCAACTACTCCACGCTTAGCATCTAAACTCATAAGTAACTCTATCATTTCTCGATCTCCGCAAATTTAAAATCCCAAATAATGAGATCCGCGGGTGCTTAGCCGATAATTTTTAGATTATCTATGGTTAAGGGAACAAGCTAGGGCTCAACACGCCCGGTCAAGTCAGAATTCTATTCCTACTCTCACCAGCGGAAAGTCAACAAGGTGTCAAAACATATATTAACTTAGCTAATGCTTCGTCAAATAATCTCAAGTCTCGCATTTTTAAAATCACTTATTAGAAACTAGCAAATCCTTGTTTAAGCTTCGCATATTTAAAATCACTCAGGGAGACTTGCAAATTCTTGGCCTTGTGAGCTAGAATCGCATTTTATAGCCTCTTGTCTAAGCAATTAGCAAAGACTATGTCAAGAAAACGCATATTTAAAGTAACTTCTAAGAGACTAGCAAGAGCTTTTCGATCATAAAACTAGCAAAAGCTCACAAAAATTTTAAATTTTGCTCATTTTTGCACAATTTTTCTAAGGAAAAACGGGGTTGCGAGAGTACACGACAAAAATAAGCAAGTGCGGTCAAATCAAATCGAAGATTACCCTACCCCAGACTAGAACGAAACATTGTCCTCAATGTTTAAAAGCAAGGGTATCAACGAAAATCTAAAAGCCGTTTATTAAGTATGCTCAAAGATAAACGTTAGTCGATAAGATTTTGGATATCGGATTTCCATCAGCATCGATCATGAAACTCGAGTAAAGAAAAGACAAACTTTGAGCACAAGAGTCTTCAGATCGGAAAAATCCTGGACAAAACATCACAAACAACCAAACACGAGAAATCGAAGAGGCTAACCCCTTCACGTCACTTATTAGAAGAAAATAGAAAGAAGATAGAAACGCTTGTTTTGTTATCGAGTCGTTAGCTTGACCCGCCCCGAATTCATTTGTCCTTGGGGAAGCAAGTGGAAAAGATAATCTTCATCGGACTTTCATTCAAGATGTTTGGATAAACATTGAAGCATAAGAAAGTTCCACTCCGACGAGATACCCACGGTTCTCAAAAAGGAAAAGCGGTGATACCGGGGTCAAAGATGGTATCCTCACTCCCGCAAGAGTGAAGAAGAGGAGAAATCACATTATATGGAAGAAATGGAATAAAAATTTTGATAACAATTAGGATCCATTCTTCATCTTCAAAAGCAAATTCCATATAATCTTTAATTTGAATTTGATCATTTAAGCTCACAGGGTGATTTTCAACAAAAATATCGGGAGGAAGAGACGGGGTGATGTCATCAATAACGGAACTATTTTGAGAGAGCTGCTCTTCCCCCAAACAAAATTCTTCCTCAAGGTCAAAATAGACACGATCATACTCCGGATGAGATATGATATGAGAGAGTCCACCGGAGAACTTCTCGAGATAATCATCATTAATCTTTCGTGGCGGCTCATTTAACGAATCTTCATTCAACAAACTTTCAATCTCTCTTAAATCGGCTTCAAAATCAAAGTCATCATCCTCACTTCCCGGTGGAAGAGGATCGATGCGAGCGAGTTCATCGGCGAACTCCTCGAGAAGTAAATCAAGAGACGAATCCTTGAGCTCGGGCTCCAGAGGATTTTCTTTAGACGGCTCTACTTCTTTGAATTCTTCAATCGAGATAAACGGAGGTGGGATTTGTGCGGTACTTTGTGAGCTATGAACTTGCACCTTTTCCATTATGGTCTCCGTGTCGGACTCATCACTTTCCTCGTCAAAGATTTGATTGTCAACATTGAGAGTATATTCTGAATCGAAGTCAAACAAAGGATTTGTGAAGGTCATTTTGAAAGTTTCTGAAATCGAATCGAAAGGTGTCTCAGATACCCTTAGGATTGGAACAAGGTCATCAATATTCTCAAGAGGAGTGCATTCGACTTCCTTATCCCCCATTGACAAGGTATCCGAAGGTTCGTTAATAAGTGGATTGATCTTTACGTTCTCTTCTTCAAACGGTTCATCGTCATCACTATCGTCAGAGTCAGAATAGTAAAAGGCGGGTAGATGACTCGGTCTTTTTTGACTGATATAGCTTTCTTGCTTGCCAAAGACGTCAATTTGTGCACTCATAACGGAAATTTTCTCGGAATAATGATCACTCAACATAGTGGTAGAATCGTAAGGAACGTCAGCATCCCACTGATAATGATGTTGTGTCATATTCTCGATCAAATCATACGCTTCTTGAGGTGTCTTCCGCATGAGATTTCCACCAGCTGCCAACATGATTTTGTCTCGATCAATCATAGTGATACCATGATAAAAGGTTAGGATTTGATCAAGAAGCAAAATTCGATGATCGGGACATTTCTGCAATAACGTTTTGAATCTTTCCCAAGTTTCAAATACGGATTCCTTAGGAAATTGCTGGAAATTAAGAATTTCTTTCCTCAGCTGCATCGTTTTCGAATATGGAAAGTATTTGGAGAGAAACTTGCGAAACATCTCTTCCCAAGTATGAATTGAATGTTTTTTAAGGGTATAAAACCAAGATTCGGCTTCGTGGGTTAAAGAGAAGGGGAAGAGATTCAATTGGATATCATCTTGAGAAATGCCACGTTGCTTCATGGATTGAGTAATAGATAAAAACTTGTTCAAGTGCTCGTTTGCATTTTCGTCGTAAAATCCATGAAATTGACAATGCTGTCGAAGAAGACGAACCATACGATTTTTCAATCTAAACTTGGTTCCCGGAACAATCGGTCCTCCTCGACCGATAAGTGACGGATGATAGAAATCCTCCATGGTCCGAGGATCATGGGGATCAAAGGGTGCGAAATCGAGCATTATGGAGAATTAAACAATTTAGAGGGTAAAGAGATAAGAATTAAACATTTCAGAGGAAAACGAAGAGTATTTTTGGGTTTTTAAAGAATCAAACATAAAAGGAAAACAAATTTTGAAAAGGAAAATCTTTTTGCTCTTTTATAAAAGAGATATTTACAAAAACAACGATAACTTCACTCGGGGAAGGATCTTCAAAAACACGCGAATCGAGATGGAATCGAAAACTCACTACATGCCCTCCCCGGCAGCGGCGCCATTTTTTGATTTGTTCGTTTTCGTACAGATATTTTCCGAAGAAATACAAAGGAATTTATTTCCCGGGTCGTTTTCCCAGCGAGGGATGAATGGAGATTTCAACTCACGACGCGATTCGGGATTCGAATGGGTAATAAGGATTTTTGAGGATTTCTAAACTACGGGATAAGAAATAGTAAAGGGAAGCAATAAAATCGACTAAATCTATGATGCAAATGAAGGAAATGCAACTAATTATGCAAGATTAAACAAAAACGCGATTAAACGTAATTAATAAAGCGCGAATTAAATGCAACTACTCTAATTTTAACCCATGAATATGAACTAATATTTTTCTACAGCTAAAAATGAAATTTGAAAATTATTTGAAATTTAAAAATAATTTTTTTTTTTATTTTTCTTGATTTATTTTGAATTAAAAACTAATTTTAAATATTTAAAATAGAGCTAAAATACTAAAAATTAGGAAAACATGCAAGAAAATTACAAAACTATTTTTCAAAAATCTTAAATAACTAAAAAGAATTTTCAGAACTGGAATCACATTTTTTTGACTTTTTCTCTATTTATTATGAATTAAAAACTATTTAAAACTAATTAAAATGCTAGAAAATCTTTTTAAGCTAAGAAAATTCTGGAAAAATACTTTTTATGACTTTTTGAATATTCTAAAACTAAGAAAATTGAAATTTCATTTTTCAGAACATTTAATGAATTATTTGTATTAAAAGCTAATTAAAAAGCCTAGAAAATGAAATAAAATGCAGAAAAATAGCAAATGAACAGTGAAAAATATGAAAACTTCCAGAATACTATAAAATAATATAGAGAACTAGGGAAAAATAACAGAAACCAATTTGGAGTGCAAGAACTATGATTTGGGCACACTACTAATATGAATAAGCACTCAAAATAAGCAAAAAGCTACTAAAAAGCTACCTAAACCCTAAGCTAACCTAAACTAACTGTAAAACACCTACTGCAACTAAATTGGATCAGATAAGCACAAGATAGAAGCAATTTAGCACCATAACAGGTTCAAACTATCTAGTGCCAAACGGCCCTCAAGCCCTACTTTGAGCACTAATCTAACTAGCTTATACAAATTCCAAAAATAAACTAAAATGACCTAGCAGTAGAAAACCAACCAGAGTTCTTTAGTCTAAAATTGCAGCTAGATAGGACTTATAATGAAGAAATTAAAATTCAAAACTATAAGCTATTTAGTCATATGGAGAACTGATGTGTAGAGCAGATTTAAGCTAATCTAAAACTTCCAGACCTGAATTTGCTAATATATGGACTCCTAAAGTGTAATCTAAACTAAGAATCCTAAAACTAATCCTACAAGCTACTTAAAAGACCAAAAATCAAGCATCAATTTCAACTAACTGATAATGATGCTAAAAGCAGACAGATATGAATGTGCAGCAAAGGAAATGGCAACTGATAAGCTTTTTGCAGACTAAATTTAAGCTAGAAAATGAGTTCCTAAGGCAAAGAAAAGGTTAAACAAATGAAATACATCCTAGAGGGCAATGAGGAGACTAAATTTATACCTAAGCATACAAATGAGGAGTAAAAGCAAATGAGGCAAATCAAGCTAAATTAATACTAAAGCTACTCAAACAAGCAACATTCAAGCAATATATTCAAAAGATTAAGCAAATGAAAGGCTGAGAAGAAGCTTAGTTGGGTTGGTTTTCACTGTGGTGCAAAGGGTGAAAGGCTTAGATCATCAACTTAAAAACAATTTGGATGCCAAAACAGACTTTGAAACTTAAAAACTTTAATTGCAAAAGCTTCACAACCAGCTACTAACATTTAACAAACTGAAATCGACTGACTAGAACCATTTTAGACCATGAAATCTAACAAAACCAAACACTCCTTTGTGTAACTGAAATGCAATTTTAATTTGAAAACTGATAAAACTGAATTGAATCAAACTTGAAATGACTAATCAAACATTTAACTAAGCATTCTAAACATAAAAAAAAAAAACAGAAATTACTCCAAACTGTATTGACTTTAGAATTTGACTTTATTTGACTTTTACTAAAAACTCAGAATTAAGACAATTAAAAGCAAAGGTGAACTCACTTAAGCTTGATTAAGCTAAAGTGAGCTTAAGTGGACAGTTAATTAATGCTAATAACAGAGGATGGATTTGAACAAGAAGCTTTGCAAAGAATTTAAAATGTAAACCTTAAATTGCATTAATAAAGGTGAACTTACAATTCGAAACGAAATACAAATTACACTACAAAAACATATTAAATGACATGAAAGTTAAATGGTAACAATTTCTAAAGCATGAAATTGGACAATCTTCAATGTGAATGAAGTGGGCTTTAAATAGCTGAAGAGGAGAGCTTGGGAAGCTTCTGGGATGTGAAATCTGTACCATTCATTCTTCATCTCGTCATTCCAATTGATCACAGCCCTTGGATCATGTGAATGATGTGTTCCCACCAATGAAAAGCTTTCCTTCTGCCACTCTGGCGATCCACAAGCGTGTACGCCTCGACACGTTGTCGATGCTTCGGCTATTAAACGTGGGTAGTTTTTAGGTGTGCAGGGTAATAGTAAAAGTTGGATAAACAGTAATTAGGTGGGTTTTTGGCGGGGTAAGGCTTTTGACCAGTGGTTGGTTTTTAGTTCTTGTTTGACCGGGTCTAAAAGGGATTTGACCGGGAATGGTTTTGGGATAAACGGGTATACGGGGTAATATTACATGTGGTTGTGGGCTTTTTGAGATTTTTGGGCTAAGGAAGTAAATGGGGAAGTGTTGGTTTGGATTTGTTTTAGATTTGGACTTTAAGAGTATAATCCGAATTTCAATCATAAGGTTCCATTCATGTAACATTTTAACCATAGGGACCAATGGTGTAAAATCTGAGAGTGTAAGGATAAAATGTAAAATTGAGTAAAATGAGAGATGAAGGGTATATTGTGTAAATATGGGTAAGTTGGGGGGGTTGTTATGTAAATTTGGAAAAGTGATGGTGAAAATGAGAAAAATCCCCTAACATGATCCACAACTCCGTAATTTGATCTTTTAAACATCAAAGTCTCAGAAATAGCATCCCGGCATCGGCTTTTGCACTCTTCTCTCTCTCGTGCTCAGTTTTCTTCGGTTTTGGCTTCTTTTTGTCTGTTTCGTCATATCCGTACCTGCACATGCATAAACTCAAGAAACACGCAAATATTAACAATAAACGGCTCTTTCTTGGTTATTTTGGGTCAGTTTTGATAAACAAAAGATATGTGTTTAAGCACATATCAGACAATTTCATGAAAGTGACTAAACGGCCTTGAAAAGCTAGTCGTAAAATGGTGCACATCGAGTGTTAGGAAACAAACTCAACGGTTTTGGGAAGCTTGTATCATTATCTCAAAGTTTTAGCATGTATGTTTTCATCATAGAGGTCTTGATCATGGAGAAAAACATAGGTAAAGTATGGTACTTGTATCCAAAATATTGTTTAAGGGTGGTTTTCGGCAAAGTTTAAGTGACCGTATTTTATTCGTTACAACTCCGCTTGACGAACGGTTGGACATTTTGGAAAATAGGCTAGGCGAACTCACTTTTACTAGAAGACATCTCGTTATAAAAAGTACTACATCCATGTTAAAAACGACCCTCAACATGGTCCTTCGTTGCCGTAGTATGTGTCTAATAGAAATATATTAATTTGCTTATATAATAAAGTTACGGCAACTTTGTTTAACGCATGTAATTTAATCGTTACAAGTCCGTTTTCTACGTTTTCTACATCCTTAGATTCGTATTAAAGTATAATAATATATTTTTGATAAGTCGACACAATTCATAACGCTTAAGACTCAGTTTTGACTCGTAAAAAGGTAAAACAACATGCTGAATTTTCTGAAACAAATAGTTTTCGTCGTCAAACTTCAAAATAGCATAACTTCTTCGTTATAACTCCGTTTTAACCCGTTCAAGCGGACACGTTTCCGTTTTAAAGTGTATTTTCTAAATATCTAGCCCAATAATTTTTACTCACTGTCGAAATTTCCAGAATTCAAAAATATGGACAGACCCTTAATTAAACTTGTCGAAATGAGTTTTTCTCGCGTAAAACCTATTCTAACCAATTCAAACCAACTCCGAAGCTATTCTAATCCTACCATACACCTTCTTAGGGTGTCATGGGTTCCTAGACATCACCAAAAGTGATATGTTTCAAGGAGTAATTATAGGATGACATATATACATATATATATAACACTTAAAAACATTTAAAGTGGTATAGCTATCCATATGACTTGCATATTTTCTCAAACATGATAAAATGAACATAATATGAATATGAAAGATGAAAAGGACAATGAAATGCTTACTTGTATGATTATGTGAAGAAAATGATGAAAATCTTATTAATCTATAGGTTATTATTTCAAAACCTTAACATAGATCACTATATGAACTTGATAATCACTTGGACTTCAAAAATTAATGGTTTCTTCATGGTGTTCTTGATGTGGCCGGTTATGGAGGAAGGAACAAGAGAGGATATTGATTTTTCACACCTTGAGATAATATTGTATGTGTAGTATAAAATATCTTAACTTAAGTATATAATTCTTTACTTGAGATATTTGTACTCCAAAAGTGGTGTGTCACCATATGTAGGTCGACATACATATAATACACAATAGACTTGTGTATTTTGATCATTTAAGCATGTGTAGGTAGAAGTAAAGGTGTAAATTTTTGAGGATAATTGGTAACTTGTGTACATATTTAAGCATTTAGGGTAGCGTTAACTAAAAATAAATTTTAACGGATCAAAATAAAATATGTTGAAGTAATAAAAATTATGAAAATACATTTCTTACAAGAACTGAGTGAAATAATAATTATCATGTAGAATTTACGAAAACCGTCGTAATTATATAAATATAACAATTTATATACAAAATAAATTTAAAACACCGGGTAAACTCATAATATTATTTTTATAATCTTAATATGAGTATAAAAATATATTGGGATAATTTTTGGAAGCATCGGATCAAATGTTCAAAATAATTAGTTACGCGATAGCGTTTATTTAATATGAAAATTACGCGTTTAATGTAAAATGCAAAATCATGCATGAACTAATATGATGACAATGTTGCTAATGAAATGTAGACTAAACCTAGTCTATATGAAATGTCCTTGATGATTGTTCATGAATTCGCAACTAAACCCCCTAAGGTTACGCGAATTTGATACTCGTAAACCTAGTTTACGAAAAATGATGGATAGTGAGTTTGAGAAATGACCGAAAATTGAGAATTGTGACATTCTTCCCCGGTTAGAGGATTCACGTCCTCGTGATTCAATTAATGATACTATGGTCTGAACCTCGACAAGGGTTCTAAAAGTTGATGCTCGCATATGGTCTAAATGGTTATGTCAATGCTCATGCATATGGGTTCCTCGTTCAACTAAAATACGTTCTCGTGCTATCGTGAGCATTTCTCGTCCTAAATACATGCTCTCTTATGATTAGGCTTGGTGAGGCAGGCTTTCCCATTCTCGAGCGAAACCCTCAAAAGATTTTTAGGTAACCGATTTTTACTTAATCTCACAACTCATCAAACAAGAACTGTCATGAGATTAGGCTAAATCGGTTTGAGCAACAACTTGTTTCTAGCTTGATCTTTGCAACTCATCAAACAAGAACTGTCGCTCGGATCAAACTGGAAACAAGTGGTTTGAAGAAAATCTTTTGAAAATTTGGCTCGATTACGGAATTGCTTACACATATGAGACTACTACTCCATTCATTGCATGATTCTTCCTGAATTAGACATAGTTGATCAGGCTATGTATAATTTAGGAGTAACTATGCAATGCTTGGACTAATCGTCTCATATGATGTTTGGTGTTGAGTCATAAGTCCGCATGTATAAGGAGTATGCACTTATAATGATATGATGAGATGCTATGATGATGTGGTTATAGTCTAGGGTCAATGATGCAACCTAGTTCTCTATAACCGATGCTCTGATACCAATCTGTCACACCCCCAAATTACCTGTTTTGCAGCGGAATGGAATTCCTGGGGGTTGACTGTCATAGCATCAAAGTTACAGTTATATCGAATGACCTAAAGTGTCGTTTTGAAAATATCGTTTGATTCTGTAAAATAATCAGAGTTAACAAAACATAAGTCCCAATAGATTTCCAAGGCACCATAATAAGTTTGTTACAATCAAACGATAGTTAAGTGCATAAAAATATAGGTGAGATGCGTCGACACTGCGACTCTATGATAAATCCACATGCATGCCATGAAGTGAATGCCTTAGATACCTGAGATAAAACATGCTAAAAGTGTCAACACAATGGTTGAGTGAGTTCATAGAGTTTGGTTAGCAAGTAAAGCTTTTAAAGAGCGATCATGCAACAAAGGCAAAGTTTTTGGTCATTTAGAATAGTCCACAAAGCAAAGGCATCGTAAATCCACTCAGTTCCAAGTTCCACCCATACAAAACTTGCAACCTGTGTGTTCACAACCCATTGCACAAAATATAGTATGTCTAGTTTATGTTTATGCACACGTTGTCAAATGAGGTCACAAAGCAAAGGCATTGTAAATCCACTCAGTTCCAAGTCCCGCCCATACAAAACTTGCAACCTGTGTGTTGACAACCCACTGCTAAAAATAGTACGTCAATTATGTATGCATGTATCATAGTAGTTAAAAGTATAAACGTTTCAAGTATGTAACTAGTATATTGATCACGTACACGTGCATCAAAACTTATTCAATTAGCCATGAGTCTCCACTCCATCTCCAGAAACCTCAGGTAGGTATGATGCTCACAAGGAAAGTAATAGCATTGGTTCTACTTCATCTCCGAAACCCAATGCATGTATTATCCAAGGAGACTTTGTGTTGCTCATAAGGAAAGTAATAGCATTAGTTTTACTTCATCTCCGAAACCCAATGCGTGTGTTATCTAAAGAGACTTATCATGCGAACGAGGGGACTGCTCCATGTGTGTTGGGAGACTTTCAAGTTTAGTATAACACAATCAAGTATATTGCAATCAAGTATATAACGCAATCAAGTATAATGCAATCAAGTATAAAAAGTATAGCGTAGCATAAAAGTGTAAATGTTTTGAGTATTTGTACTTGTAAAAGCAAGTAGTTGAGCATGTATCTCCCCCAAAAGTTTGTAAACAATTAATAGAAAGTGGGGCTATGAAAATTCACATGGTGCAATGTTTATGATGACAAAAGTAGATACACAGAAATGAGGTTCGATCTCTAACTGCAACTTAATATGAATGATGTGTTCTAATATAAGTCATGAATCAATGTCCTGCATGCAAACTCATATAATATCCATACCACTTGTACACTTTTGAAAATAAAGTTTATTGTCGAAAAATAATCTTATAACGTCTTGTCAATTTATAAATTACTTTACAAGTATTTACGTTGAAACGATATCCCACGATAGTCATTTAGTGATTTATTATGAATCTATAACTTTTCGTCGTAAAATAATGTCATTTGACAATTTCATGAAAGTGACTAAACGGCCTTGAAAAGCTAGTCGTAAAATGGTGCACATCGAGTGTTAGGAAACAAACTCAACGGTTTTGGGAAGCTTGTATCATTATCTCAAAGTTTTAGCATGTATGTTTTCATCATAGAGGTCTTGATCATGGAGAAAAACATAGGTAAAGTATGGTACTTGTATCCAAAATATTGTTTAAGGGTGGTTTTCGGCAAAGTTTAAGTGACCGTATTTTATTCGTTACAACTCCGCTTGACGAACGGTTGGACATTTTGGAAAATAGGCTAGGCGAACTCACTTTTACTAGAAGACATCTCGTTATAAAAAGTACTACATCTATGTTAAAAACGACCCTCAACATGGTCCTTCGTTGCCGTAGTATGTGTCTAATAGAAATATATTAATTTGCTTATATAATAAAGTTACGGCAACTTTGTTTAACGCATGTAATTTAATCGTTACAAGTCCGTTTTCTACGTTTTCTACATCCTTAGATTCGTATTAAAGTATACTAATATATTTTTGATAAGTCGACACAATTCATAACGCTTAAGACTCAGTTTTGACTCGTAAAAAGGTAAAACAACATGCTGAATTTTCTGAAACAAATAGTTTTCGTCGTCAAACTTCAAAATAGCATAACTTCTTCGTTATAACTCCATTTTAACCCGTTCAAGCGGCCACGTTTCCGTTTTAAAGTGTATTTTCTAAATATCTAGCCCAATAATTTTTACTCACTGTCGAAATTTCCAGAATTCAAAAATATGGACAGACCCTTAATTAAACTTGTCGAAATGAGTTTTTCTCGCGTAAAACCTATTCTAACCAATTCAAACCAACTCCGAAGCTATTCTAATCCTACCATACACCTTCTTAGGGTGTCATGGGTTCCTAGACATCACCAAAAGTGATATGTTTCAAGGAGTAATTATAGGATGACATATATACATATATATATACTAGACGAGTACCCGCGCCTAGCGGCAGCGATGTCTAGTTTTCTGCAAAGTTCCGATGACCCATAAGTTTCTTTCAACAAACTGTATTTGTAGCATTAGAGAATCGTTTTCGAATAACTACAATTCTGATGCGTGGTTGCATAGCAGCATAAATATATAGTTTTTTAAAAAATTATGTGGAGTCGATCTAAGTGTGTGAGTATATTTTTAAATAGGATTGTTTTAAGTTATAAAGATTTTTAGTAATAATAGATTCAAGCATTACAAAAAGCAACGGTATTATGTAGTTGACAATATTATATTGTAGTTTAGAGGTATAGCCAACATGTGTGACCGCTTTTTCTTGTTTTGTCAGTAATTTAGGCAGTGATAACTATTTTTTTTACATGTGTAACGTTTATCATTTGGTGTGTGGTTTTTAAAATTGTAACTTTGCAAATTGGATATCACCATATAAGATTATTTTGTACTATCAATTTGTATAGATATTTATGCATTGTTCAAAGCTATTTGTTTGAGGTACAAATAATTATCGCTAAAGATAACAATACTATTTATTTTTTGTGATTTTAATAAACTTACATAATATTATTGATACACTGGACAAAGGGCTATACAATATATATTAACTTTTAAACGACGATTCATATATGCTAGTCCCTTAAATGGTGCAAGAGCAACATTTTTTAAAATAACATTATACAAATGACAAATTACATGTGTCAAAGCAAAATAAACCAAAAACTACAATTACTTGGTCTCTCCTTTCAAAAAATTGTCACGGGTTCCACAACTACTTCATCATTTCTCATATAATTTTGTCAAATTTGAAACCCTATTTCACCCGGGTGGTTCAACTGGTTGAACCGTTCCGATAAAAAAACAGGTCGATTTAAACCTAGTCAAACCGATAGGTTGGGTCGAAAAAATGTCAAATTAAACCGGGTCAGCTCGCCGGGTTTGAAGCGTCCCGGGTCAACCTGGTATCGGTTTCAACAGGTCAACCCGGTATCGGTTTCAACGGGTCAACCCGGTATCGGTTTCAATTGGTTGTTTTTAATTTGGTAGATGTGCTTTTAATTGGGTGTACAATGTGAATAAATTATTGTACTTTCAAGTAATGGGGTGTTTTAATAAGAGTATTAATTATATTATTTATTTCTCTCTCCATTGATCATGTTTTCAACATTCAACTTTCAACATTTTTCACTTTTTCCACTTTGACAATTTTTCCATTTTATATAGTATAGATAGCACTTAAAAACATTTAAAGTGGTATAGCTATCCATATGACTTGCATATTTTCTCAAGCATGATAAAATGAACATAATATGAATATGAAAGATGAAAAGGACAATGAAATGCTTACTTGTATGATTATGTGAAGAAAATGATGAAAATCTTATTAATCTATAGGTTATTATTTCAAAACCTTAACATAGATCACTATATGAACTTGATAATCACTTGGACTTCAAAAATTAATGGTTTCTTCATGGTTCTCTTGATGTGGCCGGTTATGGAGGAAGGAACAAGAGAGGATATTGATTTTTCACACCTTGAGATAATATTGTATGTGTAGTATAAAATATCTTAACTTAAGTATATAATTCTTTACTTGAGATATTTGTACTCCAAAAGTGGTGTGTCACCATATGTAGGTCGACATACATATAATACACAATAAACTTGTGTATTTTGATCATTTAAGCATGTGTAGGTAGAAGTAAAGGTGTAAATTTTTAAGGATAATTGGTAACTTGTGTACATATTTAAGCATTTAGGGTAGCGTTAACTAAAAATAAATTTTAACGGATCAAAATAAAATATGTTGAAGTAATAAAAATTATGAAAATACATTTCTTACAAGAACTGAGTGAAATAATAATTATCATGTAGAATTTACTTAAAACCGTCGTAATTATATAAATATAACAATTTATATACAAAATAAATTTAAAACACCGGTAAACTCATAATATTATTTTTATAATCTTAATATGAGTATAAAAATATATCGGGATAATTTTGGAAGTATCGGATCAAATGTTCAAAATAATTAATTACGCGATAGCGTTTATTTAATATGAAAATTACGCGTTTAATGTAAAATGCAAAATCATGCATGAACTAATATGATGACAATGTTGCTAACGAAATGTAGACTAAACCTAGTCTATATGAAATGTCCTTGATGATTGTTCATGAATTCGCAACTAAACCCCCTAAGGTTACGCGAATTTGATACTCGTAAACCTAGTTTACGAAAAATGATGGATAGTGAGTTTGAGAAATGACCGAAAATTGAGAATTGTGACAGTATGAGTGTGCCCTGACACCCCATGCTCTTATGTCTATCCAAATGGATGAGATGTATAATGGAGTAGTTTTAGGGTGTTCAAGAATTGTGCTTTTTCAAATTATCTCTAGTTAAAATGGTGTCTACATCAAATCTTTTTTTTTTTTTTTTTTTTCTTAGTTATGTTTCACTTATGTCTATCCAAATGGATGAGATGTATAATGGAGTAGTTTTTAGGGTGTTCAAGAATTGTGCTTTTTCAAATTATCTCTAGTTAAACAATGAGCCGTATCAACCATGATGCAAAGAGATATTGTTCGGATTTTCTTATATGTGATATAAATGAATATGCAAGATATAGTTGTATAAAGTGATTGACAATTCTAGTTCTCTTTGACATTATTGGTAGACAGGCCATGGACTTGAACTATGACAACGACATTCCTCCAAAACTATTTGGGATCCTACCACACATATCATATTCGTCGAGTTGTGCCTTGATGAGGTAAGAAATGGCAACAAACAAGGGAATCTCTTAAGCAAGGTTGGTTGGGCGCGCAAACTTATAAAATAATTTGAAAAATTGAATATGAAAAGTGTACTCCATATTACACGTTAAAACCGTTGAGATTGGAAGTGTATCGTCTAGTAAGTGAATAACCCGGTGAGAAAGACAATTGATGCAACCCAAGAGCGGTGGGATGAGATAATACAAGCTAATAACGAATTTGCAAAATTCAAGAACAAATGTGTGGAGATGCATCACATCTACTACGAGCAACTATTTCGCACGCAAGATTGAATTTGATAAATGCAATTTGAAAATTGGAATTTATTAACTGCACTTTGATCTATATGAATTATAGAATTGACAATAACCAAGAAGAGTGTTTCATGTACCACTTCATTGATAAGAAATACAATTTGACTGATAAAGCTATAGGTGTTTAAGTACTACTACGTAATTACTTATGTATTATCGTCATTAGTTTAGCTTTGTATTCACTGTCATGTATGTATTGTATATAGGTTGTATTTTTTTTGTAGTTTATGGTTTTTCATATTGTAATTTTAGCTTTAAAATGATAAGTTAATGTTAAATTTAAATAAATTAATAAAACAAATGGTGCCCATTTATGTAATTTTATGGATTAATCTAATAAATAATTTGATTTGCCAAACACTCAACTGATTATCTAATTATCATGATATAAAACAACATAATCAATCCAAACATCATATTTCAAAATCATGTTTTGATACCGCTGATTATCTGATTATGCGATATCAAAATGCATAATATATTTTAAACAAGCAATCCCAAACCCCCTAAGTAGGGCTAACACAGTGAACCGCATACTGAAGCGACCGACAAATGGAACTGAATATATTCTGGTACGGTCGTCAGTCCCTCATTTGGTTCATATTCGGTTCTCAGTTTGTTCTAGTTCGATTCAGTCTTACGCACAACCGGCCAATACTCTTTGTAGGACAGAACGCAGCCCGACCAAACACATTTCGTTCTCGTGTTTTGTGCTAACTTGTTTTTTTATCCAAACCGGTTCGATTTTTGAACCGTGATCCTTAGCTAAGTATTCGAGAAGGAGCACTACCTAACTCTCAGTCTGAGTATTCGAGAAGGAGCATTACCTAACTTTAATATCTCATTACGAAACTTCAGAACTTGTAAACCGACTGAACTCAGGTATTTACCTTCCCTTATTAACCATACTTTTTTTTGCTAAACTAACTAAAAGGGTTGATAAGCAACCGACTAAAAGCCTTGGTTGTAATATAAGTTTCGACTTAGGTTCAGTTCCAACTAAGTACGTCAATCACATAATTCGTGGGAATGAAAATGCCACCGTACTAAGGATACTAATCTCTTCTCTACTCTTAGTAGTAATTAGGGGTGAGCAAACGGACCGGATGGACCGGACCGACCGACAAAACCGACCGGACCGATGGACCGGCGGTCCGGTCTCGGTCTAGGGTTTTTGCCGGATTCGGTCTCGGTCCGGTTCGGTCCGGTCCGGTCCGGACCACAAACCTGAAATTTAGCCTTGTTGGACCGGACCGACTGACAGACCGACTGAGACCGGACCGGACCGACCACATTCGGTCTCGGTCTCGGTCTAGGGTTTTTGCCGGATTCGGTCTCGGTCCGGTCCGGTTTTCGACCGATGAGCAGCCCTAGTAGTAATAATGAAACTTGAACCCATTCAATTTATTTATTTATTTATTTATTTGTATTCACTAAGAAAAAATATACTCAAAAGTTGCATAACAAATTGTTGTGTTGACAATATTGAGCCGTAACACTGAACTCCCAGGGAAGGCGTCCATAACGCGTTATACCCAATGCACTTACACCGGTCACTATAGTGGATGGTCTACCGTCACCACCTTCAAACTTCACACGGGATCACTATAAAAGTGGTTTCAACCACGCACCAAAGGGTATGTTTTTTCAGTGGTTTGGTGCATGCACCACCGAAAAGTTACTTTTTTTTTGTTCGTCAAAGTATATTTTGGGGTATGTTTGTATAAAATGAAGTATTTTTATATTTTTGGTTTGGTGGTCACCATAGCACATGTTTGGTAATAAATGTGTTGAATGGTAATGTAACGCTGACATGAAAGTGATGAGTTTGATGACCACAGCGCATCTTATGAAAACGTAACACATTATTTCCTTACCAAATATTGTTAAACATAGTCACTACGTTTCTCATCTAAAAATGCGTTTTAATTTTTGTATTTTAACTACTCTGAGCTACTTGTCACCAACTACCTCAAATAGCTTTTGGCTAACGTGTACAAAACAAAATATTTCCCTATTTTATATGCAAAACATTATAAAGTTGTGTTTAGGATCCAAATTTAAATTTGTATTGTAGATATTTTTTTTAACCAAATGCTTGTAGGTTAAGGTAGTGTTTGATAATAACTTAATGTGTCTTAATTGAAAAATAGATAAGTTAATTAAGTCATCAAGTGGATGTTTGTTTAGTGCTTAAAATTAACATGTGACCTTCTAGAAAAAACCAGGGAGATGAGGGTCTACAAATTAAGTTCATCCCTTTTATCATAATTTTACATATTTACCTTCTCACTTCTTAACTTTATTTCAAATAAAATGATATAACAGTAATTTTTTCTAATTCAGACACTTTATTCAGCGCACAAAACAAACAACCATTTATTAATTTACAAACAGACAGTATATATCTAGACAGTATATATCTAGACAGACACTTTAATTTAACATAACTTAATAAAAAAACTAAGTAAACATGCCCTAAGTTTTTAAATGAGACAACGCGTGTAATAATAGATGGACAGAAACCCTATCGAAGAATCAAAAAGTTTGGATGGCAATGAAAACTTCGTTTTAAACCAAGTATAATATTTTTTTTTTTGAGTATGTTTGTGTTGAATTTGGATCAGCCAAGGGTCTAGATTTTTTTTATGTAGCATGAATCAGCCAATTTACTTCAAAGTAAAGAAGGCACAACTATGTATGTCGGACAAGGATCATTTAAAAAGAGTGCTTAGGAGCATTTAGCATTTTGAATCAGAAGTTTGTTTGACAACGGACGTTTTTTTTAACGACGGTTTTTCAAATGTCACTTGAAGTTTTGAGGTTAAAGAGGCGTTTAGAATTAGTATTTATATTTTTTGTCATTTTACACTTCACACAACTACGATACGAAACAATTACTTCTACGGCAACAAGTCAACAACTAATCCTCCTACACACAACAATATTATATATTTTTTTTCACTCATTCTCTCTCGACATCTAAACCGTCAATTTTGACACTTGTCAAGATTCTGTGAGTAAAATGATAAGTAAGAACAATTTGTAGAAGAATATAGCATTTCTTTACAATTTAGTATGATCAATTTATTGTGCTTCAAACCAATATTTCCAAATTCCAACTATGGGACATATGACTTTAGGTTGATTTTAGTGGCTACCATGAGTCTAATGCCTACGTTTCATGTCTTGTAACATATTTAACTCACAAAAGACAAATTGCTCTATAGCCTTATGTCTTATTTTCAAAATGATTGATGAACGGTTTGCCTAATGTATATTATGAGGATCACATAAAGTCCGATACTAAAGTTTTAACCTCATAAGCATGTTTGTCCCACATAGCCTAAAGAGAGAAAACTTTGCTAGTTGATATATCATGGAGTATATGAAACGTTTGTGTTGAGTTTACTATTATGTTTTAGTTGTTGTCAAAGTTTGCTTGTAATGAATATATAATCAAATTCGTGGATGACTTCTTAAATTGATATGGATTCTTACTTTTTTTAGGTCATATATTTTTGTAAGTTATAGTTATCTACCCTCATCATCAAATACTAGCCGGGAACCCGCGCGTTGAGGCGGGTACCCATGTGATTATATTTTCCGGTGAGAATCTTTTTCGAAGTACCTATTTTTAGGTGGCACGATTTTCAGCTGCATAATCCGTCTATATTGGATTAATGACAATGCGTGGTTTTATATGGTATATGTTCGGGTGTGTAATGCTTAATTTTAGGTTAAAAATAGGATATTCAAATAATGATGATCTCCACAAATTACAAAAGTAAGCAACTTGCAAATGAAGAATTCTCAAGCGAAATAAATTATCAAGTGCGTTAACTTCTTCATAACATGCAATGTAATAATCTTTTCTTTTATTGAAGTAACAATAATCTTTTCAATGATACTATTGGCAAACGGAGTAATCAATCATCCATTCGCAATTAATTCTATTAACAAAATTATTGCAATTAATTCTATTAACCAAACTGTTGCAATTAATTCCTTTCGGTTACTTAATTTTTAGGTTTGGAATTAGGTTCGGATTATGGGTGTGTTTTTATATGGGACATGTGCAGGTATGTAATGCTTAATTTTAGGTTCGGTTTTAAGATCAGAGTTCGGAATAGGATATTCACCCATTATATAGTAGTATATAGATAAAAATAAAAAAAATAAATAACTAAAAGATAAATAAATAAAACATAAAATTACTATTTATTTCAAATTTTCGCTTATGCTTTTTTAGTTTTGCATCATTTAACTCATATCTAATTGAGTTTTATCAGAACACTTGTTATGCATTTCATTTTCTCATTTTTACCCTTTTAGTTTTGCAATATTTAACTTATAACTTATTGAGTTACATAATTAGTTGTTATTCAAATAAGTTGTTATTATTTAACTATTTGAAATTTTGAATAGTAATTTTTTTTAGAATTAATAAAAAGTTAGATAAGTTTTGATTATTTTTTGGTTTGTCTTTTTAGTTTTTATCACTTGACTTATAACTAGTTGAGTTATATAATTAGTAGTTATAATTTAAGGGTAGATAACTAATAAGTTACTTTTTAACTACTTGAATTGTAGATTTTTTTATACTTGATAACAAAAGTAGATAAGTTTTATTATTTAACTACAAATTACTAATTCACTGGTTACTTGGATTAGCTTAATTTGTCAGAGTCTTTACGTACATTAATATGAAAAAGTTCATACATCATGTTCTCGTCTTATAATGTCTTCATCAATTTAAGCTCATGTGATTAAACAAGCTATACACTCATTTTTCCTATATACCAATTTTCAAGGAATGAGTGAAATGGATAATAAGTTGACTTTGAATGCGCTGGGGAAAGAGTTAATATGTTGCATGTAGACTTTGAATGTGTTGGGGAAAGAGTTAAGGTTGTGTGGTCAATTTTGTGTTATTCATGATAATGTAAAATGGATAAATCAGAGTGATGCAAATGACCAACTTGTGTTCAATTAAGCGTATCTTGAATATCCTGCAACATACGGCCAACCCTTCACAACGATCGATTTGGAAACTTTTGAAGGAGCATAGTAATTGGAAAGAGGTTGAGAAGCCAAAATTTTACATAACCAAAGAAAAGGCTCTCAAAAAATCAAAGACAACGGAAACCACCTCGCACGTCACATCGGACTTGACAGAGGGTGGTTTTAATCTCAACAGTGAAGCGGATGAAGATGAGGAGGAAGAGGTTCGGGAAAATTCGACCAATGGGTCGGGACAAAGCTAAGAAGAAAGCATCATCCTCCTATGTTCCTTCGGAATCTTCAGCTAGTGCACCTGTTCTTGTTGATATGATAGTCGATAAATGAAAAAACATCAAATCGGCTATTTTGGGGCAAAAAGAAAGAAGCGCACGAGTCTTATATAACATTGATGAATCAGCAATATGAAATGGAAGAACATGCACTTTGAGAGAAGAAAGGGTGCGTCAGGAGCAAGTGGAATTGGAAACAAAAAGGCTTGAACACCAGAGACAAGAACTTGAGATGCAACGTGAAATGCTTCAGTTTCAACGAGAAAAGAAAAGGGACAAATACCTCATGTTCTATATTCCACGCATCGATGAGATTTTTCCTGAAACGCAATGGCGCAAGATGTTTAAGATGAAGCAAATAATAAAGGAGAAATATAATTTAGACCGTTAGTTTAAGTTATAATTTTTAGGGTTAATAAAATTTTAAAGCACTATACTTGTCAAGAATGGCAGTTCTGCGTATCGAACTAAAAAAATAACTCTTTTAGACATTAAAGTTGACATTTGTGTCTTTCTTTAAGTATTATGACCATTTTACCCTTTTTAAATTTTTTTCGAAATACTTTTTTTTCGAAATTTTTTTTCAAAAATATATATTTTTTTATTTTTTTTCCAAATACATTTTTTTTGAAATTTATGATTTTTTTTTTTTCGATTTTTTTTTTGAAATATTTTTCGAAGGGTAAAATGGTCATAATATGGTCATAATACTTAAAGAAAGACAAAAATGTCAACTTTAATTTCTAAAAGAGTTATTTTTTTAGTTCGCTACGCAGAACTGCCATTCTTGACAAGTATAATGCTTTAAAAGATTATTAACCCTAATTTTTATTGCAATGTTTTTAATTTTATTTGAATTATCAATGAAATGTTTTTAGTTATTAATGAAATTTTAGTTTTAGTATTTAAAAAAATGATAATGAGAAAAAGAATATGGTGTTTTCGGTCTCTTTTTTACACTAAGTTGGTCATAAAATTACCCAAGAGAGAATGCTAATGTGACAGTGGAGATTTTGGTGTATTGGTTGTCACCATTGCAGATGGTCTAATACCATTAGAGATTTTTAAAATCAGTTTTACACGAGCTTTCACAAACTTTAATAAGTGGGCAGAACAAACATGCCCGAAACACAAATTGAACTGTGAATATACTGGTACGGTCCTCTGGTCTATCATTTGTTTCATATTCAGTTCTGAGTTTGGTCTAGTTCGATTCAGTCTTACGCACAACCCATCAATTAGTTTTGTTGGGTCGAACCCAGCCCAACCAAACACATTTTGGTTTGGTGTTTTGTACCAACTCGATTTATGGTCCACTCTGGTTTGATTTCTAAATCCCGATCCTTAGCCAAGATTGAAAGAATGTCAATCTCCAACTCTCAAACTAATATTGGAGAAAGAGTGCTACCTAACTTTAATATCTCATTACAAAACTTCAGAACATGTAAACCAACATACCCTGAACTTAGGTATTTACCTTCCCTTATTAACCATTCTATTTTTGCTAAACTAACTAAAAGAGTTGATAAGCAACGGACTAAATCAAAAGAGCAAGAAAGATTAGTCCTTAACTCCTGAAGCCTTGGTTATTTTTTAATTTCGTCAATCACATAATTCGTGGGAATGAAAATGTTGGCCTTAAAGCATCAAGAACGTTAACTATGAAATCATCAAACAATTTGCCACATTTGCTGTTTGCCACCGTACTATATAAGGATACGGATCTTTAATTTTCTACTCTTAGCAGTGATAATGAAAACTTGAACCCATTTAATTTTTTTACTTTTCGTTTTTATTCATTAGAGAAAATACTTAAAAGTTGCATAACAGGTTTTGACAACATTGAGCAACAACACTGAACTCCAGGGGAGGGCCTCAATAATGCCCTTATACCCCAATGCACTTGGCCAAATGTAACACATTATTTCCTTACCGAATTTTGTTAAACATAAGTTTATCTAAAAAAAATACGTTTTAGTTTATTGTATTTTAACTATTTTGAGCTACTAGTCACCAACTACCGCAAATAGCTTGTGGCTAATGTATAGAAAACTAAAAGCTTTTAGTTGATGTAAATATCCTATTTTTTCAAGAATTTTTTCATAAGAAAATAGAAAAACTAAAAATCCGTATAGTCATATTTTTTCCCCAACAATTAATAAATAAAAAAAAATGAAATTATCACTTTCTAAATTTTAACTAGAAAAATGAAAACCCCGGATCTTTGTTTAGTTGGTGAAATTGTTTCTTATTTTTCCGTTTCTAGATTCCTTAGGAGAAGGGAATGGTTTTTCTTCTCTAGTGAAGAGTTGAGAATTTTGAACACGCTTTTAGTTGGAGTTATATTTTTCCTTTGAGAATTTTACGATGGTGGGTGGTGGCGGCGACGTTGGGGGGTGGAGGTTGACACGGGAGATTAGAGTTAAAATAATGTATCTTTTATTTTTTGTAGACCCGTCTCTTTTTATTGAGAGAAAAATGAGAAAGAAAAATGTAAGAATGGTAGAATGAGCTTTTCAATTTTTTAGTTAAAATTTTAAAAATGAGAATTTCACATTTTCTGAAAATATTTAGAAAAAATTGTGAATAAATGGATTTTCAGTTTTTCGATTTTCATACAAAAAATTTCTTAAAAAAATAAGATATTTTTCACCAACTAAACTACCTTCGATTTACCTTTCTCCATTTTTTTCTCGCTAATAAATGAAAAGTAGAACTCCATCTAAACGGGCAAAATATTTCCCTATATTATATGCAAAACATTATACAGTTGTGTTTAGAATCAAAACTAGATTTTTTTTAAATCAAATGCTTGTAGGCTAAGACTTTAAATGGGTTGGGAAGGGTTTATACAAGGTTTATGTGGCTTAAATTTTAAAAATAAGCCCCAATTTAAAAATAAGTCTCGTTTGGCAAGAGGCTTATTTAGCTTTGGGCTTTTGAAGTTATAAGCCACAGCCTAAAAAATGAGGCTAAATTTTTTAGACCGGAGCTTATAGTATGTTAAATTACTTAATTACAAAAAAAAAAAAAAATCTAATATATACATATGTTAATTTAATTATATGTTTTTTTTAGTAATTTTACAATAATAAACCCCAACTTAAACTAATTTGTCAAACAAGTTTATAAAATAAAAATTCTAGTTTCGGCTTATAATATAAAGTCTCAACCCAACCCCAACCCCAGCCTCAGCCTCAGCCCCAGCCCCAGCCTATTTTGCCAAACATACCCAACGTGTGTAATAGATGGTCATACAACCTATTGGAGAAGTCACAAAAGCTTGTATGACATGTTGTTTGAAATATTAAATGAAACTTCGTTTTAAACCAAGTATCAATCACTTGTTTTGTGAATGTTAATTCTCAAGTCTTTGTGAAAATAATAATAATAATAATAATAATAATAATAATAATAATAATAAAATCATTACTTCAATGCTTAAAAGCTTTTCAAACACTTTTTGAAGCAAAAAAGCTATTTTCTACCTCTTAGTGGAGATGCTTAGTACTTGAATAAATAGTTTTTTCAATGTAAAAAAGGAAGAACTTTGTATGTTGGACAAGGATCTGTTAAGAAGAGTGTTTAGAAGCATTAAGCGTTTTGAATCGAAGTTTTAATGACAACGGACGTTTAGCTTTTCTCAACGTTGTTTTTCAAATATCACTTGAAGTCTTGAGGTTGAAGAGGCGTTTAGATACGATATTTAGCTTTTTCGTCATTACACTTTATAATTTACATATATAACTACGATACCAAACAATTACTTTTACGGGAACAAGTCAACAGCTGCTTCAAACCAATATTATATATATATATATACTATTTGAAGTTGGAGGGTGTATACAAATACATGTAATATACACTATGGTGTCCAAATTTTATTGGCCCATTCATTGATATATTACACAAATTAACTGTGTGTCACATTACTATTGGTGAATGTGTATTGAGGCAATTATTGTTCACCCCCTTTCACTGTAGTTACACAGTTGAAATACGTATACTTTTGTTCCACTGCCTTAAAACAGATACCACCATCCATTTATTATCTCTCTAATATATCCCACATCCCTCCATTTTTCTTCCTGAATCTTCTTCTCACCTCTCTAACGGGGTCATTGATATCTTTTATATGAATATGAAAATGAAATCGCCGGAGTATCTTTGGGTTTTCCGGCGAACCTTGCGCCGTTGTCTTCAATCCGGCTAGCAATAGTAAGTCTCATCATATGCTTTTTAATTTTTAATAAATTTTTAATTATTTGGCGGGAAAACTTGAGTAAAATTTAAATTTTTAAGGAGACTAAACGTTCAATTTTTACGCGAAATTCAAATTTTGGTTTAACTGTGAAAATTTTGGTCAAAATTCAAATTTTTGGGCCTAAATTCAAATTTTTCGGGTCAAATTTGGCGTCAAAATTGTCATAACTCAAATTTTTCATACGACCTTAGAATTGATTTTTATAGTGAATTTCAAATTCATGGCGAAAATTTTTAGAACCAAGGTTCTGAGTACGACTTTCGAACACCTCAACCGAGTTAAATCTTCATCAACCACAACTCCTTTATCGTTGAATCGATCCTACATCAACTTTATCGGATCATACCTTCATCAATGGCAACTCAACAAGACATTCATGCAGCCGGTCCCGAAAACCGTCCTCCTATGTTGGAAAAGGTGGTTATCTTCAATGGACAAGTCGTATGCTTCGTTACATCAAGACCAAACCTAATGGAAAACTCATGATTAAATCCATTCAGGATGGACCCTTCATACCTCGACAAGTCCAAGACCCTGGAAATCCTGATGCAACACCTCCCGTCCCACCATTTTTCGTCTTCAAAAGACCTGAATACTCGAAGAGGATCGAAACAAGTCGACGCAGATGACATGGCAATTCATATTGTCCAACTGGGTTTACCAAGAGACATCTTTGCTTTGTGACGGTTGTAAAACTGCTTTCGATATGTGGGAACGTGTTAGACGACTTTGTCATGGAACAAAAATCGGTCAACAAGACACAGAGAACAAGTTGCTAACTGCATGGGAGAAGTTTACATCTACTCGAGGAGAATCCATTGAATCCTACTATGGAAGGTTTTGTACTTTAATGAATGAGTGATCGAAACAAGTTGACACCCAGAACTATCGTGAGCAACATCAAGTTCTTGAACAATCTACCATAAGAATGGGGACGATATGTCACTATTGTCAACCAAACAAAGGACTTACATCAAGTGAACTTTGATCAACTCAACGATTTTCAGAAACAAAACCAAAATGAAGTGAATGAAGTCAGGCAAGAAAGATTAGCAAAGAATCATGATCCATTGGCACTCATTGCAAAGACTCAAACTTCGGTGAATACACAACAACAAGCTTCATCATCTTCCACTAACAACTTGCAGCAATACATCCCTCAACAACAAAACTATCCACCTGAACAACAACATTACCAGAACAAGGAATCACTAATCTTGAAATGGAACCAGAAGAAGCTTTGTCACAAGCATTTGTATTCTTGGGTAAAGCATTTAGCGGTCGCTATTCCACACCAACTAACAACAACCAAAGGATTTCATCAAACACTCGCAGCAGGAAAATTGCACAGCCGGGTGTGAACATGGGCAATCAAGGTCAAATGGTTGGAGTTATTGGGAATCAGCAGGATATGCTACTAGATTTCGCATGGGTAATCGGCGGTTCGAATCGGGTAATCGGATGGGTCGAGAATGTTGGAAATAGAGTAGTGGGTAATCGAGAATGGGAATGTTGCCTCAAAGAGTTGGGAATTATGGAAATGTGAATCGGGTAATCGGTTAAGTGTTATAACTATTAAGGATTGGGTCACATGGCAAGGAATTGTCCAACTAAGCCGAAAAAGAAGGATCTTAGTATCTTGAGAAAGTTATTCTGTTGGCACAAAAGGAACAATCTGGACTTCAATTGAGTCTTTGAGGAGCATGACTTCATGGCTATTATGGATGATTTGGAAGACCTCGAGGAACTCAATGCAAATTGCATCTTCATGGCAAATCTTCAGGAGACTAAGTACGACACCGATTCGACGCACCTCTGTCTATGACGCCAACGCAGTATCTGAGGTACCAATCACGGAACCATGCTATAACAATGTCATATTTGATGTGTTTACTCATGACGAACAGCATTGCAATGACATCAGCACCTACTTATGATACATACATGGACAATCCGAGTTGTAGCAATACTAACTCGAGACTCGGATGTGGATCCTAGTGGAGGCTGTGTGGCACAAAATCTTTGAGTGATGAGGAAACTTCGTGCTTATTTTGAATCATTAATCAACAACTGTGGCATTGAAATTGAGAAAGTTAAAAGGTCAATCGCGATGTTAAGGCGCAATGCCAAATTGACCGATGAGCTTGAGAGTTACAAGGAGAACGCAAAAGCTTTTGAATTTCAGAAAAACAAAGAATCGGAATTAGAAATTGGTTATCGAAATTTGGTTTCTAAAGAAAAAGAATTGCAAATCAAGTATAACACACTTGATGTGAATTCGAACTTGAAAATTAAATATTTAAACAAGGAAAATTCAGATCTAAATGACCAACTTTCAAAACAAAAGTCAATGTTTTCTAATCTTGAAAAAGCAAAGAAGCAGTTGATTACTGATTTTTCAAAACGAGAAGATTCTCTTCTTGATGAAATTCTTGATAAGAATGAAAAAATCCAAACTTTGGAAAATTTGCTTCTTAAAACGGGTCATTCTGCTCAAACAATCAAGATGCTTTCTAATCAAGTAAATCCACGTTTTCATACTAATAATAGAATGGCACTTGGTAACGACCCTTCCTCGTTCCTCAAGAAAGCTCAGAAATCTCAGAATGTGTTAAACAATGGAAAAGCTTTACATGAACCCATTATTGTTCGTGATTCTCTTGAAACGTTAGAACTATCTGAGGAGAGTAGATCAAAAATGAAACAAAAGAATCCGGAAATCAAACCAATTGATTATAACAAATGGAACAAAATTAACGGAATTACTTTTGTTAATCAAAAAGAAAAGTCAAAGTTCTCCATCACACCAAGTGTTTCAAACAAAGAGTCAACACCTGTTTCAAAATCTGTTTCAAAACCAATCGTTATCTCAAAATCTCTTTCGAACATTGAACAAATGTCTTCAAACAATCCTTTTAACTCAAGTGATGCGAGAAGTATTTTAGACAATGTGAAAACGAGAATTGTGGATATTCAAGACACTGTTAAAACTAAAACCACTATTACACCTAACAACTGGTTCTCTAGTTTTGACATCGAACAAAGAAAGTTTTTGAAACTCAAATTGCCCCTCAGCTGAATGCCATCAGTGCAAGGGTAATTCATTTTGAACAAGCGTTTTTAAAGAAACAACCGTTGACTTTGTCAAGGACCATAAATCCCTGGTAAAGCAAGCAACTGACTGTGTTGAACAAATCAAAGTTTTGGAAAATTTAAATGACTCTCTCTTGAAGATGTTCGACTCTGATATAATGTCCATCATTTTGCAAACATATTCTGTTGAAGATCATGAACGACTCGATCTGAGACCTCCAAAATTGTTTCAAAATATGAAAAATCACTTGAGAAACTTGAAAAGAAAATGTCTCATATTTTAAACAACTTGATCGAAAAACCGAGGAATGCAAGTATGACAAATTGTCGTATGAGCGTGCCTACAATGACATGAAAGCGAAAAATGATCTTTTGAGGCTCATGGAAAGTCAAAAAGGAAAGGCGTGGATACTTGTGATTAAAAACCATTGACTGCGGAGAAAGCAAATGTTCCCAAACCGGTTTCCAAACCAAAAATGTCAGTTTCTATGCCTCCTCCAAAAGTCAATGAGAAAAATGTTTCATCAAAACCGTAACTCCACCTTGCCTAAACAAAATGTTGCTAAGGGAAAAGCGGTTATCGAGAAACCAACAGTTTTAGCTTCTGGCCTTTTTAAGATGAGTACCACTAATGCGTCTGCCTCCACATCTAAAACATCGGGAACAAACGTCATAAGTTTAGAAAAGCACTCTAAAGAGACTAGGAAAGTTGAAACCACTTCTCTAGATAAGATTGTGAATCCTAATGAGTGTGCCTTACCTTCTACAGGACTAGGAAGCACCTCTAGGAGCAGCAGACTAAAGCCTAAGAGCAATACAAGGAACAATAGAGTCTCGCTGGCCTCTAAGAGTAGTCGCTTGAATAAAGAGAAGAAAGTAGAAGAACACCCTAGGAATTTACCGCTTTTGAATAAGAAAGACATTTCATCTGAATGTAATGAACCTATGAAATCTGCTAAGTTTAATGAATCTGTTGAATCTGTTTGTTTAACTTGCAAGAAATCTTTATCTAATGTTCATGATGATTGTGTTTCTAAGAATGAGATTGTTAAGCTGTTAGAAGAATGTTCCCAAAAGAACTTATGCTAAGCGAATAGGAAGACTAGTTGCGAGACTTAGGCTTTACACTACTGATAGGGAGCATAATGTTTACTTTAGGAATGACATTTGGAAACCCACGGGTAGAACTTTCACACTCGAATGGTACAATGAGTGACCAACCAGAATACCCAGTTGAAAACTTCTTTGAGTGTGATTCGGATTTTACCTCTAACCCAACGGAACCAAACTCAAAACGGTTTCCAAAATCTTCTTCTTCTGTTATTGGCAGGTTATCGAAATATGTCTTTGGATCGTCGACTCGGGTTGCTCCAAGCACATGACCGAGAATCGAAGCTGGCGATCAATTTCGTGCCTGGAAATTCATGGGAACCGTGCGTTTGAAATGATCATGTAGCAGCTATCATGGGTTATGGAGATCTACCTTTTGGAAATTATTTGATCACTCGGGTTTACTATGTCGAAGGTTTGGGACACAATTTGTTTTCAGTCGGGCGATTCGTGATGCTTGATTTAGAGGTTGCTTTTAGGAAAAATGCTTGCTTCGTTAGAAACTTGGATGGCACTCTCTTAACTGGAATCGGGATACAAACTTGTATGCTATCGACATCAATCAAATGGCCTCTTCATCACCAATATGTCTTATGACACGAGCATCCGGAACACAGTCCGGTTTGTGGCAGACGTTATCCCATCTCAATTTCGACACCATCAACAAAATTGCCAAAGACAACATCGCCAACGGACTTCCAAAGTTCAAATACACCAAGGATCACTTATGTCCATCATGCGAACAAGGAAAAAGCAAAAGAGCATCATATAAACCCAAATCCGTACCTAGTTCGGAAGCAAGGTTGCATATGTTGCACATGCACTTATGTGGCCCAATGAGAGTTGAAAGCATTAATGGGAAAAGTATATTCTTGTTATCGTCGATGATTATTCAAGATATACATGGGTTAAGTTCCCGAGATCAAAGGCGAAGCACAGGCATCATCATCACCTTTCTGAAACGTATTCAAGTACTTCTTCAAACTCCAGTAGGGTTGTAAGAACGACAACGCACGTAATTCACTAATCGAGAGTTAAGAGCTTATTTTGAAGATGTTGGAATCACACATCAAAAATCAGTTGTTAGAACTCCACAGCAGAATGGGGTAGTTGAAAGAAGAAATAGAACTCTTGTGGAAGCTGCTCGCACAATGCTAATCTATTCTAGTGCACCGTTATTTCTGGGCTTTATTTGCCATTGCTTGTTTCACTCAGAACCGATCCCTAATCCATCCAAGATTCAATAAAACCCCATATGAACTTGTGAACAACAGAAAACCGGATATCTCTTACTTTCACGTGTTTGGCGCTTTGTGCTATCCTCTGAATGACAGAGAAGATCTTGGAAAACTGAAAGCAAAAGGTGATATTGGAATCTTCATTGGATATTCGTATAACTCGAGGGCATTCAGGGTGTATAACGGGAGAACTAGGAGGATCATGGAGACGATGAATGTGAAGTTTGACGAACTTTCACATATGGCTTCTGAGAGACTCGCTCTAAAACCCGCACTAAACCGACAGACTTCTGGACACATCAGTTCAGGACTCGTACCTCAAAGAGCTCAATCAACTTCGATTGACAATCCTAAAGAACAAGAATGGGAGAATTTCTTTGAGTTAATGTTCGATGAATACTATGGTGGAACTTCGACAAATGCATCAAACCATTATTCCGCTGCACCCGCTCAACATCATCCTCCACCACCAACAGAAGATGCATCTACAACGGTCGAAACCAATGCACCAACTCCATCAACATCATCTACATCTACTCAAGTTCTTGCACCCGTTCTACCCACAGTTGATGAGCAAAACCAAAACCAAAACGATGCAACGTTAGATGACGACTTATTTGAAAACCCGTTTGCTATGGAATCAGCTGAATCATCTTCATGCTTACGAGAACCATCTAACTCGCATACGTATAACCAACGGTATCCTTCTACTCTGAAGTGGACAAAAGACCACCCAATTGAACAAGTTATTGGTGAACCTTCAAGGCCAATTCAGACGAGACGCCAACTTGCCACCGATTGCGACTTGTGCATTTACCTTTGCTCAATTAGCAATCTAGAACCAAAGAACATTCGTGAGGCAATGGCAGATCCCGCATGGATAGAAGCAATGCAGGAGGAACTTCTTCAATACCGTCTACATGACTCGTGGGAAAAGGTTCCAAGACCCATTGACGTTTGAGTCATTGATCTTAAATGGTTATGGAAGAACAAACGGGATGAAGAAATGACTGTCATTCGCAACAAAGCTCATCTTTTGGCCAAAGGATACAGACAAGAGGAAGGGATAGACTTTGAAGAGTCATTCGCGGCGGTAGCTAGACTAGAAGCGTCGGATTTTCTTAGCCTACGCCGCTCACAAAAACATCACGGTTTATCGGATGGACATTAAGACCGCGTTCTTGAATGGAACTCGAAAGAAGAAGTGTCGTGAGTCAAAGGCTTCATAGACATGGAACATCCGGACTACGTCTACAAACTCAAAAAGGCAATCTATGGATTGAAACAAGCTCCAGAGCGTGGTATGACGAACTGTCCTCTTTCCTTATCCAAAACAATTTCACCAAAGGAACAGTTGATCCTAACTTGTTTACACAAAAATGCAAAAACGACATTTTGATTGTTCAGATTTATGTGGGCGACATCATCTTTGGGTCCACTAATCCGAATCTTTCAAAACATTTTGAAAATCTCATGAAAAGTAAATTTGAAATGTCCATGATGGGGAACTAAAATTCTTTCTTGGTTTACAAATACATCAATCCCCACGTGGAATTTTTATAAATCAAGCTAAATACACAACTGAGATTTTGAAAAATCATGGTATGGATAATTGTGACTCGGTCGGAACACCAATGGTAACTTCACCAAAAATTGGAGCCGATTTGTTTGGGAAACCTATTGATCCAGAAGAAATATCGGAGCATGATTGGTTCTCTCATGTATCTTACTGCTAGTCGACCAAATATTCATTTTGCTGTTTGCTTATTAGCATGGTTTCAGGCAAAGCCTACCGAACTGCACCACAAAGAGGTTAAAAGGATCTTTTTTGAAGACATCCATTCATATGGGACTTTGGTATCCGAAGGAATCCGGATTTGATCTAATTGCCTTTTAGGATCACGGACCACGCAGGTGATCAAGTTACGCAAAAAAGTACATCACGGAGGAGCACAATTTTTGGGTGAAAAGTTAGTAAGTCGGTCATCAAAGAAACAAGATTGCACTATCAACCGCGAAGTATGTGTCTCTATCTGAGTGTTGTGCTCAAGTTCTATGGATGAGAACACAACTCACAGATTATGGCTTTACTTTCGATAAAATACCTATGTATTGTGACTCGAAAAGTGCCATAGCCATATCATGCAATCCTGTTCATCACTCAAAGACTAAGCATATCCGTGTCCGCTACCACTTCATCAAAGAGTATGCGTCGAAAATGGTGCTTGTTGAATTATTCTTCATGAAGGCAGATTACCAACTCGCCGATCTATTAACTAAAGCCCTTCCAAAAGAAAGGTTTGAGTATTTAGTTCGACGAATTGGAATGCGAAGCCTAACCCCTGAGGAGTTAGAAAGTCTTCTCGAATCTTCTTGAAAATGATTTTTCCAAAAGCTTATTTGTAAATATTTTTTTGAAAAACAAAATACAAAATTTGAAAAACCAACAAAAGAAAAATATAAAATATAAAATTTTTCAAAAATACAAAAACAATATAAATTCAAAAATCCAAAAATATTCTTCTCACGACATGTCTCTCAGATAATCGATATTCATGACGTTTCTAGAAATGTCATTCAAAACGTCTGGTATGTACGGATGCTTGAGCGAGAGTTATTTATTTGTTTTCTAAAACATGTCGTTGCTCAAAATTTCCCAAAATAATGGCTTTCGTATACATGATGCGAAACCGGACCAAAATGATGACTTTTGATTATTTTCAAATCAAAACTCGTGCTTTGATCGAAAAATGAGGTGTACGCTTCAGTACACTACATTTAAAAATGGTGAGAAATCATCATCATCTTGAGCACCTTTTCAAGATTGTTCAAAAAGATTTTCAAAATCTTTCATATAGTTTGTGCTTAAGATAACTCCCTCTAAAACCCTTTAATTGATTATGCTTTATTAAAGGGGGAGTATAAAACTAAAATGTTCCATATTCATGCGTAAATCAAATCCGCTTGTCTCCCCAAAAGATTCTAAAATGTTGTTTAATCCGTTGATATCAAAAATATCACGACTATGCTATTTTTGAGGGGGAGGAGACGTGATTAAAATGTGATCAAAAAGTTTAATGATCGTGGTTTGAATCTCAAAATGAGCTCGACTCAGACGGAACCAATGAATTGACGGGAATTAAAGTCAGGAAATGTACCATCTCGAGAAACTTTCTATGGACTTGACCAGGACGGGTAATAATTTCAAGCTAGTTCTCTAGTGATGTAAGCGTGTCTCGAATCGGTCTTGTTCATTGAAAGTCGATCAATTCAAAAAGTGCGAACTCTACCCTCTATGTGCGGATTTCGTCAAAACATATAAGCACATGTGAAGGGGAGTGTTTCTAAAAATATAAAACTCACGGAGTGTTGCAAACATGTTTTCTATCATAAACACTCTGAGAGATTTTCAAGAAAAATGGTTTTATGGCAACAATAGGACGATCATGGAGATATAAGGTGACTAAGGATAGGAAATCCGTCCTATGATCCGCCAGAGCGGAGGGATCTACCCAAGGACATCACCAATTGTGTAGTATTAGAAGTCCTTAGGTATGATTGAAAAAAGGAGTAATGTGAGAAAGGAGAAAGAAGGGGTTGAAGAATTAAAAAGAAATGTAATGAAAAAGGGTGAAAAGAAATAGCCCTCCATATTCAACCTTAGGGCGAAACCGGGTTCAACTCATCTGCTTCTTGGTGTCACTAAGATGACACTAGTATTGAAGACAAAGACGTCATGGACCCAGTGACGCACTGCACTAAACCTTCTAGCCACTCAATTCCTCTTAAAAGGATTTGTTTCATTCTCACTGGGAACCCTACATAATCTATTGACTTTCTCTTAGAGATCGTTGGTATTGAAGAAGGAGACCCTCTCCCTAGTCTCCGTTCAGGAAAACCAAAATGCACTATTGAGTCTAGAGCCACGAGATTCATCAAAAGATCTCATAGGAACACTTGACATGACATCGCTTGTTGTTCATCTATAAGGACACAAGTGATATATTATAGAGTCCTACGCAGATCTTAGCAATGCCGAACATTTATGAGAAGTTTCACTTCGTGATCTTGATGATTGAATGGAAACTCTGCCAGGTCAACATCAATCAGCCCTGACAGCAGTCACTTTGGTAATTCTCCGTGGATTACGCTTAGGTGTGTCTCAAGCGGTCTCATCGTGGGGTGATGCTTCGGTGTACCTCGGCGACTCATCTGAACTGTAGATGTACTTTGGTACATCGCGTTATCTCACTTGTGGGACTCCGGTTCAGGAACGGCCTCTGTGAGAATAGAGGCGTGTTTTCACACTATGCCTTTGTTTTACACCCTCGAAATTCCAACTTGTAAGTGCCGGAATCCGCTTATTACTAACTGTTTTTATGTTTTCTTCTTATGGAAGCTCCGGAGCGGATGGATCGTGCAGACTCGCCACATGCTCATACCAACGACACATGAAAGTTCTCATCACAATCAAAGGCTACTCAAAGTTTAAAGACTCGAGAACTACATCATTGGTAACCAAAAGTCAAATAGAAGTGTGAGCATGGTGGAGAAAGACGTGGAGACACCTAACCAACGAAGTTGACAAATGGCAGACAACCACATTATCTGATCACAAAGCATGAAGGAACAAAGAATCAAGACTATTCTATATCTACACACAAAGTTCAAGCTCGAGAAAAGTAAAGACCTAATCAAGTGGAGCATCATTTGAATGACCACCCCTTAGGGGGAGATTGTTAGCCTTAATAGTTTCATTAGAAGTGATGGTCATTCACATTTAGGAACTTTGTAATGTGTGTTAGATATCGTAAAAGAATAGTCAACGGGCTCGTGGATTGGGCTAAGCTAAATGGCTAATAGTTGAGACTTGCTAGCCGTTTATAAGCTTAAGCGTGTCAAATCCAAAGCCCAATCCAGCCCACGAAAAGCCCATAAGAAAGCCTTTAGGGCATCAAGTCCCTTGGACTATAAATACCCCTCAAATGGTCATTTGAGGGGTGTGCTTGAAAGTGTGTGTGTGTGTGTTTTTCCTTTGAAATAAACATCATATTGTTTCATCCTTCTCTCACAACATACACGATTTTATATCATTCAAGTCACCATCTTCCTTTCTTTATTTCATCTTCGTAGACGTATATGTGTTTGGTTTAACGTGTTCTAAGCAAAACGTGGGTATTGGTTTGTGATAAGGTTGATAGATATAAGGTCCTACAGTATGGCCATTATGCGTCTATGCAACCGGGTTTCTGTGCAGCCGTAGTGGAATTCGGATTTTTCTGTCACTCGACCGCCATCTACAAATCTGAGCCTAACCATTTATTACACCGCAGTTAGGTTGTCTGGGATTACGTTTGCAAAACAAAAATGCATTTGGACTATGGATTTACAACAAAAAAATTTGAAACTTTTTTTTTTGTCTAAGAAAGCAAAGATAGTCTATTTCTTACTAATGAAACAGGTGCTTTTGGGGGCTGAAGTGGGGTTTGAAAAAGGTGGATTTCGTGTTGAAATGGTCCTGAAGTGGGTACGTTTGGATGCTGAAATGGGACTCACATGGCAGTGTTCAGGTGCTGAAGTGGGTGCATTTGGGTGTTGAAACGGGGGTTGGAATCTGCCCTTTTGGGTCTTTGAAACGTGTGAGTTTAGGAGCTGGATTGGGTAGGTTTGGACCTTAAATGGGTGGATCAAAGTCAGTCAAATAAATAGGTGACTTTCTCTTTTGCTTATCTTTCAAATTATTTATTTGACTGACTTTCTCTTTTGCTGAAACCTGTGGGTTTACGAGCTGAAACCTGTGACTTTCTCTTTTGCTTATGTCAGGGGCATTACTTGGTTTGGCTCTAATGAGGTGATTTCATATATTGCAAGTACACACATCAACATGATAAGGGGTGGATCAATGTACAAAGTCACCAGGTTCGTCACGTTAATCCATAACGTCACTATATCTTGACTGTTATTAATTATTAGTCATGATTACATAGTGGATACCTGCGGGTGATTAGTCTTAATATTGTTACTATGTTCAGGAAATTCTTGAATTATATGAACAAAAATAGAACTTGGAACAGCCCATTGCCTACTATGATAAAGCTTCTCATTTTTTTTCAAGGTGAAGAAGTAACCATACGCAAATTATCCTAAACATAAGGTTACTTTTTTCAGCTTATGAGTTTGCTTATTTGAGGTTATGGCTTACTTAAAAATGTGATCAAGTTGCTGATGGTTGCTTGCACTTTGGCGTGTTGATGCTTGCTTGCCGATCATGGAAGTAACATTGCTTATGATTGGAATGAACAGTCTTAATGAGTGTGCCAAGGTTAGTTTTTTTTTATGAGGTGCCTCTAGAAGCTACAAAAAGAGATGCTCTACTGTCATTGTCTTTTGTATATCCAACTAAAACCATTTGCTTTTGTATATCCTACTTAAACCAGTCATTTTGCAGCAAAAGAGGTGACCAACTAATTCGTCCCCAGACGGTCAAGTTTTCTCACACAAGCTAGCCACTTGTGAATGGCTTAAAACAGTCCGGAAACAAATGCAATGAAGATCTGGAGAGTATAGTATTTCCCCGGGTCGTTAAGTCCCAACGAATTTTGTGCTTGAATCACCAAACGTATAGTGATCGAGAGAATTTGAACAGGTAAAGGGTTTTGAATGATTATAACTAAAGAGAAAGTTTATAAACTACAAGGGCTTAAATGCAAATTAAAGAGAATTAAAAAGATAAAAATATTAAATAAACGCTATCACTATTTGCAAAATGATGTTTATGATTTTTCTTTTATAAAACTTAAATTAAAAACTACGTGACGTACAAAAGAAAATGTAAAACTTCAACAATATAAATCCTAAAAATATGAAAATGAAATTTTTACAAACCTAATGATAAAAGAAAATTTTTAGAAAAAGAAAATTATTTTTACAACTATTTATCTAATTATTATCAATTAAAAACTATTTTTAACTATTTAATTAAACCCTAAAATACAAGAAAATATGAAATAAAGCTTGAAAAATAAAATTATGACTTAGAAAAATCTAAAATAACTAAAGAGAATTTTCAAAACTATTTTTGTATTTTTCTGATTATTTTTGTATTTTCTATGAATTAAAATCTGTTTTAAACTAATTAAATTGCTAAAAATTACAAATTAAACTATGAAAAATCTGGAAAAATATTTTTTTGACTTTTTATATTTATCTTAACCTAGGAAAATTGAAAACTTATTTTTTTGAAACTTTTATGAATTAATTGTATTAAATGCTAATTAAAATGACTTAAAAACTGATTAAAATGAAGAAAAATACCAAACTGACCTAGAAAATCTGAAAAATTCAAGATAAGTCTAAAATATTATTATGAATCTAGGAAAAATATAAAAAGGCGTGTGCAGAATATGGAACTGCTATGACAAGTGTTTATAAATAAGCACTTATTTTAAGCAAATGGTCACAAATGCACACCAAACTGAAAAGCAAGTAAAAATGCTAAAAGTACTCAAAATGAACTAAAAACAACAAGACTTAACCTCTGAATTACAAGCTTAACAGATTTGGCTAATTTGAGTTTATTGCTAAAAACAGTTTATAGCCACCACTTTGCAACCAAAGAATAAGCTACACAATAAGTTAGAACGAAAAAGCAGATATGGGAACCTGAAGAAGACCTGGCTAGCTATGTCTAAACCAAAAACCAGACTTTGACAAGCTTTTATAAGCTCTGTGCAAGCCCTGCAAGAACTGCACAACACACATGTGATTCGGTTCTTCAGGGGCATATAAGCCCATTTTGATAAGCAGTTTTGGACCTTATAAAAATTTCACAAAAATATACAAAAATGCTAATAAGAAATTAGACCAGTTGGAGATTTTAAAACCACAATTTTACATGATTTGACCCAGAAATGAAACAATGATAATTCACCCCAGTTGGGCTCAAAATCACTTTTTCAGTTTTGACTTTTGGCAAGTTTAGTATTGTTGACTTTTTGAACTTTGAATCCAATTTGAGGACTGATTATGAAGTATTATGATGAAATGGAACTTCTGCAATCTATTTCTAAGGATTCTAAACACAAAACAAGATTTTACTTTACAAAATCTCAACGAATATGCATATTAGACAGATGAAAGGTGATTTTGACTTAGAAGTCACAGGGTGCAAAATTATGACTGATATGAGTCAAATAGAACTAAACAAGCTTAAACCAACATGACTCAACTCTTGAACAAACCTAAAACACAACTTAACCTACTGATCCAAACACCCTTTTACCAGTGATTTTAATTTTAAATGAGCTAACTACTTAACTAGCTAACATTATTGAACAAACCGAAGTTAAATTACTCTAAATACAACTAAATTAATGTGTTTAAACTATTTAAGACTACAAACACAGATTATGCAAGAACTTTGAAAATGCACTTACAAAAGGTCCTTAGCCACAATGGCTTGAAATCAGTGACCCAATGAACTCTATCCTATATAAACCAACCCATTAACTCTGAATCAACCCAAATCTATGCTCTGCAACACCAAATTCCATTTCCATTGCCCAATGATGATTCAGTTGACTTTCATTGACCAAAATCCAACTTTGCTTGAAACTTAAATACAAGCTTACAAAAAGCTATAAGCAGCTTATGTAAGCTTGTTTGAGCTTAAAAATAAGCTAATAAGAGCTTGTGCATAAGAATTTGAAATGGAAATTTTCAACAGTGACCATGAAACAAGAAATCTTAACACAAACTTGAATTAATACTTAAAAATAGTTTATAATGATAAAATAACCTTAGTTTGATACATAGAAACAAAATATTACAACTTTTACACTTAACTAAATCCTTAATATAAAAGCGACATAATTGAAATTTTAAAACTAAATTCTACTACTTCTTCTCTTCCTCTTGCTTCCTTTTATACTCCAAACTTTTTTCTCTACTACTCTGAACATATCCCAGCAGAAATTGAGGCCATTGGATGAATAGGATTGATCTTGGCCGTTTAATGCGGTTTTGGCCAAAATGTGTATAAGCCAGTGAGGTTGAGTGAAATGGGGGAAGGGTGCATTAAATGATTCTTGGAGGTTTGTTGAAATTAGGGAACAAGGAAAGTGTGAAGGTGAGGGGGATGGGAGGTGAAGTGTTTTGCGAGAAACAAGGTTGGTGAAGACAGTTTTGGCGGGGTGTTTATTTGACCAAGATTTGACCAAGGCTATAATATTGAAGGGGGTCAAAGTGAAAGGGTCCAAAGGGGTTGGCAGGGTCACTTGGTTTGTGACAAGGGTCCAAGGTCAAAAGGTATAAAGGGTTTAGATATCTGAAGGACCTATATTGTAAATTCAAAATACAAGGACCAAGGCTGCCATTTTCACAAAGTTGCTCCAAGGGACTAAAAGTGACAAGCTCCAATAGTATAAGGACCAAACTTGACATTTTCAAATTTCCAAGGACCATTTTTGCCAATTTTAAACTTGAAGGACCAAATTTGTAATTTCTCAAAACTTTTGATATTTTCACCAAAGGACTAATTTTGACAAGTTATGATTTTAAAAGGACCTTTGGTGATTTTTCTTTTGAAATTAAGTGCTCAGGGGACTATTTCGACAATTTTTGAAACTTGGGGGAAACGCCAATTATGCAAACTTAGCTCATTTTCATCGATTTTGAACATTTTGCATCTAAAACATATAAAATGCAATTTTGAGATATTTTCAGTATTTTGATGCATTTTTGAGCATTTTTAAACGTTTTGCGCTTGATTCAAATTTAACCAAAAATAATGAGTATTTACACACTCATCACCAACTCTCTTTGTTATTTTTTTTGGTTTTCCCAAATGTATAGTTTGAATCATGTACAGTTGTGATTTAGTTCAATATCAATCCTTTTACAGGTGGAATATCTTTATAATTGTTATAGGTAGAAGCTTGCTTATAGGCTAGGTTGTCAAAGTGTTCAAAGGACTTAAAGCCAGGTTGGCGAGATTTTGTGAGAACTCAAGACTGCTGATTATTTCAAAATTATGATTAAAGGTAATTATCCTTATTTCATTTTACGATATATATAAATACAATGATTTGCATAGTATATTGGATTAATGATTATGAGGTTGTTTGGGATTGCGCTTTGGACGTGACTATGTCTTTACTGTGCAGAACCCAGTAATCCTTAAATAATCAAAAACAACTATTTGATAAATTGGTGATCTACGTTTTTTCCCGGCCATAACACACCTTTAAAGGCAAGTTACACAAATACACAATCGGTTTATTATACATTTCAGAGAATGACATTTCCAATTCGTTAGAACAATAATAAGAATTGAGGTAAAACCTTAAATTCACTCATCATTAATAAGACATCAACATAATCACTTGAATGAATCTACACATGAAAAATGTTTACATTAGTGAGATAGTAGGTGATGATCCGGGTTGCCTATGTGGGAATGTTTTTAGCATGTGAAATGATCATTTTAAGGTCTGCGATAATTAGCTTTTATTGTGATGCCTCGATTGTTGGCATGGTTTCATTTCTTATTGGTTGTGTTCTTTAGTTATGGTCTGTCCTATTGTCGAGTGCTTTGCTGATGAAGTGATCTTGGAATAATTGCGAAAAACTAATGCATTTTAATTCTATATAGGAATCTGTATTCAAATATCTTTTAGCTTATAAAGTGGATAATGGTTTGTACATAAAAGTAACTCACACGCTAAAATTTGTCATTTTTTTTTTTTTTTTTTTAAATTGCTTGATTTCATTGTTGTGGCACACAGAGCTATTGGAGGTCAACTTGTTATAAGATCGAGTGGGTTACCTTGGTTAGTCAGCGATGTTGTTTCACGATATGGTGCTAATAGTAATTTCCACCTCGAGGAAGAATATCAACTTTCGGGTATACATAATCATTTTGTCATTGTAGGTTACTTTCATGTGCGTTAATTGTTATCTTTATATTGGGCTCAAATGGAGTACAGTGATGCGTTAACAAACCGATGTTTAGTATAGTGATACTGATTGGTTGAGTTCGTTGACCGACACTATTGTCGATTCTTTTACCTTTCTTTACAACAAAAGAATGTATTAAAATGATACTACGATTAAAAACAATATTGCGAATGTTTGATGTGTAGGAATGGCCGATAACAAGTAAACTTCGGCCCTCGGTATATAGTGCCTAGATTGGCAATAACCAATGAGATAATTTATAAGATTGTCATAAGTCGTTTTATAGAACGTACCAATACCTCTTCTTTGTTTCACACAATGATCCAATTTATTAGAAGACTTCACGTAAAATATGATACTCCATTGTTACCACACTTATAACAATTGTCTTTTGAGTTGGATCATGTCTCACCACTATATGCCTTCATTGAACAGGTTGCTTCAACTTATACAAAAGCACGAAACCAAGAAAAGATCGGTTGCAGTAGTAGTAGCACCGGCCAGTTGGCGGATGGATCACGCCTATGACTACTTCCGATGGTAAAGGGAAGGCCGTTACATCATCGTCTTTGTTGGTTTTCGGGTAGTAACCAAAATGAACATGGGGTGATTGATAACCGAGATGGTGTGAACATGCCACCATGGTAGATTATTAGTAGACTTTTTACAGCCTTTGTGTTACTTCTTACATCTTTTGTGTAATTTGTTTGACACTTTGACTCCATAAAAAAGGCGCATTTTGGTTTTGAAATTTGATATTTATAATGTTAATCTAAAGTCACCATGATACAAAGCCATTTTGACTAGATAATTGAAAACCCAATGTAGTAGTAAGATTAAGCAATCAAGAGGGAGATCAATAGCGAGATTGGTTGCGGTGAAGCAAATGAAAATACCAGGATAGCAACTCGATTGCAATACATGGCATCATGTTAACTTCCTCAACGGACTCTGAATATACCAGGATAGCAACTCGATTGCAATACATGGCATCATATTAACTTCCTCATTGGACTCTGAGTAAATTGAATTTATTTGAAACATTGGAAAATAATCTAACTACAAGTACCAACTCATCCAAATTACTATGCTTACAAAGTTGACTCCAAATCTCATACAGATCTAACAATACAACAAACATTTCTATTATTTCATACGATACACATGATAAAGACCTTCAAAGGTACAACCCACAAAGGCAAAAGCACAACTAAGAAAGACAACTAAAAACTCATTATTCTCATAAACAAAAACACGGCCGCCCCGCAGCAACGCGCGGGCTCACCTGCTAGTTTGGAACTATGGGATATATAACTTTAGGCTGATTTTAGTGACTAGCATGAATCTAATGCCTATGTTTAATGTCTTGCAACTTATTTAACGCACAAAAGACAAATTGGTCTAAGAGCCTTATGTCTTATTTTCAAAACGACTGATGATCGAGAGGTTTGCCTAATGTATATTATGAGGATTACATAAAGCCCGATACTAAAGTTTTAACCCATAAGCATGGTTGTCCCACATAGGCTAAAGAGAGAAATCTTTGCTAGTAGATATACCATGGCGTATACGAAGCATGTGAGTTGAGGTCAGTGATCACGTTTTCGTTGTAAATTGTCACTTTTGTAAATCTGAATCTGACGACTCAAATAAAACTGTTTGTTTTTGTAAAAATGTTTGAATGTGTTAAACAATCAGGTTTTACAATCAGGTTGTTGGCAAAGTTTGATGGTAATGAATAAATTACCAAATTCATTGTCAAGAGCTAAATTTTGATACAGATTGTTAATTTTTTTTATGTCACTTACTTTTGTAAATTGTCATCTCATTTTTGCTAAGGTGCTATTTTTTTATTAAGAGGCTCTGAATCTGAATTTGATTCGTACATCTGAATCTGAATATGCGATAGAAAAGTATGAATCTGATTCTCATCTTAATCTGAATACGTGGTTGAGAAATCTGAATCTGACGACTCAAATAAAACTGTTTGTTTTTGTAAAAATGTCTGAATGTGTTAAACAATCAGGTTTTACAATATAAATATAAATTATTGCAGTCGCAAAATATATAAAATTAGTTAAATATAAGAAAACAAATTCTATAATATAATAATCAATTTAAAGTTAAAAGTATTTTAATTAAAACATCCAATTTCATGTTTATTTGACAAAAATAAACATGTCCGAATTTAAATCGAACTTTTTAAAACGATTAACTATATGGCTCACGTTAGAGTTGAGATATATGAGTATAAAACCGAACCCTTCAACTTGAAAAAAATATGAATTGTCTCATATTATCTTATACATTCTTTATCGAACAAAACATACTTTTAATACGAAAAACAAAGATGAAAAAAAAATAGAGAAAAAGAAGGTGTTAAGATACCCTCTCCACATCTAGTTCAATAAGAGGTTTATGCCTTTTATTGCCTCTTAATGGTCAGAAAAAAACAAGCACTCTTAACATAGATTGTCTCTTACCGCCTCTGAATGACATGAAAAAAACAAACAATCTTAATGACTCAAATGTCTGGGCACATCTGGATGAGTCAGATTAAAATGTTGTTAAAATATAACTTTTGAAAAACAAACACCACCTAACTTTCAGGACATAGTAGTCTAGTGATTGTTACAGAAAATAAGAAAGTAAACAAAATATTTACACTAGATGAAAAGGTTAGGTGCATGTGCATATCCAGCTCATGACACAGTCCGCATTGGTTAAGACAAGATTTTAACCATTTGATGAAATAATGAAGTTAACGCCAAACACTTACCGCGTTTCAGACATTTCAATGGGCTTTATTTGACCGTAGAGAGGAGGCATCTCCTAACATGAAATGTTAATGAGGAATAACAAAATTCGCTACACAGTTAAAGGCATAGAAAGTAAATATTAGGCAATTATGAAGAGATTTAGTTAATCTATACCGGCATAAGAATTTAAGAATACAAGTGTAAACTAAATAAATAATACACAAAAGCTTGATAAAAAGGTGATGACCTCCTATGGAATTTCCATTGATACAAGTCCTTTTGTATATCAGGATGGGATTTTATGAAGTAAAACTAATCAGCATTGACAAGTCTCTTATCCCACACTAATTGTAAAAAAAAAGGTAAACACGGGACGGACGACTATATATTATGAATACATCTTCTATATTTAGTAACATAGGAGCTTTTTCTTTATGGATCCTCCTTCGCCATATAATTCATTCCATTCATATTTGCATACTCTGATGCAGTGGCGGACCTAGAAAGGAAACCAAGGTGGTTCCCTTCTTTAGTTGAGTTAACAAACGTATTTCTAGTCAAGTCGACAAAATGAATATATGAACGGATCAGGTCAGTTCAATTAACATGCAAACGTCAAATATATAAAAGCCTCTTTATATATACATCGTAATTTCTAATATGTTAAACTATGCCAAATGTTAAAAATGCAATATTTTATAAATAAATTTTTACTATTTGCAAGTTATGAATAGTCTGTATAGTTAGTTACTGTATAATATTCTTAAGATGTACGCTATCAGTTGATGATAAATTGATAATGTTATCAAAACCTGAAAAAATGAAAAAGGGCCAATTCTGCAAATAAACAATATTTAAAAGACCATTTTGACAATTAATATTTTTTGTTATCTTGGAAACAACTTTGACACTCGTACAAAAAGACTTAAAAAGTCAGATTCCTTTCTCCAAGACAAAACTATTCAATAATAATTAATTTTCACTTCATCTTCCTCTTCTTCATTTCTGTATTTTTCCTCCATTTTCATTCATCTACTTTAGCTTCACCAAACACTTTTTATAAATCAACATGGTTTTTTCGCTTCCTTCTAACTCAGTTTAATTTCAAGGTGGTTCCTTTGATTTTTCTAAGGTGGGTCCCGAAAAAAATCACATATGGCTCATTAAGGATCTTAGTTTCTAAGGTGGTTCCCGGGCACCACCTACAATACACATAGGTCCGCCTCTGCTCTGATGACACGCTTGCACATACCTGAAAGTTCCAATTTGCGCATTAGTTTCTGTTTTGCTAGAAATTTATAAAAATTGTACGGCTAAAAAAGTCTGTGTATGTCATTGATTTAAAGTTCATGACTAAAATTCATCCAATGCAAAAAAGCTTTTCAAAAAGAGTTAAAATGCAAATTTGAACAAGAAAAGTCATTCATCAAATCCTCAAGTCTATGTGAAAAAAATAAATAAATAATAAATAAATAACAAAAAGTCATTACTCCAATGCTTAAAAGCTTTTCAAAGCTTTTTTTTAAAGGAAAGCAATTTACTCCAAAGCTATTCTCTACCTCCCATTGGAGATGCTTAGTACTTGAACAAACAATTTACTTCAAAGTAAGGAAGGCAAAACTATGTATGTTGGACGAGAATCATTTAAAAATAGTGCTTATACGACAACAATCGTTTTGAATCTGAAGTTTTAGGACGTTTATCTTTTATTAACGTTGTTTTTCAATTGTCACTTGAAGTCTTGAGGTTGAAGAGGTGTTTAGAATCAGTATTTAGCTTTTTCATCATTTTACACTTCATAATTACATATACAACTACTTCTACGGCAACAACTAATATTGCTCGTTTTTAAAAGATGAATTAAAGAAACTGATTACAATTTAGTCTCAAAAGGATGGAAATTATCACCTAAGGTGGCAAGTGCACTTGTGATCAACTTCTTGTGCTTCAAAGCAATATTTCGAACTATGTGACATATAACTTTAGACTGATTTTAGTGGCTTGCATGAGTCTAATGCCTATGTTTAATGTCTTGCAACTTTTTTAACTCACAAAAGACAAATTTATTTAACAGCCTTATTTCTCATTTTCAAAGCGATTGATGAACAGTTTTCCTAATCTATATTATGAGGATCACATAAAGTGTTTACCCCATAATGTCTTGCAACTTATTTAACTTACAAAAGACAAATTGGTCTAAGAGCCTTATGTCTTATTTTCGAAACGATTGATGAACGGTTTACCTAATGTATATTATGAGGATCACTAAAGTTTTTAACTCCATAAGCATGTTTGTCCCACATGGGCTAAAGAGAGAAAACTTTGCTAGTTGATATACCATGGCGTATACGAAGTATTTGTGTTGAGGTTAGTGTCATCTTTTAGTTGTTGTAAAGCTTGCTGTTAATGACTAAATTAACAGCTTGATTAACAATATCTCAAAATTATAAATAAAAATACTACCCATTTTAAATTTTCACTTATATCTTTTTAGTTTTGAATCATTTGACTAGGGGAGAGCCGCACTTATGCATCAAAGCAAAAAACCAGATCCATAACAAAAACCGACGGTGCGGTTTTTGAAAATAGAAAAACCGCATTTTGCGGTGCGGGTTGGGTTTTCACCGAAAAACCGCACCACTATGTTATATTCATATATATATATATATATTTTTTATTTTTTAGAATAATACACTAATATTTATAACTTTTTATGACTTTTGTTTATACTTTTATAAGAAATTATTTCAAACACATTTTAATGGTAAATTATCATCTTAGTTTTTAGTTAATATAACTTTATTTTTCTCTCAATTTATAATTGAAATTTATAAAATTCTTCATCTCATTTTACTTTTACTATTATATTGATTTATAATTTCATACTAATACACAACATTTTGTATATATGTTTCACCATATCATGCAACATTATAATATATTCATTCTATAATAAATATATACCAAAAATTATAATTTAAAAAAAGATAAAAAACTTTGACCCAAAACCGCCAAAACCCATAAAACCGCATAAACCCACAAAACCAAAACCGCAAAACCGCGCGGATGTGGATTCTTTTTTTTTTAAAACCGCAATTGCGGATGCGGGTTGGTTTTTACCAAAAACCGCACCAACCCGCACCATGCTCACCCTTACATTTGACTTATATCTAATTGAATTTTATCAAAACACTTATTATGCATTTCATTTTCTCATTTTTAACCTTTTCGTTTTGCAATATTTGACTTATAACTTAGGGGGAATTGAGTTATATAACTATTTGTTATTCAATAAGTGATATAGAGTAAGTTGTTATTATTTAACTACTTGAATAGTAAAAAAAATTAATTGATAATAAAAGTAGATAAGTTTTTTATTTTTTTATTTTTTTTTTGAATGCTAATATTGCATTAAAAGGCTCCAAGCAGGAGGCAAAAGAGACAAACAAAAGAATGTACAAAGCCAAAAACAAACCAAGTCCAGCTAAGGCGTCAACAGCAGAGAATACATCAATTACACAAAAAGATCGAAGGGTCAACAGCAATAATTCCGTTAGCGTTTCGAGGAGGCGAGCAATCTATGTCTTAGTAAGGCGTTGAATCGGGAATATATCTTCATCCTTGATTATCAAACCATTGTCCAAATGAGAATTAATCAGCTTGTTCCTCTATTTCCAAATAGCCCACAACGAACATTGAAACACCCCCTGAATAACCTTCGAGAGCCTTGAGCACCTATTCGACGAGGTTGAGAGATTACCGAGGACTACATCAAAAATAGAGAATGAGGGGAAGGACACGGGTTGAGTCAAGTTCCACCAACTCCACACTTTTCTCCAAACCTTTATCGCATAAGGACAACGGATGAGAGCATGATCCATATCTTCCAAGGCGGCCTCACAAAAAGGGCAGGACGTGGAACTGAGTTCAATCCCCCGGGAAGAGAGATTGGGTCACGAAGGGAGCCTATCCAAAGACGCTCTCTACACGCAAATGTTTACTTTACGTGGTATCCAGGAGTTCCAATAATGGTGCTTACCAAGAGCGAAGTTGTTAAGCGATAACTTTTGGATCTTCCTAGAAAGGGTTTTAACTTTGAAGATGCCTGAACCTCACCAACCCATGACCACTTATCATTCCCAACCGATTCTAAAGAAAGGTTTCCAATACGAGAAACGAGACTCGGAAGCTCATCCAAAGTCCTGCCACGAGGAGGATAACGCCAAGCCCAATTGCCACTCCAAATTCCGTCCAAACAATGCCATCGGTCACTGATCTTGCAATCTTTAAAAGACTCAAGAGCGAATATGTAACACCCCCAATTTCGTGATACGCAGCGGAATTCAAACTGGGTGTTACTTCATGGCACAACAGTCATAACAATAAGCGATCTCTAAAGGAGTCGTTTAAAAATTTATCATTCAAATTATTCAAATATATCGAGTTTACAAAATAGGTCCCGCTTGGTTCCATTGTATACAAAATACATCAATATAAAGTCTTTGATGTTTTATGAATGATAAAATATTTATAGCCTTCTTGATCTAGTCCTTGCTCTTCCGTGACACCGACATTATGGACCGAAATACATGCTTAAAATCACAACACAAAGGTCAGGAAATTCTTAGAGTTTGTTTGATATTTGAACACATTATGTTGGTAGTGTGAGTTAATTAGACTCACACCAATGGTTTTGAAAACAAAACAGCTATTATTGTTTGTACGGCACTCAAGTATATGATACTTGAGCCCACTTTTGTTTGTCACCAAGCTCATGAAACCAAGGCGTGCGTGTTCCAATATTAATTTGAGAAATTTGGTACTTGCCCTAATAGGTAAAATTGTCGTTTTACCTAATGTTACTCAAATATAGTGCGTTTGTTTGCCTACCGTCAACACAAAGCGGGATTAGTCAATCCCAATAGATCTATCCACAATATTCATGCTCACTCTCTCTAGTGATTAATGGTTCATGATTTAGGGACTTATGTTTGGCAAATGATGGTTACTTAGTGACAATATGACAATCAGATAAACATACAGTTTGAAAGCAACGATTTAAAATAAAGCATGTATGTCCCCCAAGGGTTTGTAAAAAAAATAAGTAGTAAAAAATGGGGCTATGAACTCACCTCAGAGTAAATGATATCAAATGTATAATGAGAATGATGGATATGCCGTGATAACTTCTACGAGCAACCTAGAATAGGATGTTGCGACTTAGGTTTGAAATAATGATGTGAAAGAAATAACAAGCCTATATACGTCTCTATGTTGATCATGATGTAGTACATGGTATTTGTGTATGTAGTTTATAGAAATGGTCGAGTTGTGAAAACGTGTTTAGTTTATATATATGTTATTACGTTAGGGCCATCACAATTGAAGTCATGTAGTAAACGCTCGTTAGGAGCTAGGACACTTTAATGGTAAATCCAGCCTCTCGTCGATCCGTTTATCCAAATGAAACCCCTCACATGAAGCTCCCTAGTATTGTAGCACTTAGTAGATAAAACATATGTTTTGTTTATATATCATAAGTGTCATATGGTTTGTAAACACAAGTTACAAGGTTGTTTGGTTATGATTAAGAAATCATAATGGTTATCATAAGTATCGTCATTTCATAAATATGATCATTTGATAATGTAAGTATATAAAGTTATGTCGTTTGGTTTATGTTGGTGTCGATTTGCCAAGGTTAACACCTTAGTTAACGGTTTTGGGTAAATAAGCCTTGAGGCTTTAGCCATGGCCTTGCCGTGGCTTTGGTCTTGACTACCATGGTCTTGAAACTCAGCCTTGATCTTAGCCGTGGCCGTGGTCTTGGCTTATGGCCATTAGGCCTCTTGGTTTACTTTTAGTTGTGACAAAAGTATAGTCGTGAGACTATATATAGGGCAGTTTCAGTTTTTGAAATATAATGGCATGTTTAAGCGTTTTCAGGGTCCGAGCTTCTTTAAAATTGCAGGAAAATGTCGTTCGGACAACGTGTTTTAACTTTTGATGATTCGGACGGAATGCCACTTTCAAAATGGACGGTATAGCGACTTGTGGTAGGCAGTTTCAGCGTTTTGGTTTCGCTAACTTCTTTTGGCGGTATCTTTTGACTCGTTTGTCCATTTTTGGTGATTCAAGTTGCTATGTCTACCTTTTTATCTTTTCTACCATAGTATGTAAGTTAGAAATTCCATATGTGACTGGTTTTAATGGTATCAAATGTGTATAATATGACTAGTTTACTAGTTTGTTACTTTTACGACAATATGTGAATTAAAACATGTGATTGAGTATATGTACATTATGAATAAACATAGTAACTATATATATAGCATGAAATTGTTAAGATTATGAATAATAAAGATGAGATGATGGTGGTGATTAGTTGCTTACAACTTTTGGCTTTCAATTAAGAAAGGAGTAACTAGTAAGGATCGGACTTTGATTGAACATTTAGGACCTTGGATTGAGCTAGCTTTCTACACCTTGGAACCCTTGCAATCTTGAAGAGTTGGTGATGAAGTACTAAGTGACTTGAGTGGATCTAAACTCAAGAAGATCACTTAAACTTGCTAGAGATTTGATGTAGTAACTTGATATTTGAAACTTCTTTGCATAAACTTGGAGTTTATAGATCAAATTATGGAAGATATGAATGTTTTATGATATGAACGACCCAAATCAGTATATGAGGGTTTTTAGGATGTATTTCACTTGCTATTTATAGGAGGGTAAGTTTGGTTAACCATATATTGGGTTAAATGTTAACCATGGTTAAGTTAGGACTCATGTAATGATCTAAATGAAGCATGGTTAGGATTAAGTCACCAAGATGATGAATCCCCCCCTAAAGTCGGCCATATGAAGATAAGATGACTTAGGTGGATAGTCTTGGTATTATCTTGGTTACGGAGTGAGTTTTGGTTCCGTTAATCGCTAGCGTAGCCGTTAAGTCCGCGAAAGCGTAAAACAGGTATCGTAAAATACGAAACTTGTAGGAATGATGAAACTCATCATTATACTCCATCTAAAAATATAAAATGAGTGATAAGTCTTATTGGGTGCAAAACTGCCTAAAGCTGGAAACACGGTCAAAAAGCTTAAAATGCAATTTATCGAGAAAAGAACGAGATTTGTGGAAATGATCGTGAATTTATTTAAAGTAGACTAAAATTAGTCTATAAGTGATATGAGATGTCAAAATGTGGTTTTTGTTATACGTGGGATAACTTAGATTATACGTGAAGTTTAAAAGTTACATTTTAGCAAAAATGTAGAGGCATAAAGGTTAATTTCTTTATGGTCAAAGGAGGAGGGAAATATGTTTGACTTTTCCTAAAATGTAAAAGTGTCAAAAAATCTTAGAAAACACAGTGCAGGAATGGTTGAGTCTGGGTCTAAGTAGAATTGTTTAAAACGTAAGTTTAGTCTCAAATGCATTCGGGTTTATTTGGTAACATATAAATGAAATCTTAAAAATTCTCTAATTGATTATGAGTGATCTAAAAATTAATCTGATGTGAGAAAATTGTCGAGATGATTTTAGTTATGCGCGGGATGTTTAAATGGTGCTCAGGCCAAACGAAACTTTAAGACGATGTTTTCTTAATAACTTTTGCGAAGATGATCTAATGATTGTCAAACTCTCGGGTTATTACTAAAATAATTTAACTAACGAGAATGTGAAATAAAAATTTTACAGGATGAATAGTGAAATTGAATAGTAATTTCTCGAGATGAATAGTAAAAATTTGAGAATTGATAGAATTCCTGAAAATGCGATTTGTTACAGTCTCACCGCGTTAATGGGAATTCCGTCCCGGAATTCAGTGTGTGTTATCCGATGTTGAAGCTACAAAGACAACACCAAAAACTTACCGAGTTCCAGACATTTCAATGGGCAAAACTTGATCGTAAAGAGGAGGCATCTCCTAACATGAATGTTAATGCGGAACAACAACATTCACTAATATTGGGCAATTATATAGTAATTTAGTTAATCTATACAGGCATAAGAACTTAAGAATGACAAGTAAGTTGCTCCGAAAAACAAGTATAAACTAAATAAATAATACACATGGGCTCGATACAAAAAAAAAGAAAAACTCTTGGTGACAACCTGCAATGGAATTTCCATTGATACAAGTCCTTTTGTATATCAGGATGGGATTTTATGAAGTAAAACTAATCAGCATCGACAAGTCTCTTATCCCACACTAATTGTAAAAAAGGTAAACAGGGAATGACGGCTATACAATTAATACATCTTCTACATGAAGTACCTGAGGAGCTTTTTCTTTCTGGATCCTCCTTCACCATATAATTCATTCCATTGGAGTAACTCGTTCATATTTGCAGACTCTGATGACACACTTGCGCATACCTGAAAGTTCCAATTTGTGCATTAGTTTCTATTTTTCTAGAAATTTATAAAAACAGTACGGCAAAAAAATTTGTGTATGCCATTGATTTAAAGTTCATGACTAAAATTCATCTAATGCAAAAAAGCTTTTCAAAAAGAGTTAAAATGAAAATTTGAACAAGAAAAGTCATTCATCAAATCCTCAAGTCTGTGTGAGGAAAAAAAAGTCATTACTCCAATGCTTAAAAGCTTTTCAAAGACTTTTTGAAGCAAAGCAATTTACTCCAAAGCTATTCTCTGCCTCCTATTGGAGATGCTTAGTACTTGAACAAACAATTTACTTCAAAGTAAGGAAGGCAAAACTATGTATGTTGGACGAGGATCATTTAAAAATAGTGCTTATACGACAACAAGCGTTTTGAATCTGAAGTTTTAGGACGTTTATCTTTTATTAACGTTGTTTTTCAATTGTCACTTGAAGTCTTGAGGTTGAAGAGGCGTTTAGAATCAGTATTTTCATCATTTTACACTTCATAATTACATATACAACTACTACGACAACAACTAATATTGCTCGTTTTTAAAAGATGAATTAAAGAAATTGATTACAATTTAGTCTCAAAAGGATGGAAATTATCACCTAGGGTGGCAAGTGCACTTGTGATCAACTTGTCGTGCTTCAAACCAATATTTCGAATTATGGGACATATAACTTTAGGCTGATTTTAGTGGCTAGCATGAGTTTAATGCCTATGTTTAATGTTTTGCAACTTATTTAATCCACAAAAGACAAATTGATCTAAGAGCGTTATTGCTTATTTTCAAAACGATTGATGAACAGTTTTCCTAATCTATATTATGAGGATCACATAAAGCCCGTTACTAAAGTTTTTACCCCATAAGCATGTGTGTCCCACATAGGCTAAAGAGAGAAAGCTTTGCTAGTTGATCTACCATGGAATATACGAAACATTTGTGTTGAGGTTAGTGTCACGTTTTAGTTGTTGTCAAAGTATGCTGATAATGAATAAATTAACAGTGTTCATTACAGCTTCTAAAAATTGATGCAAATTCTTAACTTTTTTAAGGATGCAACTTGAAATGCTTCAATTTAAACGTGAAAATAAAAGGGACAAATACCTCATGTTCTATATTCCAGATGGGATTTTTCCCGAAACACAATAACAGATTATGTTTGAGATGAGGTAACAGATTATGTTTGAGATGAAGCAAATACTAAAGGAGAAGTATAATTTAGATTGTTAGTTTAAGTTTTTAATTTTATTTGAATTATTAATGTTCTTAGTTATTAATGAAATTTTAGTTTTAGTATTTAAAAAAATGAAAATGAAAAAAAATTTGTGTCATCAGTCTCTTTGTTACACTAAGTTGGTCATGAAATTACGTTGAAGAGAGAATGCTGATGTGACAGTAGGGATTTTGGTGTTTTGGTGGTCACTATTACACATGATCTAATACTAGCATAGTACCCGCGCAAAACAGCGGCGATATCAAACATGACAGTTTTTCTCGTACCTTGATTTTTAAGCGGTATGCAATGAGAGTTAGTATTTGACGGTTTACCCGTTTGATAGTTCGAAAATAGTAGATGTGTATTTGAAGTTCCGTAAAGTATATGAATACAAATATAGATATCGATACTTATACTCATTTGAACTTTGTATAACTTGAATGTTTATGATAAAAGTTACAACTATAAATTTGTATTATTGTAAGTTTGTAACATCCATTTTAATACTAAAATTTAATGTGTCATTAGTGTACATTATAATGCAATTGTTATAGTGTAGAATATGATTATATGAATTACTAATTATAGTAAAATGTGTAGACTTAAAAAATTAAGACTTCCTTTTTAAGAAAGTCCTAAATACTTTATAAGGTAGTATAGATATCATTAGAGATTTTTAAAATTAGCTTACACGAGCTTTCACAAACTTTAATACGTAGACCCGAACCGAACCGACAAACCTGCCCGAGACACAAATCGAACTGAATATATAGTGGCACGGTCCTCGGCTCATCATTTGTTTCATATTCAGTTCTCATTTTGGTCTAGTTTGATTCAGTCTTACGCACAACCCAAGCTATAAATTCTTGTAAGAGGGTGTTTGGGAGTGTGATTTGGAACATATTATCTGCTTATTGAGTTTTAAAACAATAATTAATCTAAAATGAGTGTTTGGCAAAAAGAATAAAAAAATCAATTATTTGTGTTTTTGATGCTCTAAAACACAGTTAATAAAAGCAAGTGGGGAGATGCTATTAGGAAACGCAATTTTGAATTTTTGATAACACAATAAATGAGTTGATAAATTGCAACAAAAGATACACTATGCTAATTCCCCATTTTGTTTTTGGTTCATACGTACTTGAACACCAATATATAGCTTGATTATGTTAATGGTTGCTAGTTAAAGGTTATCATTGCCCATTAATGTATTGAATAATATGATGTCTACCTCAAATATATTTTTTTTTCGTAGTTATGTTTCACTTTATATCCTTGTTTGAGTGACAATGATTGTGAATTATTTAAAAAAAATAAGTTTTCAAAATTAGTTTTTAAAAGATTCTAGAGATTATTTCTTACAAATTATGCTATTTTATACTTTTAATCTAAAATACAAGCTAGTTTGCTAACACACCGCTTAAAAAAAAAAAAAAAAAAAAAACCCTACAGTTTTAATCTTTTTTAGCAACACCACCAACATCAACACCAGCTACAGTAACATGTATTTTTGCCAAAAATACCCTATGTCGATCCAAATGGATGAGATGTATAATGGAATAGTTTTAAGGGTGTTCAAGAATTGTGCTTTTTCAAATTATTTATAGTTAAATAATCAGTCGTATCAACCATGATGCAAAGAGATATTGTTTGGATTTTCTTATAGGGTTAATTGCTTGAAAATGTATTATACTTGTCGCTTTTTGTTATTGTGTGTATTGAACTTTATTTTTTCTTATTGTGTGTACTAAACTTTCAAATTTCGATTATTGTGTGTATTTTGCGACCATTTTACCCCTACTTTTTTCAAATTTCGAAGGGTAAACTGGTCATTTTACATGGCTGAATAGTCACAAAATACACACAATAATCGAAATTTGAAAGTTCAGTACACACAATAAAAAAAAAAAAATCAATACACACAATAACAAAAAATGACTAATATGATACATTTTCAAGTAATTAACCTTTTCTTATATATGTGATATAAATAAATATGCAAGATATAGTTGTATAAAGTGATTGACAATTCTAGTTCTCTTTGACATTATTGCTAGATAGGCCATGGACTTGAACTATGACAACGATATTCCTCCAAAACTATTTGGGATCCTACCACACATATCATATTCGTTGAGTTGTGCCATGAGGTAAGAAATAGCAACAAACAAGGTGATCTCTTAAGCAAGGTTGGTTGGGCGCGCAAACTTATAAAATAATTTGAATGATTGAATAGGAAAAGTGTAGTCAAAATTACACGTTAAAAAACGTTGAGATTGGATAAAAAGAGATTGGAAGTATGGTAAGTGAATCTGGATTCGAATGGATCCTGGTGAGAAAGACAATTGATGCAACCCAAGAGTGGTGGGATGAGATAATACAACCCGCCAATACTCTTTGTTGGACCAAACCCTGACCAAACACATTTCGGTCTGGTGTTTTGTGCCAACTCGTTTTTTTTGTTCAGACTAGTTCGATTTTTGAACCGTGATCCTTAGCAAAGATTGAAAGGATGTCAATATCCAACTCTCAGCCTAAGTATTCGAGAAGGAGCACTACCTAACTATAATATCTCATTACGAAACTTCAGAACTTGTAAAACAACTCAACTTAGGTATTTACCTTCCCTTATTAACCATACTATTTTTTGCTAAACTAACTAAGGTGTCGTTTGTTTTTTCTTAATAAGCATTTTTTTCTTCTTTTTACTTCTTTTGTCTGCAGGAGGGCAGAGGTTTTTGTTTGTTTTTTTGTAGACATAAGTGCTTCTTTTCACTTATTTCCTCTTCTAAATTTCAGACATTAATTTTCACTTCTTACATCTTCTTTCACAAACCCTATATCTCTTTCTCAACATCTTGCATCAATTTTATGTTTCGTCCGTTTTTTTACGTTTTTGCCCTTTTTTTACGTTTTCGTTCGTTTTTTATGTTTTTTTACGTTTTCGCCCGTTTTCTTAAGTTTTTGTCCGCTTATTACGATTTCGTTCTGTTTTTTACGTTTTCGTCTGTTTTCTTACGTTTTCGTCTATTTTTTTTTTACGTTTTCATTTGTTTTTTTACGTTTTCATCCGTTTTTTTACATTATCCTCCGTTTATATACGTTTTCATCCGTTTTTTACGTTTTCATTTGTTTTCTTATGTTTTTGTCCATTTTTTACATTTTCGCCTAATTTTTTACGTTTTCATCTGTTTTCTTACGTTTTTGTTTGTTTTCTTACCTTTTTGTCTGTTTTCGTACGTTTTTGCCCGCTTTTATCGGTAGTTGTTTTACGTTTCGTCCGTTTTTTTACGTTTTCGCCCGTTTTTTTACGTTTTTGTACATTTTTTCCCTTTTTTTACGTTTTCGTCATTTTTTTACGTTGTCGTCCGTTTTCTTACGATTTCGTATGATTTCGTAAGTTTTTCTTATGTTATTGTACGTTTTCTTACGTTATCTTACGTAACAAAACGTAGGATAATATAAGAAAACGGGCAACGACAACACGAAAAAAGGCAACAAAAATAAATATGAAAGCTTAAAAAAGGGTCCGCGTTAAAAAGTAGAGAAGCGTAAAAGCGTTAAAAACATGAAAAAACAGACGAAAACGTAAAAAAATGGATGAAAGACGAAAACGTAAGGAAACGGATGAAAACGTAAAAAAAGCGGACGAAAACGTAATAAAACGGACTAAAACGTAAAAAAACCAATGTAAACGTAAATAACAAACGAAAACATAAAAAAACAAACGAATACGTAAAAAAAATACAAAAATGTAAAAAAATAGTAGAAAACGTGAAAAACCTACCAAAACGTAAGAAAACCATTGACCCATTTGACATATATAATAAAAGAATTTTATAGCACAAAAAAGAAAGAAAAAGAAAAGAAAAAGAAAAGAATAGAAAAAAGGGAAAAATTACTCAATAGCACAAAAAACAAACAATCTTCTTGCATGCGGATGAAGACTTTAGAATGTGCTTCTTT
>OU343225.1:100809274-100850972 GCA_910596185.1 Chrysanthemum makinoi
CGCCATATGATACGGCGCATCTTCGTTCTTCATGCGGCATATGCTGTCTTCAATATCATGGATTTTTGGGTTAAGTGTCACACCCCCAAATTACCTGTTTTGCAGCGGAATGGAATTCCTGGGGGTTGACTGTCATAGCATCACAATCACAGTTATATTGAACGACCTAAAGTGTCATTTGGAAAATACATCGTTTGATTTAATAAAATAATCAGAGTTTACAAAGTATAGGTCCCAAATGAAAATCAACATGTGCGGAAAATAAGTTTGGTACAAGTCAAACGATGTTTTTAAAGTGTATAAATCCCATGTGAGGCAGCGTCGTCATCGCGACTCTATGATATGTTCACATGCAAGCCATGAAGTGAATGCCTTAGTTACCCGAAAATACATTGCTAAAAGTGTCAACACAATGGTTGAGTGAGTTCATAGAGTTGTTGAAAATGTTTAATACGACTACCACAAGTATAGGCCATGTATGACATTATGTCACAAAAATGATACAATTGCTTAAGCACATGACACGAAGCTTGATGATCATGATGTTAAGCCCCAACAGAGTGTTTTGCCAAACAACTCAAAATTCTGACATGAAGTGAAATGCATCCGTTTAACCAGTTGGAATCCACCAACCCAGATGGAGGAGTCACCCTCGATAGATCTATCCACTCACCCTCGCTTCTATGAAATTAACGGTTCATGATTATGAAATGGGGACATTTAATTGGCAATGAGGTAACTTAAGAAATGTAATGAATTTGATATACTTGGCATCGTAATAAAAATGATGTGCAATGTATTCTCCCGCATAGGTTTGAAATAAAGTATAAACTTGAATAAAATCGGGCTATGAAAACTCACATTTGCAATGATTATGATGATATAATGGCAATCTTTGAAATGAGGCGCAACCTCTAACCGTGACCTATTATGAATGATATGTTCTATGATAAGTTATGATGTAGTGTTATGCATGCAATTCGTATGATATCTATACCACTTGTGAATTTTTGAAAATAATACTTATCGTCAAAAATAATCTTATAACGTCTTGACCATTTATAAATTACTTTACATGTATTTACGTTGAAATGATATCCTACGATAATCATTTAGTGATTTATTATGAAATTATAACTTTTCGTCGTAAAATAATGTCTTTTGGAAAATTCATGAAAGTGACTAAGTAGCCTTGAAAAGCTAGTCGTAAAATGGTGCACGTCGAGTGTTAGAAAACGAACTCAACGGTTTTGGAAAGCTTGTATCATTATCCCAAAGTTTTAGCATTTAAGTTTTCATCCTAGAGGTCTCGATCATGGAGAAAAATATAGGTAAAGTATGGTGCTTGTGTCCAAAATATTGTTTAAGGGTGGTTTTCGGCAAAGTTTAAGTGACCGTATTTTATTCATTACAACTCCGCTTGACTAACGGTTGGACATTTTGGAAAATATGCTTGGCGAACTTACTTTTACTAGAAGACATCACGTTATAAAAGTACTACGTCAATGTTAAAACGACCCTCAACATGGTCCTTTGTAGCCGTAATATTTGTCTAATAGAAATATATTAGTTTTTCTTGTATAATAAAGTTACGGCAACTTTGTGTAAACGTGTATAATTTAATCGTTACAAGTCCGTTTTCTACGTTTTATATGTCCTTAGCTTCGTATCAAAGTATACTAATATATTTTTGATAAGTCGACACAATTTATAGCGCTTAAGACCCATTTTTTGACCTGCATACAAAGTAGACGTAACATGCTGAATTTTCTGGTTTTTACACTTTTCGTCGTCAAACTTGTAAATAGCATAACTTTTTCGTTATAGCTCCGTTTTAACCCGTTCAAGCGGCCACGTTTTCGTTTTAAAGTGTATTTTCTAAATATCTAGGCCAAAATTTTTTACCTACTGTCGAAATTTCCAGAATTCAAAAATATGGACAGACCCTTAATTAAACTTGTCGAAATGAGTTTTTTTCTCGCCAAACCTATTCTAACCAATTCAAAACAACTCCGAAGCTATTCTAATCCTACCATACACCTTCTTAGGGTGTCATGGGTTCTTAGACATCACCAAAAGTGATATGTTTCAAGGAGTAATTATAGGATGACAAATATATATATATAACACTTAAAACATTAAAAAGTGGTATAGACATCAATATGACTTGCATATTTTCTCAAATATGATGAAATGAAAATAATATGAATATGAAAGATTATGAAAAATTACTAGAACACTTACTTGAAGGATTGAAGAGTTTTGAGCAAAGTATACTTAAATAAATCATGAGGTTTTTATTTCAAAACCTATACTAGATCACTACATGAGCTTGATAAACACTTGATCATGAAAATTTTATGGTTTCTCTTGGTGTTCTTGATGTGGCCGAATATGGTGATGAAGAGGAGAGGATTTTGATCCTACTTCACCTTTTAATATGTGTGTTGTATGTGTTTTTATGTAAATATCTAACTATATAGATAGATGTTAGTTTTAGTAGCAAATATCAATTTGATGACTAGTTGTGTCATCATTTTGATCGACCAAGTATAAAAAGAAAAAGGGTGGATGACTTTTGTATGAAAAAAATATTAAAGTGTAAGTATATTAGGTAATTTGTGAGTTTAAATGAGTATTTAGGGTAGCGTTAGCTAGAATTAACTTTTAACGGAACAAAATAAAATATATTGATGTCATAAAAATTATAAAAATACATTTCTTACATGAGTTGAGTGAAATAATAATTATCGAGTTGCATACACAAAAATCGTCGTAAATATTTATACATAACGATTTATATACAAAATAAATTGAAAATATCGGGTAAACCAATAATATAATTTTTATAGTCTTAAAAGGAGTATAAAAATATATTAGAATAATTTTTGGAAGTGTCGGATAAAATGTTTCAAAATAATGTTTACGCGATAGCGTTTATTTAATAGGAAAATAAACGTTAAATGTAAAATGCAAAACCATGCATGAATTAATATAATGATAATGATGCTAATGATATGTAGACTAAACCTAGTCTATATGAAATGTCCTTGAATGATGTTTCATGAATTCGCAGCTAAACCATTAAGGTTACGCGAATTTGATACTCGTAAACCTAGTTTACGATAAATGATGAAATAGTGAAACTTGAATAGTGTTTTTCTCCGGGAATGAATAGTGTTTCGTGAATAGTAAATTTTGAAATACGTTCTCAGAATATTACTTCGACTTCGAAAACGGTGAATAGTAAAATTTTGAATAGTAACCGGTGAATAGTAAATTCCCGAGATGAATAATGAAATTTTCAAATTTTGTAAAATGACCTGAAATTACGAGTTGTCACATTAAGTCTTGAGATTGATACGCCACATCTCTAGGATGCCATGCGGCGTATCTGGAGTAGAACAAGTCAGATCTTCTTCGTTGACCAAGGTTTCATATACGACGCATGGGATAAATTAATACGGCGTATGCTTCAAAGTTAGGCAATGGTCTTCATATTCGTCTAAGTCTTGGTGTACGGCGTATTTGTCTAGAATGATACGGCGTGTCTGTCGTCAGTTCAGTAGACTTTTCCAACTTAATCCATTTTGCTCCAATTTACGTCCAAAATAGCTAACTTTCACCAAATGCATGTTTATAACTGAGATTTACAAAAGTAAGTGATAAAATATCAATTCTCATATAAAATAATATAAAAAAGCAATATACATAGGATAAATGATTCTAATAATATGTTGTTATTTAATGTCATCATATTTCAAGCTTTATTTCAATACAATGCGCCTTTGTGATGAGTAATCAAAACCTCTTAACATCTCTTTGTTGAATGCCTGATCACTGCTCGGTTATGGAATATGATTATGGGTCGGTGGGTCTAATCGATTATTCGAAAGACAATATCAATCTTACTGCGTGGAGTGGCTCGGTTTCCCTCGATAACAAGTTAAACTATTTTGATATGGTGGTTCAAACAACGACTTAGTTATATGGAGATAATGGAAATCACCTTTGTTTTGATTTGAAACCATAAACAATAATCTTTAGCTGAAGTGATCAAGGTTAATAAGGTGCAATTTGTTAATGATTTTAAGCGTCATTTACCCCATGATTTTATGAATTTTACCTCTATTTTGGCTTAAAATCCTTCCTATTTGGTTTAGGTCAAGGGTCATGTATTTACTAGAATCATACAAGTTTTGGGCTCATTTGGACGAAGTTTGGTGGAAAAAGACAAAAATTCAGATCATGACCGGGATAGTTGACGCCGCCACCAAAAGTTCCTAGAAAGTGAAGTTTTGAGATTTTAATGTGACTAACTAGTGAGTTGAGACACCATCAGCTCCCATGCCTTGACGCCGTCACAACTTTACCGCGAAACCGTCACCCTCTATAGCTTCATGCCGTCATCCAGAGTCGGTGGGAAAACCCTAAATCAAAGACGAAAAGGTTACGACTTCAGCTCCTAAAGCTTAACACCATCACCTTCAATTTCCTATAATATTTTTTCTGATTCATGTACAACTTCTTGGAATCAAACCCTAACTGATTTTTAAGAGTTTTTCAGCCATTTTCTTCTTTTTAACTCAAGTATAATATCAAGATAATTTATTACATTAATCATTCAATTATGTTTATCATAATTACTTGATTATTTCTATTTCTTGTTCTTCCTATGCTATGTTAAGCCAGATTTCTTTGTGTTATTTCATGAAACTTGTTATTGTTTAGTTGTATAGACTGATTTCTTGTGGTGTTTATGCTTATTTGTTGCATGCGAATTAATTAGATCTTCAATGCACCAACTGTTAGTAGTCAAACTAAGAACCATATAACTTTAGAATTTGCATAGGTTATTAGCCTAGCTGAGTCACCTAGGGTTCTTTTGATGAAGTTTATGTGCAACACATAGCGACAGTAGAGCAGTTTTGGACTACAAGACATTAATGGGTTAGATAGGTAATGCATAATGATTAGTATAAGAGTTGTACCAATGGGTAGATAGGTAATGCATAGTGATTAGTTATAGGAGTTGGACCAATGCACTAGGCTAGTTGCTATAGGGTACAGGAGTTTGACAAAGGAACTACATTAATCTATAAATATCCTCCATAATTACTAATTAACGCGTGACAGATTAAGTAGATATAAATATGTAATAATAAGGAGTAGTGCACCCTAAGTAAATATGTTTTTTCTAGAATATAAGTTTCACCATTTTACTTTCCTTGCAATTTAATTTACTTGTCTTTAGGTTAACATTATTCTTAAAATCAAATCTCCAAAATCCTGATATTTCCTTGCTAACGATTAAAATACAACAAAAAAACCAAAACATCTTCTTTAGTCCTTTTAGATCATTTTCTCATACTTTACGAGTCTAGCTCACTATTCTCCTAGAGAACGATCAATCCCCCGTACTTGCCTTTACTACACTACATCAATTAGGTGCACTGCCTAGGGGGTTTGTAAAGCTCCTTTGCAATCAACGCACATCAATTTTTTGGCGTTGCTACATGGGGTGTAGTCTAGGTTTTGCATTATGTTTCATTTGGTCTAACTCATAAGATTCCTGTCAAGTAAGTGTCTTTGTTTTTCTAGTTACTTAGTTTCCTTCGTTTTTCTTTTCTATGTGTTTTTTTTCATATTTTCCATTCATTATTCCATTCACAACCACGAGGGATGTAAATCTACTACTCATTGTTCTGCCCATCATACTAAAACGATTAATGTGCAACGAACAACATTTTTACAACTATGTATCATAGAAAAGCCTATGGGTCAACCCGGTGCACAACAAACAAAACACATAAGTTGGTCATGAGAAAAGAGTGGTGAAATAAAATGGAAATGAGAATATAAAATATTCTCATTGAGGGGTAAAATGGTAATTATTCAGGGTGTATATAGTTATCTCGGATAAATATATAAAGTAGTTAAAAGGCAAAACCACAGACCTTAAGGGTTTATTGTGTTTCTGCCAACCTCCTTGATATGTCTCGAAAGCTTTAAATTTATATAACTAGTTCTACCGTTTTCTCTTAATTTCAAAACACACGTGTAAAAGTATAACACTCGTTTATAGTAAAGAGTTTAGGCAAGACCAAGTCATTCCACAGGGACTGTGGTTATTCTATATATCAAGGAAACTACTTAGGTTGATTTAGAAAGCAATTAAGCAAATAATTAAAACTTGATGGAATTCAAATATAGGACAAATACGATCACTTGGATAATCTCTATTACTCAATGGTAGGCTAATGATGATGATCTTACATGATGCAGCAAGTTCAATCCACAAAATGGCGTTTTCACAGATTAACCGTTTTGATTCAAGATTTGCGTTTCTTTGTCAAATGTGTTAATACAAATAAACCATAAAAACATTCATTTATATTTTACGATCTTCTAATGTTTTGTCGATAATAAACGTAAAATCATTTTAATGTAATAAATAAAATACGTAAAAGCTTTGAGCCAATAGTTTACTAATACACTTTTACTAAACATATTAAAACCATCAAAACATGTTTAGTAAATAAAGTTATATAAAACCAAAGACATTTTTATAAAACACTAACAAGTAATATTGTTTACATCTTATAAGAAATGTATATGTATAACAACTAGTGTTTACATTTTATAGACATGTATATGTACTTTGTATATGTTGTAATGGGTAAAAACCAAAGTCCATAACCCATGATCCATGACCCATGACCCATGATCCATTAACTAGGTACAATAAATGTTGTTCGGTAAAAACCAAAGTCCATAACCCATACCCATGGAGCATGATCCATAACCCATGATCCATTGCATGACATCATGCATGAAGTCATCTTGAATATTATCCATGATCCATGCTTATCCATGATCCATGACCCAAAGTCCATGACCCATGACCCAAGATCCATAACCCAATGACTAGGTACATTGCATCTTGTTGGGTATTCATAATCCAATACCCATAACCCATGATCCATAACCCAAAACCCATAACCCGGTTTGCAACCCAAAATCCGGACTAAACTGACCCAGTAGCCAGATCCTAGGATTTGCACTAGCCGGATCCCTCTGGTGAGGGATCCGTAGGAACCATGGGACAGTAGACGTGTTTTGTCTATAAATAGTGAGCCATTTCTCTCTTGCTCACCACCACTTTAGATATACTTTCTCCCAATATTCTAACATCACTAACCACATATCCAAAGGATCATTCTATGTAGTTTTATGTTTGTGTGATTCTCTAGGTTTCTCTTAAAGGCGAGATCTCCATCTCTTGAAGACGTGCAAACTCAAGGTCATGAGTTGCTAAGCTTCGTCATCATCAAGACCACTGAAGTGCATCTTGTTGATAGTTCTTTCCTCTCTTTCATAGAAGTGTTGTGTTGAAGGCATTAGTTAAAGGTGCCGAAGTCTTGTGTTAAAGGCATTAGTGAATGGTGCCAAAGGTGTACATTCGATATGGTGCGTCGATGTACAAGTTGTGTAGTTTGGGTTAGAGGATGTTGATATCCTCTTTAGTGTTGTAACAAGGAGTGTGTCTCCGTTGGGTAGTTATGTTGGGGTGTTTGGGTAGTAGTTCCTCCTTGTAATGGAACTCGGTATCTAGCCTTGTACCGGATAAAGTGTAGGTGACGTTGTGATTGGTTTTGTTCTACCTCGTGGAAGAACTCGGTGTCTAGCCTTGTACCGGATAAAGAGTAGGCGACGTTGTGAAGGCTTCTCCGCCACATTAAGGAGCTTGTGTTGTGTAGTGCTTACAAACTCTCGAGTGGGGGACTTTGGAAGTGGAGTAGGGCAAGGAAGGTGTCCTCCGAACCACTATAAACACTTGTGTCGTGGTTTTGTGTTCCTTTACTCTTTATCTTTGCATTACTAACTTATATGCTTATCTATCAATATCCAACACACATATCAAATAGATGACATAAATCGATCTGAATACTTTAAAACGAAGTTTTAATCGGTAAAACTATTCAACCCCCTTCTAGTTTTCCACAATTGGCATCAGAGCTTTGTTACCAAGTTTCTTAGAGTATATTGTACTTTAAGAATTTGATACGATCCGTGTATGTTTGAAAACTACAAAGAAGGAAATTTTCTAAAAACAAAAACTATGTTTTAAGAATATTGTTGGATGTTAGTTAGATGATTACATTAATTATTTTCTTACATCTCACTTTGACTTACAAAATGCACTAACCCTTCTTGTCATTTTGTTTAGTTAATCTGAAAATAAGTAAACCATCAAGATTCTTTGGTAATAGGATAACTTTTCCCAAACAGTTGTCTAAACGTATTACCAAGTAGATATTGAAGAAACCGGAGTTGTCCATTGATAAAACTCGTCAAAAAGGGACACTCAAATTGCAATAGAGGTATGACTTTCATAAAGACTTATCTCTAAATAATGTTAGAAAATCATGTGTATGCTTGCATGTCACAAAATGGAAAATTATATGTTTATATATTTTTTTCCAGTCATATAAATATCCAAACATATTTATATGATATATGTGGCTTCATTAGAAAAACTTTGTGCTTACATGTTATCGTCCGTCTAAAACTAGGTATATCAATATGTGTTGTCTAAACCTAATTCTAAAAATCAAATCCTTCTAAATACAAATAAAACAAAACACAAATCTCAAAAATTCCTCCTTCCCCATAAAAACCCTTCCGATCGTCAACCCTCACCAACTAATCCTGTTTTTCAAATCTTCCACTTTCAAAAACCTCACATTCAAAACTTCATCTTCTTCATCATCTCACTTTGAGAAATCTAAACCAAGGAAGATCTCCGTCGTCATGGTTTACATCGCCCTCGTGATCATCATCATCCCGCTCATCGCTCTCGTGTATCCCCTGATCAAACTCTCTCATGGAGACATGTTCTTTGTTTTATTGATCTACATTTGTATCATCTATCCGATCCTTTGTATTTCTTTAAGCATTGAAATGAAATATAAATAATGTCATAGTTTCTCTCATTTCATTCTCGCATAATGTGTTTTTATTTTTTCTCTCTCCCATATTTAAAACCCCAACATGTTTGAAACTATTAATGCATGTTTAAGAATTAACATTGGCTAAAACACATTTCAATTTGAAACATATGAGTTGAATAAATAGATCCTACGTCAAAACCGATTTCTATCAAAACTGCAGATCCCCCGGTTCCCTGATGTTTAACTGGCCGGATCCCTTTTAAAAGGGAACCGGCAGAACCGGAGGAACTGATGACAGAAACTCATGAAACATAAAAACCATTTCATGAAAACTTACCTTAAAAGGAAAACCTCACTAAAATTTCAAAAAGGAGCAAGTTAAATGTCATTGATAATAAAAATAGAATAGGCAATAAAAACATTAGGAGATCCTATCAATTTACCATTACTCAAAAGTATGATTAAAATACTTAAAAGTATCACCAACCAAAAATGTTCTCACTCTTGAAGTTTTACTATGTACTAACATACTCATGTAAGATATTCGGTTTATGTCTATAGGTTTCATCATGTCTCATGAGTTTGACTTCGATCATCAACTCACTTATGTGTACATTCCAAATATATCTCTTTAACATAACACCCCTGGCAATCATGTTCATGGGTTTAATAATCTCGAAACTCGTTACTTTCATGAAGGACGTGTTGTTGACTCACCTCTAATTTTCCAAGATGGTATCAATACTTCATTCCGCACCATAGGACTAGAAGGTCTTCTCGGGATCAATGAGAAAATTTGTCCGCGGTTTGTTTTGAAATTCTTCCGTCAAGTTGAACTCGTCGTAACGAGGATCGTTCTCTATCACTATGGTTTTGGATCAAAAACCAAAAGTTTGTTTTGACTCTTGAGCAATTTGCTCACATTCTCTGAATTCCAAATTATAGACAATGTGCTTTCACTGAAGATTGGTCTCTTGACTCTCTCTTTAACTATCGTGAAGAAAATAGTCTATACTGTTCATACATACCCTCTCCTCAAGAAATAACTCGTTTTCTATGCACCCCTCAATCCAATTACTCAAATCCAAATATAATTCATACAGGTGAACTCCGGGATGATCTTAAACCTCTTGCAATCATCATAAGTGAAAATGTTTGGAGTCTTACAGGAAATTGTGAGATTCTTCCTACATGTTTCGCTCACATCATTTACTGTCTTTTAACTCAACAACCATTCAATATTGGCTATTTATTCGGAAGGCGAATTGTAAACCTTCAAGGCAACAAGAACAAACTAATACCATATAGGATGTTCCTAACACGCCTTTATCATCATGTCATGTACTTTTACCCTCAATTTCAAAGCCTTCAATATTCACTTGTGAACAAAATGATGGAACCTTTGAATGCATCTCTCATAACTTCATTCTTCATTCCTGAATCATCAACTACTCACAACCCACTTGACAATCCATCAAACGAAAACATATGAGCAAAATATTTTTCTTTAAATCGATCCTTAGGCTTTGTCTTTAATTTACCATTGTAACTTGATAACGCCTATGCAATAAATCATTTGTTGATAATCTTTCTTGAATATTTGATGTTCTTACATGCTACTCTTACCATGTCTTACTTGTATACATGTATGCTTACTATAAAGATCATTAGTTTCAAAATTCGATACCTAGAGCAAAATATTGAACGCTCATTGTTAAGAAGTCTGTCCAGATGCCGGATCCCTGGCTTATAACTAGCCAGATCCAGAAATGAAGGATCCGTGGGATCCGGGCAAACAGAAGTAATTATTTTCTTTCATTACATCAACCCAACCTTTCAGACCTTATTAAACTAGTTAAACATGGTTCATTAAGATCACTTAAACTTTCCTTAGCCTCAGTTGATCTCACACTCACTCATGAATGACTTAAGATCACATTCAAGATATTATTGATTTATCATTACTTCAAAACTCACCATATTTCCGCTTCATTGTTTACACATTGTTTCACTCATCTTAAAACACTTAGTTTGATATTTCTCTCAATTTTAGTAAATTGATTTTAGTCATCTTGATCTTGAAATGGTCTAAAAACTAGTTTTTCATTTCTTGTGATTTTTAAGGAATTTTCTAAATTTCCCTTAGATCACCATCTGGTCTCTAGGATCACTTGACATCATTTTACATCCTCAAAATTCCTAGTGTCATCCTTGATCACCCATTGGTGTTCATGAAAACTCCATTTCTTTCCATAAAAGACATCATTAGCTACCCTCACTCATTATGCTTGATCATTTAAGTGTTTAAGACACTTAAGGAGACTAACATCACTCAATATATGTAGGTACTAGACCTTATTAGAACCTCATCAATCTGATCTTGGCTCCTGAGAGCCGGATCCCTAGGTTTAGCCTAGCCGGATCCCTCAAGTGAGGGATCCGTGAGAACCGTCTGCTCAGACAAATCATTCCTACTTGAGATAATCATTTCAAAACCTCTTTGTTAATCTAAACACTCCAGATTGTCTTAAATGACCTCCTAGATTAGTACAACTCTGTAGTTGACACTTGTGCATGCAAATCATTGCAATTTGAAAGATTTTAGTGGTTTGAGATTTAATTCACTTGCCAAATCTCCTTCTTTATAAACCACTTGTGTTAGAACTTCAAAATTACCATTCACACACTCATTCTCAGTAGCTAAAGTCTTCTTTTTACACCTATCCTTTCTACCATTTCACCATGAGGAAAGCTCCTAGTGCTAACTCATCAACCAAAGGACCTCCCAAGAAAATTGCTCGGGTTGTTCATGAAATCTCCTCAACCGAATCATCACCCATCAAAGCCTCAAACACTAGAACTCCCTCACAACTATCTCTACCAATCAAACCAACTCTCAAAAGGATTGTTCCCACAAGACAACCCTTGCCAAACACTACCATGCCTCCTAAACCAAACACCCCTACCTCCACTAAACCATCACCTCTAGTACCTAGATCTATCTCTTTCACCACCCCATTTTCATCCCCAAACCTTTACAACTTGGAGGACTTACCACCTAGGCCTTATCATCCACCACCATTGCCAACATTTTCCTCAATTGAGAAAATGGTGCCACAACAACCTTCTCACCAAAACTTTGGTGTTGAAACCAAACTAGCATCCGTGTCCTACTCTCCTTCGCCCTCAAATGGTCCATTTTGGATTATGAAAAATCACCAAACTCAACAACCGGACCACATGAAAGTAGATACTTCTTTACCTCCACCATAAACACATATTCCACCGCCTTCACCCTTAGTTGAACCACCTCCAACTTCATCAAACTTTCCTCCAGAAATCCCTCCATCCTTTGTGGAACCTCCACCTTCCTTATCAAACTTTCCACCTCAAACAGCTCCATTCCCACCACCAACATTCCCTAGCCATGACAATGATTACTTTCATTGTAAAAATGTCGAAGGATTAGTCCATGAAGTACGTGACGAATTACGTTTCATGTTCTATCACCTTCTTAAACGATTTGATGAAGTCAATAAATCTAATCGTCCCTAAAACTTAGGAATGCAAGCACAAGTAGTATTTTCTCTAGTCTTAGGCACAACTTAGAAATTGTTAGGAAATCTTACTACATGTTTGTATCATTTTCCTACTTTTAGAGATATGTGTATCATTTCTCTTGTTTTATTGAATGAAACTACATATTTGTATGCATTATAGTTATGTGGATATGTTTGGTGCAACAATGCATAACTCATTTGGACGTTTACGTCACTATTTATATCAACATTTCTGCCAATAAGATGCAGGTACACGGTTCCCAGAATTTTTCCTAGACGGATCCCTCACAGGAAGGATCCGCCAGAACCGTCCAATAGAAACAAAGCTTTTAACTGATTTGCAGGTCAATTGCAAGAAACAAAGCACCATATACTTGTTTTCTAACCTTTGTTTTGTAGATTTTCAAAATACACATGAAGACTTTGACACCCTCAACAAGGGGGAGCTTCTCGTCAAAGCAAAGCATTACAAAAAAACTTGCAAATACATTCACTTAGGCTTACTAACTACTTGACGCCCTCACTCGTCAAGGGGGAGCATTTCGTCAAAGTTAGAAACATTGAAAAATACTTGAAATACACACGTTTTAGTCTTCCTAATTACTTGACGCCCTTAACAAAAGGAAGCATCCGTCAAGGGGGAGCTAAGACAAGAATATCCTTCTTACCTTACTACTTCTCTTTACTTTTCTTTCTCTAGCTCTTTCTCATTTTCTTACTTTTCACTAGTTTTTCTCAAAACATTTTTCACAATGTGTTAGTTTCTTTTCGACACTCTTTTTTGTTTCGACAAAATGGGGGAGAAGAGAGTAAAAACTCCAATTCAAATTTTTAAGAATTTTATTTTCTTCTTAAAATAATATTATGTTTTGTCATCAACAAAAAGAGGGAGTTTGTTAATACAAATAAACCATAAAAACGTTTATTTATATTTTATGATCTTCTAATATTTTATCAATAACAAACGTAAAATCATTTTAACGAAATAAATAAAAAACGTAAAAGCGTTGAGCCAATAGTTTACTAACATACTTTTACTAAACATATTAGAACCATCAAAACATGTTTAGTAAATAAAGTTATATAAAACCAAAGACATTTTTATAAAACACTAACAAGTAATAGTATTTACATCTTATAAGAAATATATATGTATAACAACTAGTGTTTACATTTTATAGAAATGTATATGTACTTTGTATATATTGTTATGGGTAAGTAATGGGTAAAAACCAAAGTCCATAACCCATGATCCATGACCCATGACTCATGATCTATTAACTAGGTACAATGAATGTTGTTCGGTAAAAACCAAAGTCCATAACCCATACCCATGGAGCATGATCTATAACCCATGACCCATTGTATGACATCATGCATGAAGTCATGTTGGTTATTATCCATGATCCATGACCCAAAGTCCATGACCCAAGATTCATAACCCAATAACTAGGTACATTGCATCTTGTTGGGTATTCATAATCTAATACCCATAACCCATGATCCATAACCCAAAACCCATAACCCGGTTTGCAACCCAAAATCCAGACTAAACTGACCTAGTAGCCGGATCCCAGGATTTTCACTAGCCGGATCCCACTGGTGAGGGATCCGCAGGAACCGTGGGACATTAGACATGTTTTGTCTATAAATAGTGAGCCGTTTCTCCCTTGCTTACCGCCCTTTTAGATATACTTTCTCCCACTATTCTAACATCACTAACCACAGATCCAAAGGATCATTCTATATAGTTTTATATTTGTGTGATTCTCTAGGTTCCTCTTAAAGTCAAGATCACCATCTCTTGAAGACGTGCAAACTCAAGGTCATGAGTTGCTAAGCTTCGTCATCATCAAGACCACTGAAGTGCACCTTGTTGATAGTTCTTTCCTCCCTCCATAGAAGTGTCATGTTGAAGGCATTAGTGAAAGGTGCCGAAGTCTTGTGTTGAAGGCATTAGTGAACAGTGCCAAAGGTGTACATTTGATATGGTGCGTCGATGTACAAGTTGTGTAGTTTGGGTTAGAGGATGTTGATATCCTCTCTAGTGTTGTAACAAGGAGTGTGTCTCCGTTGGGTAGTTGTGTTGAGGTGTAGTAGTTCCTCCTTGTAATGGAACTCAGTATCTAGCCTTTTACCAGATAAAGTGTAGGCGACGTTGTGATAGGTTTGGTTCTACCTCGTGGAAGAACTCGGTGTCTAGCCTTGTACCGGATAAAGAGTAGGCGACGTTGTGAAGGCTTCTACGCCACATTAAGGAGCTTGTGTTGTGTAGTGTTTACAAACACTCGAGTGGGGTACTCGGGGAGTGGAGTAGGGCAAGGAAGGTGTCCTTGTAGCCGAAGTACTATAAACACTTGTGTCGTGGTTTTATGTTCCTTTACTCTTTATCTTTGCTTTGCTTACTTATATGCTTATCTATCAATATCCAACACACATATCATATAGATTGACATAAGTCGATCTAAATACTTTAAAATAAAGTTTTAATCGATAAAACTATTCAATTCCCCATTCTAGTTTTCCACAAAATGAATATGTTTTTCTCAAGTTCACAGAGACAATTACAATCTTTAAAACTGAGTTGTTTATGACTTAACAAAAGCAGATTTCTCCAACAAATTAATCTAAACACATAGACATGTTTTGATAATCATATAATGTCAATAAGTTCTATCGACCTATACCAATTAACAAGTATTACCATAAACAATGGAGAGGAGTTTTAAACACAGTAAGGTTCCAACATAAACAAGAAATGAAACTAGAATAAATCATAGCCAAATCACTTTATGATATTAACATAACCAAGCAATCATAAATTGTTTAGCCTAACATGGCTTTAGTAATCATGCTTACAGTGGTGAAATGGAATGAAAAGATAGACATACGCCTTGAATTAAATACAATGATTTCACTTCCGTCACTAACGATCAATTATGTAGGATCATACATATTATGTTTTTTGATGATTCGGGTGGTCTAGGGAGATGATTATACAAGTATGCCATGTTAGAGAGATGAAGAGAGTAGAGAGGGAGTTCTAGAGAGAGAATTAAAACAAAAATGTGAAAGGTTAGATTAGAAGCTTCACCCCTTCTAAGGATGGAAGGGGTATTTATAGTTACAACCTAAACGTCCTCCTGTCAGACTGTGGATCAGGCATACAGTGGGTAAAGACCCGTCCTTCCTCCACGGTGTTACTCTAAGCTAATAACTAACTAATAAACTAGTAAATAACGATATGTCTACGAGCTAACTCATGCTAGATTATATTTGGGGTGACCGACACTTCACTATGGAATTTCTAATTCCTAACAATCTCCCCCTAAGGGAGGTCACCCCATGATTTACATTTTGAATCCTAGCATTATATTTTATCTTCAGTCTTGAGCTCGTAGACTTCAATTCTTCACTTCCGCAATATTTGTGCTTTAGAAGTGATACTTCAAAGTCCGAATGCTTTGTACTTTTAGTGGAGGTCTTTGAACTGATCCACATCTTGATGATCTTCGAGCTTTCTTTGAGATCATCAGCCACAGTAAATCTCTGGATAACCCTTTATTGTGTTGCCTTCATGTGATGTTTTGACTTTTGGACCGACATGCTCACACTTTCTGGATCATGACATCTTTTCATCAGAGTAGCGAAAGCATCTTTGGTGTATGTCTTTGATGGTCATGATTTTATTCAATTAAGTGTGAATGCTGTGAGCATGTGGTTGTGAATTGACTTCTCAATATCGATCAGCTGCAACCGTCCAATGTTCCTGCAAACAACAGTTAGCAATAAAACACACGAAAGTGTCTTTGTTCACTTTCGTTGAATACAGTTGCAAGAACCACGGTTCCCCATTGATCAGTATAAATACTGCCTGTGATCAGGTAGAATTTCGAAGAATCTCCTTGACAGGGTTTCGCAGCTTGATCTAGCCGTTCTCAAACCGGAACGTCTCAAAGAAGACTACAAGGAGTGAGTGAACCAGCAAATTGAGATTTACCGATTGATTAAAAATGATTTGAAAACAATCGTGTATTGCTTAATAGAAAGAATTTTTGTAATACAACGAAGGTTTTATAAGAAAAATCAATTTTCAATCATAAATACCTTTTGATTTTAAAAATGTAATGCACAGTCGATGTGCTATAGAAAATAATTTTTGAGCACAACGACTGGTTTTTTAAAGGTATCCGTCAATCCATTCCTGAACCAGGATTGATTCAAAATATGAATCGCCCCATCGTTTCTGTCCAGTTGTCACATGTTTGATCTATAGGATAGATCTCACATGCCACCCTCCAAGAGCTTGTTTGATGTTGGCTCTAGAAGGTTTTCCATCTTCATTGTGAGTGTATTAACACATCACTCAGATGTTCTGGCAATACCACAAGGATAATGCGTAGGACTCTTAAAATATATTCACTTTCCACATTGTGTGAAACAATGAGTCTTCATTAATTGTGTCCTAATGAGATTTATTGATGATCTCTTGGCTCTAGACTCAATAGTGCACATTTGGTTCCTATGCCAGAGACTAGGGACAGGGTCTCCTTCTTCAATATCAACAATCTCTAAGAGAAAGTCGATAGATTATGTAGATTCCCCGTGAGAATGAAACAAGCCCTTTTAAGAGGAACTTGAGTAGCTTGGGAAGTTAGGTGCAGTGCATCACTGGGTCCATGATGTCTTGTCTTCAATACCGGCGTTACCTTGGTAACCACCAGTAGCATATGTATTGAACCCGGTTTCTGCCCTAAGGTTGAATTATTGGAGGGCTATTTCTTTTCACCCTTTTCTCATTTCAATTCTTTTTCATTCTTCAACCCCTTCAGTGCTTACCGAGACTTCATTACTAGAACCTAGTTGGGTTTATTCCAGTTCTAGCTCCATCTCAGTCGACACTCTTCCCATTTCACACTTTTCTCCTTTTTTCATCATACCTAAGGACTTCTACACTATCTAGTGGATTGTCCCTGGATAGATCCCTCCGGTTCTGGCAGGATCGTGGGAACTAATACCTAACCTTACCATCCTTATAACACCATGCATAAAGTAAAATGGTCGGTCTTTTGGTACTGTTCATTCCTTCTCGAAACCAATAGAAAAATCATTTGGAAAATCAATCAAGGTACTTGTGATATAATATCAAAAAATTTTGTACCTTAATTGTTTTTGATCATTTAGAAATGCTCGCCTTCAACATGTGCATATGATTTTGAAATTGTTTAGCACATGGAGGCAAGAGGTCTTTGAAATATATTATTGATCACAATTTCCGTGGAAAAAGCCATTTGATTTTCTTGGTAAATTCTTCCCCTCAAAATGTGCGTTGGTTGTGAAATCATTTAACACATAGAGGAAGGAGGTTTTTGAAGAACTTCCACGATCACACTATCCATAAAGAAAACCATTAGAAAATCAATCAAGGTACTTATGTTAAAACATAGAAGCTTTTGTACCTTGATAGTTTATTTTCTTTTTGAAATGCTCCCCCTCAATATGTACTTCAAGATTCGAAAGTGTTTAGCACATATGGGAGAGCAGCTTGCACAATTGAATCAAAACGATCATCTTTTATCAGATTTCATAATTAAATCACAAATTCTCCCCTGATCAAAAATATTAAACCCTTTGAGATTTTGGATCCTAAGTGATTTAATAAGGTTTAGAAAACATGGGAGAATATGTGGCCAGGTTTAAATACTCATCTTGTTTTTTGATAAATCCTCCTCCTCAACATGTGCATTGTGTATTTCAAATCGTTTGGCACATGGAGGCAGAATTGCCTTTAAAGGACTAAAACAGATTTGAGATTCAAATCACGAACTCTCCCCCGATCAAAAATTTCAAATCATTTGAGTTTTTTGATCCCAATTGATTTAAATCATTTAGAAAAGTTTGGGGAAAGACGTGACTTGATTTAATTTAGAAATAACTAATAAGGATCAATTATAAACATTAAAGATTGTTAGTGTCAGGTATGATAGTATTAAGAGATCTTTAAGTAAAATAAAACAATTTCACAATCAAACAAGAACAGAAAAAATATCTTTTGAAAATATTTAAAATTGAAATCACTCTCCCCCTCAATCAATGACCGTAGTCATTGATTGAGTGACTTATGTTTAAAATAAAGTCCGGTTGATTTCCAAAATTTAGTTCAATTTATTTTTAAACAAATATTTTCCATTTTAAAAAACAATAATTTTAAAATTGTTTAAAATGGTGTCATCACTACTTATCCTGCACAAAGATACGTTAGGTGGAGAAAAACACAAGCTGCTTCAGTTGTTGCTGTAGGGCATGAAGAAAACCATCTGCTGATGCAATGAGACCTCTGACGTTGCATCTATCATGCCAACTCTCTATAGAGATCCAATTAAGCTCCGTTTCTTCTTTTGTTGACCCAAGATATACTTTACCTTTTCCTTTCGGCATCCAATCATATTCTTTTGTGGAATCCGGATCGGGAACATTCTTTTATACCATGATATCTGCATACGTTAGTGAAAATACATACAAATATATGATGGTCGACATCACCAAACAGCAATCGACTAATAAAAGTCAATCCAACATATCAATCAGATCATGTAAGGCATGAGAATAATGTGTTTATCAAACTATAGTCATCTAATCCTAAGAATCATATCCTAAACTCCTAGTCCTTCAACATAGGCACACATATTTTTCAGTTAAGTATGTAGGATAATTAGATAAGCCCGATAGATGATATAAATTTGAAAAACATTCTCCCCCTCAATCAATGACTCTTTCTATGAAAAGTTTTAATAAGCTGAAGTCATTGATTGGGTTTTACAAATTTATGAAAACTTGATTCTGATTGATTTTCAAGCAACTCATTTACCACCATTTTGTTAAAACAAATATTTTTTTGGAGAATTTTAGAAGGAAAAATATTTGAGTAGGAACAGCAGTTTCGACATACTTTCCTCATTTTGTTTTAGGATAAGTGTTCGATATTTTTGAAAATTGGTTTCCCTTCTTTGAAGAACGGGTTGCTATCTGAAATAATAGCAAACCATTGTTTAAGCACGGGTTACAGTGTGAAATAACTGCAAGCCATATTTTAAGACATGTTTTGGAAAAGAATATTTACACCTCCTGCTCGAACTTCATCTATGGTCCCGTGCCATTATTGAATGACGTTTCTAAGACCGTAGATGTTATCGATACCAGAAGACATGTCTTGAAAAACAATATATATATTTTTTTTGGAATTTTTCAAAATTTCTGATTTTTATGGGTTTTTGTTGGTTTTATATTTTTCTATTTTCTTTTTGTTGGTTTTGTATTTTTGTATTTTGCTTTTTGATAGAATATTTACAAAGATAGAAGATGATATAGTTTAAGAAGATGATGATACGAGTACCAAGATAAGGATATCGTACAACCCCGTTGTAGAAGATAGAAATCAACATCTCTTAAACTTTCACCACCAAAGCTTCCAAGGCTCTTGAATCGAAGAGAGAAATTGAGCCTTCTGAAAGTGAGACTTTGGTAGCTTCCCCCCAAACCGAAAATCCTTTTGTTGAGCAGATTCGAAGCTCTATTTCAAGCTTGCCTTAGCCAGGTACACAAGGAAGCACACCATTATCATCGATCTTGCTGCTCCTTTTAAGAATAATCATCGTGATTCTTCGTTCGGGGTTATATCATCAAGTAGAACAGCAAAGAATCATCCCTTACATAAATAACTCTTCTCAAATTTCATTCTACTGTAGTCTGAAGTGATGCATCCAGTCTCTTAGAATAAATGCTCAAAAACCCAAATACACATATACCCAAAGACAGAGAAACTTATAACATCGAAGTAGCAGATTAAGTCCGATATGCAAAGAATAACCTCGAAGTATACTTTTCTCTCCCATGAAGAAAGTGTATGAAGCTCAAGAACCCGAAGTACCCAAATGTCCTTTCTATGGAGAATAACCGATAACATTGAAGTGGCAGGCTAAATCACTGATTATCTCTGCGGAATAAGTGATTATCACTGAATCACTGATTAAGCTCTCAAGTAAAACAGCTGAGCGTCCCCAATGTGGACAATTCTCTCCCCTGATGATTGCGATAACATCGAAATCATCACACACTTGTGTACCTCTTTATCACCAGAAACTAACTCTTCCATCTCTTCCCTCACATAGTTGGAATAAGACACTAAACGCCATGAGTCAAACCTTGAGTTTCTCTGCGGTAATGACATTTGTCTTCCCGGTATGTCTTCAATCACTTAGAAGTATTAAGTTCATCAAGTTTACTCACGTTTAGATACTTGTCTCCTTCCTCTTGCTGGTTTTGATACTTCAGAATCAGCAACACATTATAAGCCCAAACACTTGAAATCTTGTGAGAAGAATACCATTGAATCTGTGAGAATCAACTTGCTGAAGAAAGAATGTGAGCAAGTCTAATTGGGGATTAAATCTGATTTCACTCTCCCCCAATTAGTGCTCTCCCCTAATTTTGACAATCTTTCTGATAAATACCCGAGATAAAAAGAAGTCTTTAGATCGTTAAATGCAACTCGTATTTGGTCTTCTATCATGCAACAGAAAATGTAGAACAGACTGTAGACTCGACCTTCTTCATGATTGTCCATTTGGGGAATAGTATGTTAACATCTTCTTATCACCAAATGCATTCCCGTTAACTTATATATAGCAAATCCCCTTAACTCAAATCCCTCCCAATCAAACAAGAACAAAAAGATGTTTATCAAGGAAATCAGCCCCACAACTGGAACCACTTTGTCATTAATCATTTTAGTCTGTAAGAAGATGTCAACCAACGGCTCAACTCCATGTGAAGATGACCCGATAAGAAGAAGTTCGGTTCTTACATGAGTTAGGAGCCGTATGACCATATATTCTCAAAAATAACTTAACATGCAGAATTATCACACTTCTTCTCCCCCTCAAGAATTGCATATGAAGATGCCATTCTTGATTAAACAAGTGAATGTCTTCCAAATTTAGTCTATTCACACTTCTACCCCTCAAAGGTTGCATATGATGTCGCCATCGTCATTATAATTGAGCAAGTGGAATAAGAAAACAATCAACAGTAGTTCGGTTCACTTAAAGACTGAAAGCGCATGGAAAAAGCATGAAGCATGTTGATGAGAATGGTCATAAATAAGAAGATTTCTCTTCTTTTGAAGATAAAGCGCACTGAAGCTTACACATTTCTTTTCTTTAGGAACGAGGCTTGAACTGTTGTGTTCAAACGTCATAATCTCTCTCTTTTCATCTACTCTTGGAAAACTTGTAATCAACCCCATTATCATTTAGTAGGCTCTTTGTCGTAACAGCTGATGGAGAAAACCTAATATGATGACCCTGAAGTGAATTAACCCGAACTCGTGACTTAAACTTGCACACATGTAACAAAGAGTGGTGCCGAGAGTTCATCCCCCTTTGAATCTCTAAGTACTCTATACTCTTCAACCAACCAACCATCAAGTATAAGATGTACATCACCTCTTGAAAATCCACAATTCAATGTGACACTGAGCACTACTACATAACTCCTTAAAGTGATAGTTATTTTGTGGTGGTAAAAAGGAAAAAGAAAAATCACCCAAAAATAACTAGATTTCCAAGTCTTCGTCTTTGAAAATGTTATAAGCTCGAACAAGGATCTCGAAGAATCTTCATCCAACCATCCCCGATACCTTCAGATACTAAGTACACTCGCCCGTGACATTTCACTTCAACCTCAAATAGATAATAATGAATTAACGCCGTTGTCACATTTTCTGGTTAAAAGCTCAAGTCTAGCATCCTTTGAAGTTTTAAGTGAACTATGATAATGGTTTCATCCCGACCATGGTTAAGTGAGCATAACCCCGTAAAAATTTGAAATACCCAAATTGTCATGACGAATATCCAAACACACATCGAAATCATGAAGTACACCCTTTATCCCTTTTTCGAAGAAAAAAACCGTTGCATCAGCATCAGATAAGATCCAGAAATACACTTTCCTTTCTCCAGGATGGTTCCATCATCATGGGATTTTACGATTCTTATGGTTTAAACCGAGAAATAGTTTCTTTCGCGGGATTTTAAAAAACCAAGAATAAACCGTAAGATAGATCTGGAAATGCACTTTTCTTTAACCAAGATGATTCCATTGTCACGGGATTTTACAAGTCTATGATTTAAACCAAGAAATAGATTCTTTCGCGGGATTTTACGAAATCAAGACTAAACCGCAAAAAATGTCAGCTTAAATGAGTTATGACAACTTTGGTTTCGGTGAATATCTGTTTTAGGGGAACATGCAGCGGTTCATCAAAAATTCTTCTCCATCATCAATAATTCTTTACCCATATGTAGACAACTTCACAAACCATACTAAGTCAAGTAGTATAAAATACTTCCCCTTGGAGGTTGTCGTAAAACATTAAAGTACACGTTTCTCCTCCATGATGGTTTCGAACTTTCGGAAGCATCATAGCGTGTATGACCATTTGCACGAGAAGTTCTTGTCATAAGTAAACATCTTGAAAAATCATGAATGACGTTTGAAGATTCTTGAAAGATTTTGCTTAGACTGTGAAGTATCATAAACATTCTGTGGCGTTGAATATCCAATGAGAATTGCTGATCACATCTCAACCAATCAACCCTTTGGTAAACACATCATTCACGTATTCTATCGGCAATTGCTGTGACCACATGGTGAAGTAAACCCGATATACCAAACTTGATCATGAAGTAGTATTCCCCAGATTTGTTACTTAAACTTGTACTAATCCTCGTGAAAAAGAAACGGTGTACCCTATGTACAAAACCTCTTCACGTATCCTCAACTGCGTGAGACACCGTAGTGATAGTTACGTTGTGGGTTAAGTGAGAAAGAATCACAAGAGTAACTAAATAGCCAAGTCTTTATCACACTTTATAAATGCCCAAACAAGTCATCTTCGCGGAAGGGTAGAAAGAAAGAAGACGAAAATAAGTAAACGCGCCTGGAAAACCTCACTTAAAATCCAAATAAGAAATACCGTCCAAACAACCCCGTAGTCAACATTTTCAAATAAACACTTCAAGCCGTGACATAATATTCTTCGTGAAAGTGTATACACCAAAGTCTCAAAACGCATAACACAACGAATCTCAGCGTCATAATTCATAACCCAACAAATCTCATTATCAAAACGACGCCTCAAAACTCATCAACAAATATCATCGACAAAACTCATGAAATCCAAGTCTTATATCGCTTCATCATGCCCAATAACTCTTACTAACCAATCTGCAAACTCAACTCTTAGATACAAAAGTTTTACACAATCCAATAGCAAAAATTAAACCCGATCCATTAAGCACTTAACCCAAAATAAAATCTTCTCTCAAGTCCAAAAGTGCTCAAGCAACTAAATCAAGTCAAAAATTTCTCAAAACCTTTAATCCCAAGTTTCCAACAAAAGTGAGTTGAACAGATTTATATTAATCATATTCGAACAGCCCATGTTTATTTTAATACTCGTATAGCCCAATAACATAAATCTGAACACCAGTTCAAACTAAACGGCCCTTATTCAATATTCATAACATGCAGCCCATTATCTGATTGTAATACCAACCATATCCGACCCTTTTAGCACCCCGTCCACAATCAATGTACCCTAAATATTTGGAAGTATAAAACACACCCTTAAGTGTTCTCTATCCCTAATCTTTCTCATACAAAGCGCCTCCTTCTTAACAAATCACTCCCACCAATCCTAAATACTCTCACATATCAAAACACTAATCACATTTGTACGCCTCCCTCATTTGTCTCACCACAGTTCGAACCCAATCAAATCCCTTTGAGCATAAATCATATCTCATGAACACAATCAAATCCATTTTATGGTTACCTGAATCCAAGGTTCAATCTCGGGAGGTAATTTGATATGTGATATTCGTTTTATTTTGAGATCTTTTAACGAATCAAAGACATGAAATAATACCATTGTTATTTTCATTTCTTTAAATTTCGTATATAACAAAGACAATTTGATTGACGATTTCATTTGATAATCTTTACTTTCCTTTTTGTTAAAATCGAATGAAAGATATGGATGAAACTTTTGTGTTTTGTCTTGATCTTAAAGTATTTGAATATTAAAGAAGTGACATGCTTTGATAGAGATCGATGATGGATATCTATATCGTGTTTTTGGCCATAGGTCTTGATGTACTTTATGAGTACCACGAAAATAGAAATCTGAGATCCATTATATTTTCCATTTTGTCCATTTTTGGTTAGATCTATGATGAGAGAGGTTCACACAAACAGAGTTTTGTAGAGATTGGACATGACTTGGAACCCATTCTGAGATCCCATTATCTTGTTTGATTATTCATCATCTAACGAATCAAAGATTTTGGGTTAACAATCTTGTTAACCTCACTTCTTTCATTTCGAATATTGACCAAACCTTTGATCAATGATGATGTGGTGATTTAAACCCTTTGAACGATTTGAAGCAATTATTATCCATCACCAATCTGAAATCCTTTTGACCATTTGATTTTGCAATATCGACCATGAGATGTGATGTTTGTTTCTCCATTTTGAACGAATCAAGGTATAAGAAATAACATCTTTGTTATTCTCTTTGACTTAACTTTCGGATAAAACCAACAAAGATTGATGATGACGAATTCATTTGTGAGACCTTCATGAGTCTTGATACCACATATGTATACAAACGAGTGAACCTGAAATCTTGATTATTTATTTTAGTGTAATTTTCTGATTTTTGTGTCTTGAATTTGGTATACTGAGATAGTCAGAGACTGTTGATTTGTTTGACTTTAACTTCTTATGATAGAATCTGCTTTAACTTCTTTATCTTGTTAAATGTCAACGTTATGAACTGATGATGACCATGTTGTAATTCAAACCTTATGATGTTAGTTAGATGATACTTCTTGTATTTGTTGATGCTGATGTGATTGTGTAGATGTAGAGTTTATGTTTGATGTTCTTTGATGTAGTACATTGATGTTGTTTGATTGTTTAGACTATATAAACATGTGATGATTGAATCTTGTTTGATGTGTGAATGTTGGTTTTGATCTGGTTGTAATTGGTCAACAAACCATACCCGTTTTGGTCAACAAACTGCATACCCATTTGGTCATGAAACCGCATACCATTTGGTCATCAAACCGCATAATTATGGCGTTAAAACGCATCATATTCATCAAACCGCAGCAGTTTAAACCCTCAAACCGCATAACAGATCAAAACGCCTTTTTGGAGACAAATCGCATACATGTCTTAACAAACCACTTTTGGAGACAAGCCGCATCAAGAGTCAAACCGCAGTCCCTTTTAGTGACAAAACGCACTTGACTTAAACCGCATAACATACATTGAATATGGACATTTGCGCAAACCGCATTAGACCCAAAACGCATCGACCAAATCGCTTCCTTTTGGTACCAAGTCGCATAGCATCAAAATGCTTTTGAGACCAAAACGCATCAAATCAAACCGCTTTGAGAAACAGTGAATCTAGACATTTTTGAACCAAATCGCATACAAGAATCTGACCAAACCGCATAGAAGAATGTTTCATTTTATTGCACAAAACGCATCAAGGATCAAAACAAGAGCAGAATCACCGACTTGAAACAGATTCAGTTAACAAAACAAATTCAAAATTGCTATAAAACTATTTAAGATCAAAGATTCACGATCATCATCAAATAGAATCCAAAACGCATCAAACCATTACCAAATACGTATCAAAGAAACCATATAAACCGCATCAAAAGTCGCATAAAAACCATACGAATCATCAAAAACAACACAACCTGGGCTCTGATGCCAACTGTAGGATCATACGTATTATGTTGTTTGATGATTCGGGTGGTCTAGGGAGATGATTATACAAGTATGCCATGTTAGAGAGATGAAGAGAGTAGAGAGGGAGTTCTAGAGAGAGATTTAAAACAAAAATGTGAAAGGTTTGATTAGAAGCTTCACCCCTTTCCAAGGATGGAAGGGGTATTTATAGTTACAACCTAAACGTCCTCCTGTCGGACTGTGATCGTGCATACAAGGGTAAAGACCCGTCCATCCTCCACGGTGTTACTCTAAGCTAAACTAAGCTAATAACTAACTTATAAACTAGTAAATAACGATATGTCTATGAGCTAACTCATGCTAGATTATATTTGGGGTGACCGACACTTCAGTATGGAATTTCTAATTCCTAAAAAATTATACCAATACCAAGGTCGTACTTCAATGTATAACACAATTTCACTTCATACGCCCAATATAATTGATGTTATTCGACTAAGAAATGATATCAAAAAGGTTTGTAATAGTTGGAATTCGAAGATGTTGATTTTAGGTAGATTGGGGTGCTATTTATAGGTTGGCTATGAATAATCACCTTCTGTAGTACGCCGCACTTGCAATAAGATCGGCGGGCTTCATCAGCGATACCGACGAACATTGTTCTTAACACCAGCGGGCTTCAATACTTTTCTTGGCGTCAAAGGGTCATAATTGAATCAAGACCGATGCGCTTCACACTTTAGATCACCGTACTTCACGATGCTGACTCAAATTATAGGACTGATTATAACGCTTGTAACCGGCGCTTTTAGATGCTTTTTAGACTTTTCCTTACTTTAGCTCGGACTTGACTCGAATGCATATGTTTTATCTTGCTAATGGAGATTCTTTGTCGATGGACCTGAATATATTTACATGTAATTAAGTATCGAAAGTCCATAGAAAACATTAAGAAACTACCAAACAACGCTATATAAAACATGTATAAATCGAGCATCATCAAAGCCCTCCACACTTAGCTATTGCTTGCCCCCAAGCAATGTAAGCAAAAAATATATTAAGACTTGTAAGATCAATTTGGAACATATATACTTGTTAGCGACAAAGACAAATTTTTTTATATATCAGGCATCAATAAATAACTCGATCACCTCACAAAGGAAATATTTTGATTCACACAATTTCCTCAAATAGGGGTGATTATATGGGAACACTCATTTTACACAAACATAATCCACTAAGCTACCATATGCTTATACGTTAACATAACCATTGTGGTGTGAGCACCAGACAAATATATCAAAAGAGGGCAAAGTATAAGGTTTTTGGCTTGTTTGGATATAAGGTGTGGAATTTTATGGATAATTTTGAGAGATATAAGCAAGGGGTCTTGAGAGTTAAGTGTTGCTAGCCACTACCATTTATTACTTTTTACTTTACTTTTTTCTTTTTTCTAGGCATACTCTTTTGCCTTTTAATCATCACTTACTTAATGGATCATTGATACTTTTCCGCACTTCATAGAACTTTTTCTTCGTACATTAGTGACTAGCAAACAATTGAGACTATGCTTTTGAAAGACTATTTTTTCTCGTTTTAGTGGATAGATAGGGTTGATATGGGTTTTATTTGACGGCTCTTTAGTGACCAGTGTAGTCGACTAAATATCGTGAATTTAACCTCTTAATCACATATATTCGACTATAAATTAACCTCACTACGGTTTAGTAAACGAGATACATGCACAAGTTCTAGAGCTAAAGTAGACTACCGGCACACTCATATATAAATAAAACAAAAAGTGTAGAAATTTTACACTTCAAGAAGGCTAATAATGTCATCAAAATTTAGTGGATTTTTAGATGTGCTGGTCATGTATTGAATTGTCCTGCTAAAGCATGTTTTTAGATCCCGTTTTATTGAAAATCATTAATACCTAGAACTTTTGTAAATTATGAAACAAGCAGTAGTGTAGAGTTACACTCGATTTTTTTACCTATTTATCCCCCCTCCACACTTAAGCTGAACATTGACCTCAATGTGAAAAGACTGATAAAATAAGAAAAAGGTTAAAATGAGATAAGAGGAACAAGTCTTTCCGGGGCTACATTCGGAAGTTGATGTTGTAGATCCATCCTACTTGCATCCACACTTGCTATAATACCTGCAAAAATAAAACACAAAATGCAAGAAAATATTTTTGATTATTTATTTATAGATCAAACCGCCTCGACAATTAAATTAGATTGTGTAGAGAAAAAGAAAAATTTAAAATCACAGGTTGCCTCCCGAGAAGCGTTTGCTTTTGAGAGTCTTTAGCTAGACTCGTCTTCTTTCTGTTTATGTTTTGGGAAAAAAGGGAGTGGTTTCTTCTTTTCTATCATTGTAACTTTCTTCCTCGTGGTATAACTTAAGTCGATGGCCATTAACAATAAACTTTTTGCCATCACGTCCATATAATTCAATGTATCCGGATGGATAACCATGTTTAACCATATAAGGACCAAGCCACCGTAACTGGAGTTTAGGCTGTTTGAATTTGTATTTTGAATAGAACAAAAGCACTTTGTCTCCTTGTTTGAATTCTTTATGAATTCGTAGTTTACGGTCGTGCCAGACTTTGGTTCTTTCTTTGTATAACCGAGTTTTCGATGCTTGCCGACGAAGTTCATCCAATTCGTAGAGTTGAAACATTCGATTTTATCCAGCAGCGATTAGATTAGTGTTTCAATTCATGAGTGCCCAATACGCATGATATTCAATTTCGAACGGCAGATGGCATATTTTACCATAGATGAGAAATTATGGTGTGGTTCCAGTGGGTGTTTTGTAAGGTGTTCAAAAAGCCCACAGAGCATCGTCTAATTTTCTTGACCGTATAGCCAGATTGTCTTTCACAAGATTTTCAAGAATTCTTTTAAGGCTCTTTATGTTTTCTTCTTGACTACTCGTTTGAGAGTGATATGAAGTAGATTAACGATGGTTTACACCATATTTCTTCATTGCTTTTTCCATTAGGTACTTAAAAAAGTGTGTTCCTCTCACTAACTAATGCTTTCGGTTCCTTAGGAAAGTGAGAACAACTCTTGCATCATAAGTTTGAAGAGCTTGGGCTTCAGCCCATTTTGAGACCTAGTCGACTGCAACTAGTATGTATTCGAACTTGTGGGATTTCGGGAAAGGTCCCATGAAATCTATTCCCCAAATTTCAAATATCTCACATACTTGAATGTTGTTTAAGGGCATTTCATCCCGTTTGGATATATTTCCGGTTTTTTGACAAGCTTCTTTGAATATTGTTGGCCAATAGAAACCAGATTCTAACAATTTCTGGGCCGTAGTTGACGGTCCATAGTGTCCACCAGTAGGTCCATGATGACATTCGTCTAGAATGGTTTGAGTTTTGGGTCCGACCACACATCTTCTTATAATTCCGTTGGGACACATTTTAAAAAGATGGGGTTCATCCCAAAAGAAATTTTTGAGGTCTGAGAAGAATTTGTTCTTCTGTTGTATGTCATCCCTTTTCTCATTATTTTTCCTACCAAATAATTTATGAAGTTTGCAAACAATGGTTCATTTTATGAATTTATTTCCATTAGCATTTCATCTGAAAAATTATCATTTATTTCAATCTCTTGATCATCATCTTTGTTATTTTCGATTCGTGATAAATGATCGCCTTTAATGTTTTCGCCTTTTTTGTCTTTAATCTCTCTATTAAATTCTTGCAAGAGCAGTATCCAACGTATGAGACGTGGTTTGGCATCTTGCTTCTTAAATAGATATTTTAAGGCTGCGTGATCCGTATAGACAATTGTTTTAGATAGAACAAGATATGCTCGGAATTTATCAAATGTAAATACAACAGCCATAAGTTCTTTTTCTGTGATTGTGTAATTTTGCTGAGCTGCATTTAATGTTTTACTTGAAAATTAGATCGGATGAAAATTTTTTCCATCTCGCTGGCTAGGCATCGTGCGCCAACGACACTGTTACTGGCATCACACATAAAATCAAATAGAAGATTCCAATTTGGGCTTGCGATCATGGGTGTACATTTAAGCTTTTCTTTCAATATTTCAAATGTCGTATGGCAATCATCATTGAATTCGAATGGAGTATATTTTTCGAGAAGTTTGGTTAAAGGTTTGGTTATTTTAGAGAAGTCTTTAATAAATCGTCGGTAAAAACCGGCGTGCCTAGAAAACTTCTAATACCTTTGATATTAGTAGGGGGTGGAAGTTTAGATATAACTTCGATCTTTGCTTTTCAGCTTCTAGTCCTGCTCCAGATACCTTGTGTCTGAGCACAATTTCTTCTTTAACCATGAAGTGACACTTTTCCCAATTAAGAACTAAGTTAGCCTCTTCACATCGCTTGAGCATTTTTTCCAAATTGACGAGACAATTTGCAAACGAATTTCAAAAGACAGAAAAATCATCCTTGAATACTTCCATGGACTCTTCAATCATATCATGAAATATGGCAATCATATATCTCTGATAAGTGGCAGGTGCATTGCATAAGCCAAAAGGCATTCGTCGATAAGTGTACGTTCTGAAGGGATATGTAAATGTTGTTTTTTCTTGATCCATTGGATCAATCGATATTTGAAAGTATCCAGAAAAACCATTGAGGAAACAAAAATACTCATTTTTTGCGAGTCTTTATAGAGTTTGATCCATGAAGGGTAAAGGAAAATGATATTTGTAAATCGCCTCATTGAGCTTTCTATAACCAATATAGACGTGCTAACCAATAATGGTTCTAGTTGGGACTAGTTCATCTTTTTCATTGGTAACTATAGTAATACCACCTTTTTTGGGTACATAATGAATATGACTTACCCATGGGCTATCTGCAATTGGGTATATAATTCCTCCATCAAGAAGTTTAGTTACTTCCTTTTTTACAACTTCTTGCATATTCAGATTAAGTCTCCTTTGCTTTTGAACAACTGGTTTCTTGTCATAAAGCAGTTGAATTCTATGTTTGAAGAAAGATGGATAGATTCCAGCTTTGTCTGATGTTTTCCAAGCAAAAGCTCTTTTGTGGTTTTTAAGAACAATGATTAAATCTTCTTTGTTCTTGTCTGAGAGTTCGAATGAAATGATCACTGGAAGTAAGGACGTGCCTTCCAGAAATGCATCTTCAAGATGTTTAGGAAGAGGTTTGAGTTTAAGATTGGTAGGGGTTCTTCAAGAGATTTCTTGATTGTATGATCAATATTGAATATGATTTTCTCAGATATTATTTCTTCTTCTTTTAATTCAACTTCTCATTCGATATTCGTAGCTATGAATTCGTCAAACTCTGAGAGTTCTTTCTCAAGGATAGTTCCTTGTATGGAATGGATAATTTCATTTCCTTCATTGAGTAGAGCATCGAAATCTTCTTCAAGAATTTCGTCTATTACATCAATGCTTAAACAAGTGTCATTATTGGAATATGAATGTTTCATTGTTGAGTCAATCGAGAAAGTCATTTGATGTTCACCAATTCCGAGATTGAGTTTCTTTTGTTTAATACGGATTATTGCATCCGTGTGTGCAAGAATGGTCTTCCTAAAATGAGAGAAACATTGATGTCTTCCTCCATTTCAAGGATAACAAAATCAATTGGGAAGGTAAACTTACCGACTTCAACTAGCATATTTTCGGCTATCCTAATAGGATATTGAAAGGATCGGTCTGCTAATCGAATACTCATGTTGGTAGGTTTAAGAGTTTCAAGAGATAGTTTGGCATACAGAGAGTATGGCATGAGATTTATACTTGCACCAAGATCGGCCAAGGCGTTTCAAGAGAATGTCTTGCCAAAAGTACAAGGAATAAGGAAACTTCCTATTTCTCCTAGTTTTGGTGGAACTTTTTTTTGAATGATTTCCAAAGATTCATGGCTTAGGAAAGTTGCGAATATTTCTTCTAATTTACCATAATTTGGCATTCATGCAATGACATCGACAAGTGGAACATTGATTCGAATGGTACAAATCATGTCAAAGAATTTTTCATAGTGAGCTTCCATTTTCTCTTTCCTTAAACGTTGAGGATATGGAATCTTAGGTTTGTATGGTTTAAGAATAGGGGTTTCGGGTGTTTCTTTTGTGGTGTTGCTTCATCTCCATCATCACTATTGAGGTTGACAATAGGTTTTGTTTGGTTAGGGTTGGGTGGTGGGTCATATGAGGTTTCGTTTCTGGTTGTTACATCATTCACATGCTCATTACGAGCTTGTGGTGGTTGATAAGTCTGCCTCCAGATTGGCTACCTATAGGGTTTGGTTGAGTATTGCTTGAAAGAGATCCAGAAGGGTGACCAGATTGCTTCTCAACTAATCTGTCAAAATTTTCTTCTAGATTTTGAATAGAGGCTTGATGGTTTTTAGTTGTGGATTATATTTTATGTTTAAGAATTATGAATGTTTCTTTTACGAATGCGTTTGTAGATTGTTGCGATTTTATGAATTCACTGAGTTGTTTTTGAATATTTGGATTTTCGTCAGAACGAGGGGATCTATATTGATCTCGGTTACATTCAGATCGTTCACCAGTTTGCCATTTATCTTGGTTTCAATCGCGATTATGATAGTCATCGTAAAACGAGTGCCAAAATGATTGCATAAACTCCGCTTCTTTTTCACGAGTCGTAGGTGTATCATCATCATTGCAATTTGCGGTTGAATGATTTCCACCACAGTTGTTGCATCCATCATGCTTTTCTTTCATTTATTTATACTGAGGCCCATTTTAGGGTCATGGTATCCATGCGAGCCATAATTTTGTCGTAGATAGAATCATTGCTACCTTCATCGGCGAATGCAACAGTATAAGAGAGGTTTTTGGTTTCTAATTTTTAGCCCAATCATGTTTGAGTAAGACTTTTTCTTTGAGAAGTTGGTAGGCTTGATATGAAGTTTTGTATAAGAATATTCCTCCAGCTATAACATTTAAGACTTCTTGTATGATCTCGTCAAGCCTATGGTAAAAGATTTTGGTTATATTACCTTTACTTAAACTGTGTCCATGACAATTTATGAGTAATTCTTTCATTCAAAGCCATGCTTCAGTTAGAGTTTCTTGTTCGTGTTTAGAAAAAGCACGAATTTGTTCGAGAATTCGATTGAATAATGTTGGATAGAAAAATCAGCTTACTAAAAGCGATACGAATTTCATCCCATGTTGCTATGGTTCCTTCGTCGAGTTCTTCTAACCAACTTTTTGCCTCAATGGTTACGATATTGGAAAATCATGAGCCGGACGGCTTCATTTTCTTTTCTCAGATTCTGAACATTTCACAAATTCCAAGGAATTTATGGATGTGTTTATAAGGATCAGTTTTGGTTGACCCATCAAATTGGTTACCTTTAACAAGGGTCAAATGATTTCCTTTGATAGCAAATTCATTAGTGGTGTCGTAAAGTGATTTGCGGGATCGGAGTAGGAGCAACTGTTCGCTCACCGCCCACATAGGTTCATTATTGGCGTTATCCATAGGATCGTAAAGTTCAATGAACTTAATGAAGAATCGATAACGAGAAATATCATCGATAGCTGGGACGATTTCTTTTGGTGCTTCGGGTTTTAGGTCTTTTTGTGAAATGGTACTTTTCTGTTTCTTCTACGTCTTTTGTTTATGGTTTGTTCGGGTTCAGATAAAGGGCTAACAAGTTCTGTATTGGAAGATCGTGTGACCATCTAATACTGTACTTCTAAGGGTAAGGGTTATCGGATAAAACTAAATTCAAGTCGGATGAGTTGAACTTTTGTTTCAGAATAAATAAGTCCGGCGTACTTTAAGAAATGTACGGTGTACTTCCTGGGCAATTTATGATTCGAAGTGACTGTTTGAATTGTTTCGTTGGAGTTGTTTTCTGGTTTGGTTTTTTTTGTGAGTTTTTGAATATGATCATAATACTTTAGAAAAAATGTCACGTTTTCCAAAAATGCGGCGTAGTTTAAGAAAAGAACGCCGGGATCGTGTTGAGAAAGTGGCGGTTTCATAGTAAAATAGCGGTTTTATTGAAACAGAGGAAAATAAACTAGCAATTTAACACAGATAACACTATAACTGTAATCCAATTATACCTAAGATGTTAAAAATATGATAATAGAACAAGTGCTAGTCCCCAGCAGCGGCGCCAAAAACTTTGATGTGTCACGAAAGCTTTAAGTTTATATAACTAGTTCTACAGTTTTCTCTTAATTTCAAAACACACGGGTAAAAGTATAACCCTCGTTTATAGTAAAGAGTTTAGATAAGACCAAGTTGTTCCACAGGGACTGAAATTATTCTATATATCAAGGAAACTACTTAGGTTGATTTAGAAAGCAATTAAGCAAATAACTAAAACTCGATGGAATTCAAATATGGGACAAATATGATCACTTGGATAGTCTCTGTAACTCAGTAGTAGGATAATGATGATGATCTCAGATGGTGCAGCAAGTTCAATCCACAAAATGGCTATTTTAGTCAAAATGGCGCTTTCACAGATTAACCGTTTTGATTCAAGATTTGTGTTTCTTTGTCAAATGAATATGTTTTCACAAGTTCAAAGAGACAATTACAATCTTTAAAACTCAGTTGTTCATGACTTAACAAAAGTGGATTTCTCAAACCAATTGATCAAAACACATAAACATGTTTTTATAATCATATAATGTCAATAAGTGCTTTCGACCTATACCAATTAACAAGTATAACCATAAGTGATAAATAATGGAGTGGAGTTTGAAACACAGTAAGGTTACAACATACACAAGAAATCAAACTAGATCATATCATAGGCAAATCGCTTTATTATATTAACATATCCAAGCAATCATAAAGATTTTAGCCAAACATGGCTTTAGTAATCATGCTTATAGTGGTTAAATGGAATGAAAAGATAGAAATACCCCCTGAATTGAATACAATGATTTCACTACCATCACTAGCAATCAATTATATCAATACCGAGGTTGTACTTCAATGTATACCACAATCTTGCACACACGCCTAATCTAATTGATGTAATTCGACTGAGAATGATATCAAAGACTTTTGTAATAGTTGGAATTCGGAGATGATGATTTGAGGTACATTTATAGGCTAGCTGTGACTGATCAGCTTCTAAAGTACGGCACACTTGTAAGAAGATCGGCGGGCTTCATCAACGATACCGGCGAACATTGTTCTTAACACCAACGGGCTTCAATACTTATCTTGGCGCCAAAGGGTCATAATTGAACTGAAGACCGGCACACTTCACACTTGAGATCGCCGTACTTTATGATGCTGGCTCAGATTATAGGGCTGATTATACCGCCCGTAACAGCGCACTTTGAGGAAAGATCAGCACTCTTAGTTGCTTTTTAGACTTTTCCTTGCTTTAGCTCGGTCTTGACTCTAATGCCTATGTTATATCTTGCTAATGGAGATTCTTGGTCGATTGGACCTGAAATGTATTTTCATGCAATTAAGTATCGAAAATCCATAGAATACATTTAGAAACTAACAAATAACACTGTATAAAACATGTATAAATCGAGCGTCATCACTCCTTTAACAAGGAGGGGTTAAGTTTGATTTCTAATCAAACTTGTATACTTGTAGATAATTAGGAATGCCCATGGTATCCTATAAATACCAAGGCTTCTTAATGGGAGTCATAACATTCCTCTAAATCATAAATCTCTTTTTTCTATTCTCCTCATTCAGTCGATCAAATCTAAGAAGGGTTCCAAACCCTTAAGTCGATGAATCAACTTTAGTAGTCGATCTTCAAGTTGACCATCCCTAGTCAAATTGTTACCCAATTTTATACTCTCTAACTTGCATAGAATCATAGACCTAATTTTACCTATGCAGTATCGGTATATACCTAACACAACTCAAGTGGTGATTCACCCTAAGAAACCTTAACCAGTCGATTGGTGCATAAAGTTTAAGAAGAAAGCGCTTTCATGCAAACCAAGAAGGTCTAGGAGCTTATGTTGCCTCAAGGACAATTATACACTCTTTTAATCGACTCGAAAGTAGAATCCATCTCTGGCTTTAAATACACATGCTTTCTTCACACCTAAAAAGGCTATCATCAAATACTCATGAAAAAGTCAGATGAGAAGAAAATAACCTTCTACAAAAATAGAGGAATATATTTTTACACGAAGATGCCTTTCAGTTTGAAAAATGCAAGAGCCACATACCAAGCACTGGTTAACAGAGAATTCAAATATCAGATTGAAGTCAACCTGGAAGCTTACGTGGATGACATGGTGATAAAGAGCAAGATTGATGACTCATTAATGAATGACATACTAGAAACATTCCATAATTTGAGAAAATCAACATGTATCTAAACCCAACTAAATGTACTTTTAGAGTTGAGGAGGGTCAATGTTTGGGACACATAATCAGCCCCAAAGGCGTAAAGGCAAACCGAAAGAAAATTCAGGCCATATTGGATATGACATCATCAACAACCCTCACTCAAACACAAAGCCTAAATGGCAAAATTGTAGATCTTAAATGATTTTTATGTCGAGATACCAATAAATCTCTTCCCCTTTTAAAGTGTTCTAGAGTCATGTGGAAAAAACAAAATTCAAATGGTTAGAGGAAGCCGAGAATGCTCTCCAGGACCCAAAAATCTTCTTATCTGAATTGCCAACTTTGACAACCCCAATCCGAGGCGAAATCCTTACCATGTACTTGGTGGCATATAACAAAACATCAGATTGGTCATACTGGCTGAAAAGGACAAGAAGCAAATGCCAATATACTTTGTTAGCATATCACTCAATGATGCGAAGTTGCGTTATTCACCCATTGAAAAGTTGGCTAATGCCTTTTGTTTTTCTAAACCAAACGTGTAAAAGGATACTTCCAGGCTCATCCAGTAGAAGTCATCACTTATAAACCGCTAAAACAAATATTGTCAAATATGAAAACTCAAATAGGTTGACAAAATGGGCAATCATGCTGGGGGAAAATGAAATAACATTTAAGCCCCAAAATGAAATCAACTGACAAGTGATGGTTGAATTCCTTAAAGAAATGGAATATCGGTACCAAGCCCCGACATGGACATTGTTCATGCATGATGCCTCGAGTAAGACCGATTCAAGGACTAGAATCATTCTTAATAACCCTGACAATCAAGAATTCACATATGACCTACGTTTCAAGTTTGACACTTCTAACAACGAAGCTAAATATGAGGCCCTATTGATAGGACTCAGGGTTGCAAAAACAATGGAAGTAACCAAATTACAGGCATACACTAATTCGTTATTAGTAACAAAGAAAGTATCAGGAGAATACAAGGCAAAGGGAAGCACAATGATGAATTATTTGGACCATTGCAGACAATACTTCCATACTTCAAATCTTCTCGTATAACACAGATACCTCGGGCGCTAAACAAGCGAGCAGATGCCCTCAACAAGTTTGTTAGTCAGATTTTTGATCACCTAAACAAAGAAGTTGATAACGCTCAAAATGAGTATGTTTTTTGTAGCGTTATTGTTGGTTTTGTGTATGATAATCGGCTATATTTACTCATAATTGTTACAAAAGTGCAAAAGAAGCGTATTTGTATGTGAATGTAGCAGGTATCGTAAAAGGTGAAGAAATGAAGATTTCATGCACATTTGGATAATTCCCGAGGAAGCACAAGGATTTCTAAGTGTCTACATCAAATAAATATCAAGTTTCATCTTGGAAATCAGCATTGAAAGAAAAGAAAAAGGCACGAATAATGAAAAGTCAACAAAAGTCAAGATTTGGTGTACGGAAGGCTCCCAACTGATCGGTCGGAGCCCGCAACCGGATCGGCTGCGTCGCAACCGATCCGGCTGGAACACCTGCAGTTACACTTTTGCTCATTTATTGATGCCTTAACTTCTATTAATCATGAGAGACCGATCATTTCCAGTTACTAACTTATCGAGGACGTTTTTGGCTTGATAGTAAAGGGTTCCTAGCTATATAATGCACCTAGACTTAGTAGTCTAGGGTGACACATCTAAAAGAGTAATAGTTTACACCAAAGCTATTACCAACCCTTATTATTCATCCCAAAAGTCCTACATCTGCTGTAAAACGTCCAGAGAGTGGAGACAAATTCTCAAGCATTGTGTAATCATTTGGAGTTGTACTGTTAGGCTAAGGCGATTGGAGGCGTGTGGTTGCTATATTCCACAATTTTATAATTCTTGTAATCCAAAGCTTAGGTATTCTATTGAACTTTGTCATGAATCTCTATTCTATTGAATTATTTTAATTACCTTGTTACTACTGTTATGTTACTTGTCATGGAGTAATTCTTGAATATACTTGTGTGTAAGGATGTAGGAAATTGTAGGAGTGTTCTTATATGTGATGCATGTAAATGATCTTGTTTAAATGAGTTTGTTGGAAAAACTACTAGTCTTGTTTGATTTGTTGGTAAAATATTTTTAAGAAAAAGGACCGAAAGGATTTCTCTTATGTTTTATTCCAAAAAGTTAAGTGACAAACTAGTATGGGGATATGGTGATTGACACTCACCATGTTTACTTATTAAAACAAGACTAGAAACGTTTTCATCATGAAAGGGTCGAAAGATTCGTAGGAACAAGTTGAATAAGAACCTTTTACAAACAAATGGATTTTCTAAAGAATAATCATTAGGTTAAGGACCGAACGGATTACCTACATGTTTTTATTCTTAAAATGATTTTTACAAAACATAAACCATGGGTTGAAAATCATATTCTTATGATTTGTGCATTGCATCAAAGTTTACACCAAGCCTTCATGAACACTCTTTATGATTACCTATAGACTTCACACAAGTATATGTTTCTTAATTTGAATTTTTACTAAACCAACACTTTGAAGGAAGCCTTGACAAGCTTTCTTGTCTCAAATACTTTAACAAACTAAAACACAAATCCCTTGGGACGACCTCGACTTACCCACCTTTTCTATCACGAACGAGTATACTTGCTCGTATGTGTTAAAGTAATTACCGGTTAAATCGCGGTTTATAAATTTTAAAACTTGCACACGGTTGAGCACATCAAGTTTTTGGCGTCATTGTCGGGGATTTGTTTGCACTTGTTTTTTTCGTTTGATTGTTTTCTTGTTTGATAGATTGTTTGTTTGCTTGCATGATAATTCCGGCATCGTCACCATCAAATTTTTGGCGCCGCTGCCGGGGATTTGAGTGTTTTTTATTTGTTAGTTTCTGTAAATTTCGTAATATTTGAGTTTGGTTTCAAGTGTAAAGTAAAAAAAAAAAAAAATTGGTTTTTCGACCAACCGATCGGCTGCGCGAGCAACCGATCCGGTTGGTCCTCTCGGTAAAAAAATATGTTTTTGTTTTTCTAGTTTCTAGTTAATCTATTATTTTGTGTTTTAGTTTGTTGCTTATTTCCTGTCATTTCTAATTTTTTAGGCTATATATTGTTGCTTGCTTATGCTTGTTTCTATCATTTTTAGATTTTTGGTTATATATTATTTTTAGTTTTATTTAATTTCTAATTAATTTTGTCTTGATTAGTTTAATTATCTAGTTAATTTTCAGTTTTAGATGTTTTAGTTAGTTTTAATGATTAGTTAATTAAGTCTAGTTGTTGTTAGTTTATGCTTAACTGGTGTAGTTAATGATTTTAATTAATAGGTTAATGAGTAGTCACACTTATTAGAGTTTAAGTTGTAATTAATTGTCTTTAGTTAATTTTAATTAATATTGATTTGACTACTGTGTGCACCCCCTAAACTAAACCCCTAATAATTTTTTTGGAAATTCACCACCGATCTGTCGGAACCCGAATCATCGGCTGGGCGAATTTGGTTTGAGGCATACCACCAACTGAATCGGTTGGAGGGCCAACCAATCCGGTTGGAGCTCTCGATAACAATTTTTAATTTTCTTAATTTCAAGTTTTAGCTTTTGTTTTTAGTTTTAATAAGTGTCTTTACTTGTTTAGAATGTATTTCTGTAGTTTATTTTGATTTTAACTAACTCAAACGCTAATAATTTGGATGATTTGTTCTTTGTTTTGTTTTTTTGTTTAGATAAGTTTTGATATGGATAGTTTGAGGGTATTTAGTATCTTCACAACTTGGATGAAATGTTTAAGGATACCGGTAACTTATTGGAGAAGATTGGAAACATCTTGGAAGAGAGTAAGAAAGAGTTAGTCATTGATTCGGAATGTTTGGAATAAGTTAGGGAAAACAAGGTTCAAGTTCCTAAAAACAATAGGGTCGTGGATTTTCACGTTAGCACCTCACGGGCACGCACTCACCTTTATGAGGTTTGGGACACCGTGTAGTGTTGAAGGAGTAAGCGCGTGGGATGCTCAACTTAATATGGCTTATGGGGACAACTATATTGTGGATAAGGCACTTGACAAAACTGGCCATATTCGTTTAGACTATGAAGCTCATGGGAGGAAAATTGTCAAGAATCTTCGGATCGATATCCATGGTCATATCTTTGAGGCCGATTTTGTAGTTTTGGAAGAAGGGAATGCGGATGAACCGGATGTATGCTTTGGACGTGATTTCCTCGTGACAACTAAATGTCAATTGGATTTTGCTCTAGGTGAAAGGAGAATTAATATTACTGATTTGGAGGAAGACAAGGAAGTGAACGACATGCTCGCGGAATTGTGTGAGAACATGGAGAAGAAATAGAATGTGGATATTGTGAAAATGGGAAAGGCTAGTTGTGACAACTCGTAATTTCAGGTCATTTACAAACTTTAAAAGTTTCACTATTTCATCATTTTTCGTAAACTAGGTTTACGAGTATCAAATTCGCGTAACCTTAATGGTTTAGCCTGCGATTCATGAACGATCATCAAGGACATTTCATATAGACTAGGTTTAGTCTACATATCATTAGCATCATTATCATCATATTAGTTCATGCATGGTTTTGCATTTTTCATTACACGTATAATTTTTATTAAATAAACGTTATCGCGTAATTAATTATTTTGAACATTTGATCCGAAACTCCCAAAAATTTTCCCAATATACTTTTATACTCATATTAAGATTATAAAAAAATATTATTATGAGTTTACCCAGTGTTTTAAATTTATTTCGTATATAAATTGTTATATTTATATAATTACGACAGTTTTCGTAAAAACTACACGATAACTATTATTTCACTCAAATTTTGCAAGAAATGTATTTTTATAATTTTTATGACTTCAATACATTTTATTTTGACCCGTTAAAATTTCTTTCTAGCTAACGCTACCCTAAATACTTATTTTAACTCACAAATGACCTAGATTACTTAAACATTATCACATTTACTTTGCACAAATGCATTACTTTATTTTTTTTTTTT